>CAMQGK010000171.1:7192500-7702500 GCA_947000775.1 Pterois miles | reverse complement strand
TAGGGGGGTGGGACAGTGGTGAATACAGTCTTGGATATATCAAAGATCAGCATCAAAACTGATTTGATTGTATTAATATTTTTATGTAGTGTCAGATACTCCCTCTGGACACCTTTATGGCCAAAAATGTATTCCACCATATTCAACTGTTTTCCCATTGTAGGCCGATTCATGAAATTCTGTATTGTTATGGAGCTGTGTGACTACCAAGTTGTTGCAAATTGCATAATAAATGTTCACACTGATAAATCAGATGCTGATTTAAAAAAATATTCCACACACACACACAAACAAATCACTGGACCCCGGTGGTCACATGGCTCCACAGGCAAAATAGTTTAAAAAACTGGCAAAAATACAGAATTTCATACATCGGCAATTGGCATTGGTAAAATGATTGCATATTGTGGAACACAGTAAAAATGTCAAATATCACTATTTTTCTTCAAAATGAAATGCTGAAATTACAGAATGTATTGTTTTATACTAGAATTGTATACTGTAATACCAGTGAGATTTAAAATATCTGGCTTTAATGGGGGTTAATAAGGCAACGGTCAAGTGACCGTTAGTAACCTCCCCTGAAGTCTCGCGATACTTCGAGGCGGAAGACATCAGCCGAGTCTTCCGTACTAGTCAACTGGAGCCGCTTATGTTGTGTAGCAACCAGCGACAGTTTTTAACGATAAGAGGGGAGTGAAGTGTTTGTTTTCATAGTGAGCTGGCGAACGGAAGCCATTATTTGTTCGTCTTCTAACAAACTGTCGTTTTTGCCCGTCCGGTGGAGGATTAAGTATGTTTTCGTGTTGTGCAGTTTACGGTGTGTTTGCGTGAAGACTTCCAACTGGCGAATCGCATCAGTTCGCCCGGAGGGTCATCGTCAGCGACGACACCCTCTGCTCCTTTAACTGTTTAGAAAATGACCGGAGAGAAGATCCGCTCCCTGCGCAAGGATCACAGGCCGAGCAAGGACGAGGATTTACTGGAGCCGGACGAGGAGGCTGCAACCGGGACGTTCACCGCCTCCAAGACGAACAACAAGAGCAGAGCAAGTAAAATCTTCAGCAATCACAAGTTGATCAAGTCTTCAGCCACACAGCAGCAGCAGCAGAACCAGCAGTCGCAGATTAATGCGAACACCAACACACTGTCAACATCGGATGTCATCGATGACAACAACAAAAACCCCATCATCCGAACCGGACAGGACTTTCCGGTGCATGAATGTGTGTTTAAAGGAGATGTCCGACGCCTGTCTTCACTCATACGGACGCAGAATATCGCCCAGAAAGACGTCCATGGTGAGTCTACCAGCTGCTGATCTCTTAGTCCTGAAGGCAGGAGTCCAGAAACCATCACGATCCACCAATTTCAAGGTCCAGTGAAGCTTAGTTAGTTAGCTAAATAGGCTATCGGTTCCCAGCAGGGCATGAAGTAGGCGAGGCTTCTCCTTTCCAAGGCCATCATAAGGAATTATATGATACCACTAAATCCAGTGTCCTCAAGTCAACACAATAGAAAAGTGTGTAAGAATGATGGTTTTCCTTTCCTTCCACATACACCACCGAAATTAATCAGAGCTTGTCACAAAAACCCTCTCAGATGAGCCATCTCTGATTTATTAGAAGTTGATCCACAGCAATTGTGTGTATTTTTATTGTCTGTATTTAGGGGTAATTTGCAAGACTTTCCCCAGACTGATGGCACCTCCTCTACATGGCAAAGTCTGCTCAGATAACACCACCATTTCAACAGAAACCCTCCCTGAGCTAACAACAGGACGAGATTGTTTTGTTCCGGTTCACGTGCCCAGACAAAAGATGGCCCCATACTTGTGCTCAGTGTCAGCACAGGAATGTGGTCTGTCTTCAAATCAGAGCTGTGATGTGGTGTAAATGCTACAAGGTGTCAGGCAGGGTATTGGCCTCTGATGTTGTTTTGGAACTCAAGTCTGTATTTTCGCCCGACTAGTTGAAGGTTGGTGTGGTTCAGTGGCAGCAGTTTGTTTCCGCACACATTATTTTAACTCTCACTGATTTCAACACTGTTTTTCATAGTTGTTGCAGTATTACAGTACAAGTAGTAGTACAAATAGTAACTGCCAATGAAACCTATTGACAACAAGATCTGGAATATCCAGAGTAACCAGGATACTGATTTTCTGAAGTGACAATGCTAATACAAATGAAATCCTATTCACTTCCATTGACTTGTGTTTATCACAACATGGGGTTGGACTGCTAGCTGTTCCACGCCTTGTATTTTCACACACATCAGGGCTTCTACAAGGCAGGCCCTCTTTACTCTGGATGCTTGCCCACCACTCTCTCCCTGGAAAAGAAGCCTGAAGGAGCTGACCGGGCAGTTTGACTTCCTCTTGAGGGATTCTCCTATGCTTATGAGGCACATTTCATATTCTGGGAAAAAAAAAACAACTTTGCCTTTCCACACCTGACCCAAATCTTATTTTGCCTGAATGCATTTCTAGCGTGCAACCATTACCATTCAGTGCTTACTTCATGTCTGCCCATTGCCAATTAAATGTAGCTTATTTCAGGGGTACAGTAGGTTAATAGTTATAATATTGCTTGTCATGGTAGGAGAACACACAATAGGCATATACTTACCATGCTATTAGGAATTTAGTTGATCCTGGCTCCGAATTTAAACATCTAATTCAGTGTGACAGTCCAAAATGCACAGTGCTTATCATTCACAGACTCTCGCCTCGGTCAATAAATCCTGTTTTTTATCTCTCTCTTTTCCTCAGGAAACACACCGTTGCATCTCGCCGTCATGATGGGACACAAAGGTGAGTAATAATGTATATGTAGATGCTCCTCCATGTGGTTTATATTTGTCTCTCTCCGTGGCTTTCTAGTTTAATCTCTCTGGGGGTCTGTATGGCTTTTGTTTCCGTTTATTTGTGTGATTCAGTTTGTTTTCTCATCTTTGTGTGTGTATTTGTCTGGCTAAGCACCACCAGACATTTGTCACACAGATCACCACACAAATCTCAGAGGCAAGATGCTCATGCATGAATAAAAAGGCTGTGTTTATGGATTCATGCCTGGTCAAAAACTAGGGCTGCACACTATGAGGAAAATATGCGATAATATTGTTGAATGTTGCAGTAATGATAGGGATGCACTGATACCAGATCAGATAACGGTGACAATTGGGTCAATCTGTTAAATTCAGTTCTATCTTTATATACTATATACATTGTATACTTGAATTTTAATTCCTGTTTACGTTTTGACCAATTTGTTGCTGCATTAAAAAGGTTTACACTTCGTACATTTTGTGTCTAATTATTTATTTGTTTCATTTCGTTTTAGAAAGTTAGGAAAACAATGTCAAGCCTGATGCTGCCTTGCACATAAAAGAATGATCCCAGTCACTTCCACACAGTGAAGTATACAGTTTATTAATTAAACACTGGCATTGGATCGGCCAATACCTAAAGCCCAGGTATCACTGTTGATATCGGAACTGAAAAAGTCGGATTGGCGCATCCCTAGATAATGATATTACATACGATAAGTAGATATCATAAATGTAATCAGTTCTGTACTGTAACTCTATTGTAAAATAAAATACAAAAAACTGCACTGAACTGAATTTAAAAAAATGAGAGGAAATTATTTCCATCAATTACTTTGAAATCCTGGAGTGCAGTATCGCAGTCTTTTGCGATTTTGACCAAAAGACCAATATATTTTGCAGCCCTATCAAAAATAGAATTGAGCAAGAAAACAATTTCTTCCTTTCTGATGGTCATTTAATACATTTATTGAGAAATAGCATACAGTGGGGATAAGATAATCATGTCACTGCAAGAAATCAGATACTCTCAGTGGTTCAAGTCTCTGTTCTGATTGATGTTCCAAAGACTAATAATTTGAGGCTGGGTAAGGAGATAATTAGCTGAGATAAGAGATTTTATTTTCAACTTCAATAATATTTGCTTAGTGTGTTAGAATTAGTTTTTTTTTCTTGCATTGTGTGTGTTGAGGAAGTTACATAGTTATTATCATAGTTATTAGTTTAAATCAAACATGGCACAAATGATTTTTCACACAGACATTTTTGTCTATTAAGATTACAGCTATGTGTATTGTCCCAAACGGAAACCAGAAAGTGAAACAGCTTGTGTATTTATGTAACATGTCCATCAGTTTGGAGTATAAGATGAATATGTCATGATGTATGAAGGCTTTGTAAAAGTCTTTACATGACTTTGTTCTTCAGCTGAGTTGCACTGGCTGGACTGAAAGCATGTGCATCAATTATTAATGTAATGCAAGGAGACTAAAGAACATGCTATTGAAAAATTAATCCCCCTCTTCTACAGCAGGTTCTCAGTGAACAATTCAAGCATAGGGTTACTCGTACTTTCATTGTTTAGTGTCTGTTACTGGAGCATGGGTTTCAATTGATTTCACATTTGCAAGGTTTAATTTCCATCGACGGAGTGAAGGCTCTGCCTCTGCTATCTGTGGTCCCGATAGCGGATTGCCAAAGTGTAGTGGCGGATGGGATGCTATGAGATTGATTGTGCTAATGAGGTTGCCTATCTCTAGCCTGGGCTGCTAGCCTGTCCTCCAGGGATGCTCAGGCCAGACAGGCTGAAGGCTACAGCATGAGATCATAGTCTGGGTGTGGCCGGTCTGTTGGGATGGAGAGGACAAGGCTGTCTTTGTGTATGGTGTGGTGCGTGTGTTTATTATTCACAAGACTGGTAATGACAGTGATGTATGTCTACAGTGCCTTAAAACTGACTTTTTACTGTTGTACAGGTGAAAAATATCTAGTAGAAGAAGAAGAAGAGAGACAATTTTTGTCACTAACAGACACAAATGTAACACAGTTCATTGTTGTGATTAGTAGGAATTAAAACACTGATAAAGCATCGTTGTACGTTCATAGCTATAGGTGCAAGGCTAAATAAAGATTTGTCAACAAAAACATCTGCACAGCAGTGTGCACATGTAGGTTTTTTTCCGTATGAGATGCTCCCATGTCTTCACCAACTTTACTATAACAACTGGGCACAGCAAATCGAGACATAATTCTTTATCCACACTTATTTTGTCCTTCATGGATAAATGGATAATGCTGTTGCTCGGTGTTGCCAAAAGTCTTCAGGGAAAATGCATACACAGCTGCTGCAACTACCAGTTATTTCATCATCGATTAGTCTGTCAATTATTTTTCTCAATATCTGCCAATTGTTTAAGAAATGTTGGAAAATATTGAAAAACAGCCATTAAGGGTTTCTCATAGCCCAAGCTGACGTCATCAAAATTTTTGCAGCTTAAAATGATATATGAATTGATTATCAAAATAGTTCCCATGTAAATTTTCTGTCAATCAGCTAATCATTTTCAGTGAACTGACTAATCATTTCAACTTTAGAAAAGCAGGAAAAGAGTAACATAAGTAGAAGAAGACACATCAAGTGGATAAACCAAATTTGTATTAAAACAACTCCTAAATCAATTCTGTGAATGAAGAAAAAATATTTTTTTATGCATTAGACACTCTTTTAGTCCTTCTGGCTCATTATTTGTGTCCCGAATGCTTTCCCTGCAAATTGAACTCTTTGGAAATTGAAACCTGAAGTACATTAAATGCTGTATTTCAACCCCAGTTTGACAATGTGGTCAGAGGTTTAAGAGTAGCACAGTTTTATCCTGAGGACTGTGTTCTGTCAGATCCCTCAAAGGACTCAAAATGTTTTCCTTTTGTCCAGGGGTTGTGGTATCTGATCCACTGGCCACAAATATAAAATATAAATTGGTTTCAGAGATCCAAGATAAGAGCTGAGCCAAAGTGCCAGTCTGGCAGGGTTAGTCTTCCTCTGAACTGACACATTTTACCACTAAAAAAAGAGCAGCCCATTTATTCAGGAGAGGAAAGCTAGACTCTCATTATGTACATTTACATTCATTGTGTCTGGAGAAAAAACATTACTTTGGTTGTAAAGCAAACCAGGTGTCAGTTTTGCCTCAGAGACTGCAACTTCTTCAAACGCTGTTTGATTTGGTCACTGACTGTGTGATCAATGGAGAGGAAGTGAGCAAAAAAGCCATTTTATAGATGTACTCAGCCTGGATCAGGATGGGTGGTGATGGTGGGGGTTTTAACAGCCCACAGAGCCTCTCGACAAGTGCCCCATCTGTAGCCGCTGCACGTAGCGGAGCAATAGATTAGCACTTTCTTTCTCCATCCTGCTCTGCCCTCCTCCAGTCCTCTGTTAGAGTTGTATCGTATGTGTCCCGAGCAGGACCTCCGTACAGCTGCTGCACATGCAATCAACCCAGAAACCCACAGGGAGACTTCCTCTCAATACTTCACGACTGCGTAACAGATCGAATCGGACAGCAAACCATTGCTAATGACTTATAGGCTAAATGTATCCTGGCAGCTTTTCGATCGGATTCAAATGAATCACTTGCATATGTTTGGTTGTTGTTTTCCAGCTTCCTACTAGTAAATTACAGAGAAAACCCAGACTTTAAAGAATTGTATTTACATTATACACTGCTCAAAAAATAAAGGGAACACACAATATAACTCCAAGTCAGTCACACTTCTGTGAAATCAACCTGTCCAGTTAGGAAGCAACACTGATTGTGAATCAAGTTCAAACAGATTTTCAACTGGAATATTTCATTCATTGATATCTAGGATGTGTCATTTTAGTGTTCCCTTTATTTTTTTGAGCAGTGTATTATAACTGTACCGTGCGATATAGAGCTGAGATAACTGGTTCATCTATAGACAGAAAACAGACCTTTTTAAAATTTAAAATTTTTTGGGGAAATTTGATGCCCTTTTTTTTTCGGGTTACCTGGCAGATGATGTGGACATGAACCAGGGACGTTGTAGTTCATGGTTGGTGCTCTAACTCTGAGGTCACACCATTCATGGTTTAACCAATGAATATCAATGAATATTCCAGTTATTTTTCTAGCAGAAATAATAAACATCTTAATTTGTTAGCATTGCTACTTTTCTTTGGTGTATACTGTATGTTAATAAACTGTGTCTTTACTGGTTGACAAAACGCATAATGAATTGCCTTGGGTTTTGGGAGCTGATGATAATTATCATGATTTTTCATAATTTTCTGACATTTTAGATAAAATGATTAATCTAGAAAATAATCAGCAGATAAATCAATAAATAAATCCATTGTTAGTCGCAGCCCTTAGTCTTTATAATAGCTCTACTACTCAAAATTGGAATCTCTACTGGGGGCGGCAGTAGCTCAGTCTGTAGGGAGTTGGCTTGGGAACCGGAGGGTCACCGGTTCAAGTCCCGCCATGGACCAAGAACTGAGTGTGAACTGGTAGCTGGAGAGGTGCCAGTTTACCTCTTGGGCACTGCCGAGGTGCCCCTGAGCAAGGCACCAAACCCCCAACTGCTCGGGGCGCTTGTCAGGAGCAGCCCCCTCACTCTGACATCTCTCCATTGTTGCATGTTTGTGCATGTGTGTGTTCGGGTCTGCATGTACCGTGTATAAGTTAACAACAGAGTGAAAAAATTGAATTTCCCCTCGTGGGACTAATAAAGGACTATCTCTACTAGTCATTATTAACTGCTAGGATTAATTACTCTCATTTAATAATCATTGATCAATATTAAATCATCACATCCATGCTCATACGCCACAAGCACTCACCCAGGAGAGTGTGTCTGAGAGGGAAACAGCCGCGGGAGAAGTGAAATGACAAAGTCTCATGTCGGCGCCTTAAAAAGATGAAATGTGAAAACGAAATAATTAATACTTGTACTCGATGTTGGCGATGTAGTTATTTATACAGCCCATGAAGAAGAAGCCACAATACATTGAGTATATACGATATATTGCCCATTCCTAATACAAATATTTAACACATATTTATTATTATTTTACATTATGAGGACTCCAATCCTTCAAACATTTTTGTCTATTAAGGTTAATCTTTAAAGCCAGACTACAAGTCTGCTCCTTGTAGCTGAAAGTCTGAAGCCAGACCAGAAGCTAGCAGGTTGGCAGTTCACTAGAACACATGGCCTGGCTATCCTCTTCATGGTTATATAATGTATGCTAAATGTAGTCATTATTGTTACACAATCATTGGTTTTAGCAGAGCAATATATAGGTCAAAAGCCAGAGGGAATGCGGGGATTACATCAGAAAGCAAACTCACATGCACTTGGCTGCCTGTATTTTACCGATATCAACCTCTGTTATCAGCTGCTCCACCCCCGAATCCAGGCACTGATGGGACTAATGCATGAATACAGAGGTTTGCTTTTTTGTTTGCTGATGTAAGGCTCTTTGTGAAGCACTCTGCAGTTACATCCACCCTTCCTGGTGCCAACGCAGCTTCTTTATTTAATTAAAGCATGCAATATGGCCAATATTAGTCAGTCTTTCTGAAGTGCTGAGCCTTGGACAATATTCACAGCTTAACATGCAGATCGCGTAGAGCAGAATTGGGCAGAAATTTAATGCAAAAACAAATTCAGACTAATCATGAGCCAAGTCTCTGAACCTCAGCTGCTCCCCTGGTGTGAATACAATGACTTCCCATTTGCCCGTCATTGTTCATTTTCACTTCCTTTCCACGCTTCCACGTGGAAGCTTGCTGTATATAAGAGCAATTGTGTTGCTGATAATTGCTTCTGTAAAGAATATAGACTACCAGTAAGTGCTGTCACAACAGGCCTTTTTATTTTTCTGTAACTACTCCCGGGATAAAAATGTCCCTGTTTTGTTGTGTGGATAATATGTTTAATTAGGAAGAGTTTCATAATGTATTCCCATCTGGTATAAAGAATGCATGAGACCCAGGCCTCTTTGTCGTTAATAAAACATTGCATATGCAGATCAGAGGGGCGATGTGGTGTTTTAGACTATGTGACAAAGTTGCTATGTGTTGTGCTCTCTTTTCAAAAGGCAGAAGTATTCACAGTTCTAGACACTAGGTTGGCTCTGGGAGGCAGGGTTTTTTGATTTTTTTTGTAAGTATATTTTATTCATTTTCAAAGTTTTTTTTCCCACGAGTAGAACATACAAAGCATTTATATTAGACTTAATTAAATTCACTTACTCAACCCCCCAACTAAAAAGATCATTCAAGCATCATTCAACACATATATTAAAATTGAAGTCATCGTTACCATCCCTACCACCCAGGGGTGGGCAGTTATTTTTCCCAGGGGGGCCACATGAGAAACCAAGATTGTTGCTGGGGGCCAATCAAATACTGTCAGAATTAACCTCTATTTTATCAATATACAAAACATACTGGGCACTTATTTTTCTGCATTTATTATACTAAAAATCATCCCAAATAGCATATTATTAAGAAAATTACATTATGTACAGGAGTCTTTGAACCGTACAGGACTGGCGGTTTTGGTCGTAAGGTTTCCATTAGCAAAACTTAACATTTAACTTAACATTAAGAGTTACATTTAACATTTAACTTAACTTCTTTTGTGAGATGCAGCTTTGTAAAAAGTCCTTGCTGCTTTTGTAGCTTAGTTTGCAGCCCCTCAGCTGTCCTCTCCTAGGTTTCTGTAGTTTTCTGCATGTTTTGTCTCAAAGCGATGGTTCAAGTTGTATTCTTTGAATACAGCCACATGTTTGTTGCAAACTAAGTACATAGCTTTACCGTCAGCCTCCGCGAAAAAATACTCACCAGTCCATGACTTATTGTAGATGTGCCGCCTCAGCAGGTGTCGCTACTTTGAAGTGTTTGAAGTGTGACAGGAAAAAGTACACTAACAATACAGGAGCGTTAAAAAATACATGAAATCTTTAACCCAGTGAGAAAAGAATGGAGGAGTATGTTGCTTCCATTTTAAAAGGATCAAACATCTTGTAAGGAGTGTAGTAAAAGCTATTACTACATTTCTATGGTACAAAGCCAAAGAGTGCACAGATGGGTCAGGGTCAAATTGGGTTACAAACATCTCACTATAAGCTTTAAAAATACTGATTCAGAAGGTGGAGAGGTTTGGACATAGCTAGAACATGTGCTTTAAGTCTGCTGGCTAGCCTCTGCATCAAGGACATAACAGGTCAATGTTTGGATACATCTTTGCCAGTCTAACATTAGTCAAATGGGTTTTATGTACCACTTTCAGTTGTATTAAGCAGACTTGCATGATGTATGTTTCAAGTCTAAGACAGTTTTATTGGTCATCTGTTAAAACTACTCCGAAGATCAGACTCCCTTCCCATTTTTAAATGTTCAGTGGATTGTGGAATGATGTCGTTAATAAGCTCATAAATCTTGGATATTAACCCTCTACAGCAGTGGTGTCAAACTCAATTTCATCCCAGGCCACATCAGCATTATGGTTGCCCTCAAAGGGCCAGTTGTAATTGTAAGACAATATAAATATATCTACTCGATCATATTACAGAATTTCCTCTGCATTTCATTATTATTAGTGTTAGTAATAATTTATTTAATAAGTAGCTCTGAAGACAAAAAGTGAGTAAAACACACCCTAAACATGTTTATAACTACAAATGTCTGTCAATTCTTTTTTTTTTTTTTAATGCCACAATATTAACCCTCTTGGGACCAGCAAAAGTGACCCAAAAGTGGCACTCTGGCCTAGTTACTTGGTTTGATTCCCAAAATTTTCCATTTACATCAGCCAGCGGCGGCTTTGTGCATGCGGTATTCATTCAGTCTGGATGCAGAGGTGTGAACAGCTCTGACTGCAGCTAGTAGGGACTGCTGACGAGGACTGGGCCGCCTGTGAGTGTTTTCGGTCCACGGCAGCACCTGCTGCTCATTGAGAAGAGTAAGAACGATACCTGCTTTCACGTCAGAGTCTCCAAAATTCTCCAGTAACACCAGAAAAAGTCGTTACATTTGTCGCCAGTCTCTTTATTGAAAGACTCGTTAGAGGGGTCTGAAAACTCGCTAAATATAGCGACTAAGTCGCTAAGTTGGCAACACTGTACTGATACTGGAAACCGCTGATACTGAAATGCTTCAGTGTGCATGTCTTAAAATCGAGATGCATTGTGGGACATGTACTACTAAAGTGGCATAGAATTGTATGATAAGCATAATATATTCTTTGCAAGCCCTCACGGGCCACATAAAGTGAGGTGGTGGGCCAGATTCAGCCCGCGGGCCTTGAGTTTGACACAAGTGCTCTACACTCTGAATTCAGTTTAAAGATATGGTTGACATGTAATTTTATGGGCTTATTTTGAAACAAATCAAATGTCTTACGAACAACGAACAACACTCATGCCCTGCAAGTAACAGAAGAGGTGGTTCTTAGTTAAGTCATAAATTTGGGTTAATTGAGAGAAAGCTATATCTTCTATGTACAGATTATGGATTTATTTAATCCCTTTATTAAACCATAGAGTAAATGCAGTGTCTGTGCAGGAGGGAGTGAACATGTGATGTGAACTAAAGCTGCAGTGGGTAGAATTGGAGCAAATACGATTAGAAAGTTATTTTTCTAAAATATATCACTATTATTATATCTTGACAGTAGTGCATGAGACAGGTAATCTGAAAAATTATGTGCCTCTTTGTCCTCTGGTGCTCCTAATGGCATCTACAAGATTTCACAGACTAGATGAAAACAACCAGTCAATCAGGAGTGAACTCCGGTCAAACTAGGAAGCGTTGATCAAATATGTAAAATAACTAATCAATTTTCTGTACAATTTAATACAATTTACTGTAGTGACTATTTCTCTCCTCAAATGTTACAGAATAATCTTGCAGTGTACTGTTTAGCTGTAAAATAAGAAAGTTTGTGACCCAGCAACCATGCTGAGATCGAGTTGAGGAAATACCAAGCACCGCCCACCAGCCACAGCATAGCCAATAGAAACCCCCCTCTCTCACTCACTCTGAAATGACCTGTGATTGGCCAAAGTCTCCTGTCATGGGCTTTATTTTCTAAAGTTTGAAAACAGTGCCACGAGGAGGTGCGTAAGTCTAGTTTTCTCTGAGAACTCTTGAATTACAATATGCTGAAAGGTTATTGTGGATTTTTTTGCCCAATGATGCCAAAAACTTTGTGTTTACTGCAGGTTTAATGGGGGAGAGGGTAGAAGTTCCTTCCAGCCCAAAGTGTCTCCTGAACTGAGCCTATATTCTTATTGAGTGATGAACTTTATTCACGCTAAAATTGTTGCTAAGAAGGGTCATGTTGCATAAAGCACTGAGCCCAGGTGGAGTTGGCATGAGGCAGGATTTTTCATAGCTTCAATGTTAAGCAGAGTAACAAGTTTGAACATGAGGGCAGTAAGCAGTTTGACTCTGTTTACGAGACTAATGGGTTGACTCAAAGGTTTGCAATGAAAGAAAGGCTGTATTGAGAGCCTCTATGCGGCTTTTGTGCGCTTTAACACTGATTGAAAAGGCCGGTCAAACAGCTATAATAATCCCGCCCCATCAAGTGAGAGCCCTACATATCCACTCAGCAGCAGACTGTTAGCTGTTAGCCTCTGCTCTGCATTCGAGTGGTTTGTTGCTCACAGGCCTGTAACTGTGACAGCTCCTGCCCAGCGCTGAGACAGAGCCGTACAGACGGCAACACTGTAATGAATGATGTCACCACAAAACTGACAGCCCAGCTGGAACAACAGGCTTCATTTTTTGGCTCGCCGTAGTTTGTTGACAGGCTGCCCAGAGAGTGAAGGGATTTTGCGCTGCACTTACTTCTGATCTTGCCATTGAAAGAGGGATGAGGCTCTTTGGCTGGCTTCCCACTGTTGGAATACAAGTACAGCTCTGAGGGTTACTCTGCACAGCACCAGGGGATGGTTGGCATTTTATTCCTGAGAATCTCTCCTCATGTTATAGCCGTATAGATTCTAAAGCAGGATGATGAGTCTTGTGTAACCGTAGGTCCCATATGGCTCTTTGGTTAATGGGTCAGCTCACACAATCTGCCCCTCTATAAAACCAGGATTAATTTTTAGCATTGATTTGAAGCTACAGGAAAAATCTTCAGCTTGTATCACATGTTTGTAGCAGTCAGTCAACATTTGCACATTTATATGCACCAACATTTGTGCAGAAATAGGCAGCAAAGAAGGTAAAAGTAAAGCCAGTAAAAGTGTCTTCATTTTGGCTGGTTAATCTCGTAATGATGAGCTGGACACAGTGTTGGCATGGAGTTAAAATTAGTTTCTTGGGCTCTGATTATGCATTGAATGTGTATGTCACCATAGCAACATTATAGGTGAGGACTAGAAACAGCTCTTAGCTCACGGGAAATGTGGGATGTTGGGTCAGTCTCAGCTCATTAAATTCTTTCCAGAATATAATCTTTTTTTTTCTCAAATAGCCATGTCCTGTGCACGTTTTAAGCCAAACAGACATAATTTTCCTTCTTGTGTCTTAACATTTTGTATTCTTGCATTGTGGATGTGTAGCACCAGGAAGACAAATGAGGAAAGTCATTAGCGCTTGTTCACCCATTGGCGTTTGGCCTTTAATAAAGGTCATTTTTGCTAAATACCACACACTTTTTCTGACCCATCTGTTTCTCTGTGTATATTTTTGTTTCTTTAGTTAAAAGAAAACCAATTTAGTTTCCTTAGACCCGTGAGTCGGCTCTGAGTGAGACACCTTTGATGCTTAGGTGCAGAGTCTTGTTTTACTCTGGTCGAAATCTGCTAATCTTTTAATGGGGCTGTGTGTATCACTTAGGAGGAATTCCTTCGTAGTTTTATCACCTCTCTTTTTATTGCCTGGATTAAATGTGTCTCTTGTGCCTCCTGTTTAAGCAGGATTTTAATCTGTGGTCAGAGAAAAAAGGCACCTCCAATGTTTCTTCACTGGTTACCAAACCACCTTTTTACAGATTTGCTTATCTTTTTTAGTTTAGTTATAGTCCAGGGATATTAACTTCCAAAAAAGCTAGACATAAGACTAAAAACAAACAGAACTTTATTATTGGAGCACCTACTGACTCATGTTTGTAAGGCACATATTTAGGCTATGTAAAGATCTCTTTTTCCTACCTTGTGTTGTTTGCTGCCGATCTTTTATTTGCATACTTTGTATGTTGATGTTTGTCTTAATGGGATAGTTCGGGTATATTTAACAGGTTGTATGATGTACTTATCCAAAGTCTGTGTATTTCCTACAGTAGATGACACAAGTTACTGCACAGGAACAAAACAAGGTACTGCTGTGGATGGGGCCGGCACCAAAGTGTATTTTAACCACCCTAAAAGAAAGGCCTAACTTAAAATATCAGTTTAAATGTACGCTATATTTAGAATATTTTCTCCGGTTTACCTTGCTGTCAGCCAGCCCTTGCTGATGGGGAACTGAAGCTGCTATCGTCTCTCAAAAGCCACCAGACTTCATTGAAAAGTGTTTGGTGGTCTTCTCGCTGCCTCAGCTGGTTAGTTTTTTGTGCTTTTGTGTGACTTTTGTGAATCCAAACTTACCAAAGTCAAAAATAATGTAAAGAAACTAACCGATCAAGGCAGCGGTAAACTAGCAACTCCTGTGTTCTGGTCTAAGTAAAATTATTGTCTTTTTCAATGAATCTGGTTGCTTTGGCGAGAGCATAGATAATGGCTTCAGTTCCCAGTCGGAAACAAACACAAAGACCAGAACCAGCAAAAATATTCTAAATATAGGGTACACTTAAACAGGTATTGATTGTTTTAGGTGTCTAAAATATGTTTTGCTGCCAGTCCCGTTCACAGTAGTAGATTGCTGTGAGTCCATGCAGTAACTCCTGACTGTTTCTCCAAACTGGTGGCATGCCAATGATGACGATCTTCTGTAGGTAATACACTGACTATGGATAAGTTCCTCCTATAACCCACTTCAAAACACCTGACCTATGTCTTTTAATTGTGACACCATAAGTAACAGTTATCATTAAAAAAAAAAAAAAAGGTTTTTGTTTTTTTACATAATTATCCACCGTCATCTGACCGTCTTCCTGTCCTTACAGAGTGTGCCCACCTGCTGCTGGCTCACAATGCACCAGTAAAGGTGAAGAACGCTCAGGGCTGGAGTCCCCTTGCTGAGGCCATCAGCTACGGAGATCGACAAATGAGTAAGTATCTGTGACTGACTGAGCGGCACTGCTTGGTAACACTCTGAAACCCCACCACCCCCGCTGCTACAGGCTGAAAAGATGTTGGTCAGCAGGCATATTTAACTGAAATCAATGTGGCATCACTAAGATTTCAGTTTGGGTTTTCTGGTGTGTAAACAGTGATGAGGGTGAGGATAGAGCAGAATAGAACAGATGCAAAGCAACAGTTGCCTCAACGCATTTTTCCACGCTGCTGCCTCCAAGTGAGGCTACGCCACTGGCCGGCCTCCTTTGTCCCTTAGAGAGAGAGAGAGGGGACATTCCTCAAGGCCCTCTGGCTTTTGTGCTCTGCTGAAAGGCAATTCATTAGATGTTTCTCCCTCCCCATAGGCTGAATATGTTCAAGCCCCTGCCGCACCCATTTTTTCAAGCCCCCCCCCCCCCCCAAGTTATTTTAAGTATAATTTTCATTTCCAATTGATGTATCTACATTTACTTTTAAACATGGACTTCTACAAAAACATTGCTAACATGTAATTGAAACCAATTAGTTAGTTTTTATAGGTACTGGGTGTTTTATGAGAGCACCTTTGTACACTGGCAGTTTAATTTTTAAACCGAGTACTGAACTTCTGCCCATGAGTATTTCTTCTTTTCAAAATGCGCTTTTGGCAGTTGTGGCTCAGAAGGTAGAGCAGGTTAACCGCCAATCGGAAGGTCAGTGGTTTGATCCCCGGCTTGAGCAAGACACTTAACCCCAAATTTCTCCCGAAGGCATAGCACAGGCAGCTGAACTACCTGTGCAACCTGATTGGGCTGCAGGTACCGCCTCAGGCTAAAAGTAGCGACAAGGACATTTGCAGAACACAAAATTAGAGAAGAATCAGGCAGGAAGGAAAAAGGAGAGAGCAACCGTCTGTGGCCACCACATGCAAAACCATTCCCTTGTTGGGGGTCGTCTTTCTGTTGCCTCTCCATTGCTCCTGTTATCACTTTCATTTGCACCAAAGCAGATCAAAGTGATTCACAGTTACTTGTGATTCTTAAATGGACTTGGATGGATATTAATATTGGGTTTGATATCCCAGACGTTTAACTGACTTGTCATACTGTGATGGTTAAGAGTTTTCTTAATGTCTTGAGCAGTGTACTGGGCCAATTTTCTTTGACTGAATATTGATGGCTAATGGCTAATATTGAGGCTAAAAGGCAGAATGCTGTTGACTTTTCTTAAACAGACTGTTGAGTGTCAGTCCATTAGCATGAAAGAGTTAGAGCTTATTAGCGTAGCTGCTTGGCACCAACAGTGAACAGCTTAAAGTGTCCTCATTGACTGCATCCTTTAATTAACGCTCAAATGCTGCTTACCTTACCTTACCGGATTTGCAAGTGTCTCCATTGACTGAAGCCTCAAAGGAACTCTGTAGCACGATGGCACATTACCATTGACAGGTTCTTCTCTCAGGATCTAGTTCGTACAGAAGCTATGAGTCATATTGCCATCGCTGAACACAGCAAGTTTGCTCCTGGTGTCTGAAAAGTAATTCACAGCACTTTTTAACAGGGGTGGGAATCACCAGAGGTCCCATGATATGATATTATCATCACACTTAAGGCACAATACGATTTTATTGGGATTTGCTGCATATTGCAATAAGATATATTGGGATTTCTTACCTTTTTTCCAGCTGAAAATTCTGTAATTTTATTTAGCTTATTTAGCATACAGCACAACATGCTCGGTGCCGTGATTCCTTAGGTTTTTCAGTTTCTTTTTTTTTAGTTTATTTTAGTTATAAGACTGATCACACTACAACATCAAAAGACAGAATGGCGGCCAGAGTATCGGATTGTTAAAAAGTTAATAGTTTATATAATACAAGATTGATACTTGATGTCTGTGTATCAATACAGTATTGCCACGTGAAATATAGGCTGTACTAGGCCTATATTGATACAGCCTAATACTAGGCTGTATCAATTTTTCCCCCCAACCCTGCTTCATAATAAAAAAAACAACTGGAGTACCTAAGGGGGTTCTTTAAGTAAAGACGTTCTTAGTTAACTGTGGGATCAGTATGTGTGACAATATAATCTCAAATTAAAGTACACTTACTAGCTTTTATAAGGCTTTCGAACACATCTCATGATTTTCATGCTCCTCCTTATCTCAAACTGGACTTCCTGGATCATATTTCATTGTCTCACTGGTACCTCAAGCAACATGTCCCCAATGCAGCCCCCCTGTGTTGTTTTAACACAGGGCTATCTTAGGTCTCTGAATGCCCCCCAAACACTCTCTTTTCAAATGGCAGATGTTATAGTTTTCATCACCATAGCAGCTTTGGTTCTGGACACCAAAAGGCGAATGTGAACCAGGTGAGGGGTCGTTGGGTTGTGTAGTGGTCGTTGATGTGCCATGTATCCTCCACTACACCAGTGGCGAAGGGCCAAACTAAGAGTGACTTAAAGACCGGTACGGTATGGCATTCAAGCAAAGAGCAAGTTCATCAGGACTACACCTGTTTCTCCTGGATACAGGACAGGGAGAGGCATTTGTTAGCCAGATCAATGTAGGAGACCAGCAGACAGGTTCAGGTTCAGTAGACAGGGTAGGTCAGTCTGCTGATTTATCTGAGTCATCTGACAAGAGACACTTCCGTAGCACTGAAGCAGAAACTCTACTACTATGAAGGACTTTTGTTATTGTTTAACCCTCTTTACCTCTTTGCGTTCTTTAATATCCCTCAAAAGTACAGGGCAGGGCCTCAAATGGCTGTCTGCACACTGTTAAACAATCACACTCGGCTTTCCTCATACAGAATTGCACCTGGCTGCCATGATGACATTAGAGGAGAAAGGTGCTGAAGGAAACTGTAACTGTTTTCCCCATTCAGTGCAATAAATGTTGAGTCCCTTACTGGCTTAGCCTGGCAGAGCCCTGCCTAGCAGTTATTCAGGATGAGCTGAGTCAGCGTGTGTCTGTGACGGAAGTGGAGACCGAGTAGCTTTACAGTAAATGCAAATGTCCTGGGCTCAGTGCTGAAAACTGGCAACATAATTGAATGTAGTTATAGAGGTGTGGTTCTCCATATAGTCAGTTTATCTTATTTCTTTTCAAAGAAAACATTGTCTTGAATGTGGCTGATAAAAGAAATCCTAACTCAGTGATCCCACTGTGTTATTTTTAGCCACTGTTTGTGACTAGCTTCCATTTGTCGACCCACATTTGTTTGTGATTTGATGCGTTTGTCATCAGAGCTTTTGTCACTTACGGCTTTATCGTTTTAACAAGGAGGCAAAACGTGGCTCAGAAATAGTTTTTGCCATGTGCGTTTTTTTTTTTTTTTCCCAGTATGAGCTATTTCTGTCCTTCCACTCACACAGTGGTATTTCAGGCCTCAAGAGCTCGTTTAAAGGCTGCCACTGCCATGCTGATGTTTATTAGACGGGAATCTGCTTGCTTGCTTTCATTGTTTCTTGCATTATTCTCAATTTAAAGATTAAAGGACCACATTATAAAATTACAAGATCGGATGGTGAGGACAGATTAGGGATACACCGATCCGACTTTTTCAGTCCCGATAGCAATACCTGGGCTTTGGTTATAGGTTGATACTGAGTACTGATCTGATGCCAGTGTTTGATTAATAAGCTATATGCTTCAGTGGAAGTGACTGGGATCATTATTTATGTGTAAGGCAACATCAGGCTTGTCTTAAATATTGCTTTCCTAACTTTGTGAAACAAAATGTGACCAATAAATTCATAAACATGAATTTATTTAGTTGTTCTTTATTATTAAAATAATAAATCATACACCACCAACTTGCGTGATGTTGCAATTGAATGAAGAATTCACTTTCACTTCTTGGCAATGTACGTTCTTTGGTATGTTGGTGCCTAGCCTGTACTGGAGTCCTCTATATCTTTAATATTAGACCTACAGTCAAATATTGTAGCTTTTATAGCAATAGGAAGTCACTTTCCATTTAAAATGCAACACCTCTGACAAAATATTATTAAAACTAAATATTAAAGATCCAGATCCACCATGCTGAAGCTCAACTAGATTCTTTTTTTTCTCCTAATACATTTAAAGCAGCTTATGAATTTTAATCAAATATTAAGAGCTTTCCATGCTGCACATGGAGTGTTATCCCCAGCTAATGTGGCTGTTTTCAGTCTTTTTTAGATGTCTTGTAAGAAGAATTCACCATGCCTCAGTAAGTTAGAATATTTTAAACTACATTCAGATTACATCAGATTGACTGTTGGCTGCTACCTGACTGCTTTGCTCCACCACACGGTGACTCCACAGTGTACCTAACCTCAGATTGTTGGAGACCCGCCAGCAACAGTTGTCCAGTTAGATCCAAGACCTAATTGTTAAATTAGCAGTTTGTGGTAAATACAAAACTGTCCTGACTCTGTCTCTTTTCATTGATGTGTGGAGGTGGATTTACTGAGACTTAGCGACAGAAAAGTGGCCAAATCAGTATCTGGGTGAATTAACTCCAGTGGGGAGAGTCACTTTGGTTTAGTGTTAAAGAGGTCAGTATTAGTTTCTCAGCCCATGTTGGCTGGGTGGTCTGTGAGCAGATGGTCAGATTGTACTTTTTTTCCTCGTCCCGCTGAGAGATGCCGAGGATCAGGAGGAGCCCCATCCAGAGCTTGTCCACATTCATTATGCAGCCGGGCCACAAAGACACCCTCATCCTGTACTTCTGTCTGTGTCAATTGGCGCGTGTGTCATCATGTGTGTGCGTGCCTGTACTCTCATTTAGTCTTGTTCTACCATCGAGCCCTCCCCCCTCTGTGCCGCCTTGCTGGGAGCATTAATAAGACAATATGAACGACATGTTTGTGTATGTTGGCTCACCACGTGCAGCGCAGGAGTTACTTAGGCTAATGATTATGCCATCTGTACTCTATTGCTTCTAGTGCTACTAAACTGTATGGAAGTTTGGGTGTCACCAACCCAACATTTTCTTTTCTTATTGCTATATCCATTAGTTTATAAGTGGCATACAAGTGGCTGTGTTGTCATTTCCTCCCCTCCTCCTGGCTCCATTAAAGCACCCCATGCAGCCAATGGGCTGAAGAGCTGTGAATGCTTTTTAATCTGACCTCTCATGGTAAAAAGTCTCCTGTGAGTTTGTCTCTCTCCCCAGTCATTAAGGAGGTTAAAGGCGCAGCTCATTAGCAGGAAGCTCTATATCTGCCAGGCTTGTTCTCTTTGAACTTCCTGGAAACATTTTGATCCCTGCAGGCGGCGTGCAGGGATTGGCCCGATGCTGCTGGGAGTGTCCCATCTGGCCCCAGGAAGTCTGTGTATCTCTGGGCCAAAAGCCACCTTTACTGTGTGATATGTGCCTGTAGCATGTCACATTGCTAACAGGATTTGCATAGTGAGTCAAAGATAATGGCGGTGACTCAGTACATTCATACAGACATAAGCTTATACAGTGGGAGCTCTTTATGATATCCAGAGTATTAGCATAGCAGCAAACAACCAAATCAGCTATTCTACTCTTTAATGCAACTGGATTTAACTGTGTTAATTTGTCTGTTTGTTTGTGGGTGTTGAAATCTAAGTATCTTGGCTTTGTTGATATAGCTGGGCTGGTCGTGCGTGCCTTTTAGTACATGTTCACACATGGGAGCATACCCCACTGGCTAAGTCCCAGCCTCCACACTGCACAGCGCTAAATACAATGATTACTGCTGATAACACTGTTCTGACCGATGGTGGTGTTGCAGAAGCGTAGCACTCACCCTCTGGTTACCCCTCTAATTAACAGTGTTAGCATGTTTAGCTGCAAGCCACAGGCTCAACCATCACCATGTTGAGAGACATGCGGAAGCAATATAAATGCTCCAAATCTCACGTTTAGCACCTATTAGCCTTAACCCTCACAAAGACCTTAATAATAACGTTCATGTACAGTGCTACTTTAAAGCAGAATTCATTTTGGTATATAAATTTTTTTTTTTCTTTGTGAATTTTATATTAGTTTTAGTTTTCTTGTAAAAAGTAATATCTGTTTTATTCCTTCAACTAATCATGATTAATGAGAAGCTGGCTTTCATGCCATTTAGAGAAGGAGGCTTGCTGTTTGCCAAAACAAGAGCAACACGGTGGGGAAATTAGCTTTTTAATATAGTGAATAAATCTTCTTGGAGCAAGTTAAGTGGTGGGATCAAATTCAATAAAAGCAAAAGGTTATTTGAAAAAATTCACTGTCAGCTGTTATGGGAACAAATCACATTTCTCCAAAACACATTTTAAAATGTTCTGTGTAGAAACAGCTCTTCAGCCAAAACTCTGCCTCATCGTTGATGCTTTTGGTCTCACTCGTGCTTCTATTTTGTTTTCCTTTTTGTCTTTCAGTCACAGCGCTGCTGAGGAAGCTGAAGCAACAATCCAGAGAGACTGTGGAGGACAAGAGGCCCAAGCTGCTGAAAGCCCTGAAAGAAGTAAGTAGTCCAGTTACTCAGTCTTCTGCTCCTGATGACTTAATGCTGTTACCTGTTTCTGTTCATCAGATCTTCTTATTTCTCTTTTTGCTCCCATCTTGTTGTTCTTTTTTATCTTTTCTTTCTGTTCATCGCAACAAAGGAAAGCTAGGCGACACAAACACACACACACACACACACACACACACACACACACACACACACACACACACACACACACACACACACACACATACACATTGTCTAAGGCGTGGTATTAGACGCTAAATGAAACCTCAGTGCTTTTGTGGCTGTCTGGTATGACCTCACATGTGAACACACACACTCTGTAAACTGTTAATGTAAATACTAACAGACAGACAATTATCCTTCAGGGTTTCTTGTGACATGTTGTTGCATTTACATAGACACACTTTAAACATTTAGTCACGTACAGACAGATGTATCTGTGTTTCAGAGCAACCAAACAAAGAGCCTGTCTGTTTTGTTGCTCCTGCTTAATGCTGTTTTCATAATTGTCTACTACATACTATTGATGATTGCAGTATACAGTATGTAGTGTATTCTGCATACTGCATTTCTCAGTAGTATACAATGGTTAAAGTGTTGTATTTTGCAGTATGGTATAACAGGCTTAGCCTTTAAACCAGCTCTTAAAGCAATGGACAAAAAACCAAGTTTGTACCACTCTTGTAATATTATCAAAAATACACCTTAGATTTTGATGTTTATATCATGTTTGATTACTTTATACAGTACTGCAGGTTTAAACTACTCTAACAGCTCATGGAAAAGTAAGAAAAACAGGATCATCAACAAGGGGAGATGGGAAAACATTGCTTGAAAAAGTTTACTCAAACTGCTTTTTCAGTTAGAGAAACAAAACAGTGGATTGATATCTCTACAAATATCAGAGTATTGTTAAAAAGGGTCATGTTGCCTCAGCAGGTATCTCTCTGTCTCAGTGTCCGGCTGGTGAAGAAGCTGCGCCTGTGAAGTTTTTTAGTTCAAAAGTCAGATAAACACAGGTTCCAGTTAATTTATAATGCACATTTATGTTGTGATTTTTTTAAATTGTTTTTTTTTTTTTTTTCAACATTTTATAAACATTTTATGAACATATAGAACAAAAACATCACAGCAAAATCAGAAAAAAAGTTACGGAAAATAAAATACACGGCTTGTAAACCGGATGGATAAATACTGAGTACAACTCCACAGTCAGAGTTCATTGTCCTTTTTTGTGTGCAAAGTTTATGTTGTGATATTTAAACAAACTATACATCAACAAGGAAATAAAAGGCTCTGTACATGAGTGGAAAATGTTCTATTCACCATCTAATATTGTAAAACTGTAAACATTCAACATCTACACAGTTGATTTCTCGCCTCAAAATTTTTTTAGAAGTGTATTTAGTGATGGAAAAAGCTATGAAAAATATAAAAAACATGCCGTTTTGTCTGCTGTTGTGGGTGTAACTGTAGCCTGTAGCGGTCCAGCATGTTGCATTGTGGGATACAGTGGACTGGTCCGATGCATGCTGGAGAGTTTCTCAGAATCAGTACATTCAGGTATTTTTGGTATACTGTAGATTTTGCTTTTGTTCGCATACTACACACTAAACATTACATTCTGTTGGCCAAATCAGTACCTACTCCTAATATAGCATGCGGTTTCGAAAACAGCCTAAGATTAAGTTATGATGTCGGGCATCTGGTGCACAGGTCAGCTGTGCATCAGTGCCACCCTCACTATAGAGTCAGGTAGCAAGTAACAAGGTGGGCAAATAAAAGATCAAAAGAGGCAAACTAAAGTCCTTTGACCGCTTATCTGCATTTAAAGAGGTCCCTATACTATGGGCTATAGATTTTGATGTCTGTACAAGTTGCTTGACACTGAGCCAAGCCAGTGCTTGACGTGACAGGATGTGATTACTCCTGGATGATGAGAGATGAGATTTTTCAGCGTCATCATCATCATCTCTCAGAGATTATATAGTTCTGGGAAATGATGATCTCCTGTCAGCCTTACATCATCACTGAATGCCAGATCGAGTCCACCAGTGGTGCTGGTGAGATTTCATCCCACTTTAGTACCTCAGAGAATATTTAGGCTGTATTGAGTTGTGTCAGTCAGGCATGATTTGTTATGGATGGACATAAAGGCTCCTGTTTACTCATGTCGATGTCAACTGAAAAGCTTTGATATGCCATCTTTATTTCTATTCTGCAAATATGTCTTCTCTGTGTTAACTGAAATTGGTCTTGTTTCTAATTTTTGCACACAAAACACATCTATTGCTGTTAAAAAATATTTATAATCTTTTATCCCAAATAGCCATGTATTTCCATCTTTTCCACTCATATAGTTTCACTTGTGATTGAGATGTGTTTGTCTTCGTTTGCAGCTTGGAGACTTTTACTTGGAGCTTCACTGGGACTTCCAAAGTTGGGGTGAGTCAAGTAACACTTTCTGCTGTCTTACGATAGTGGCATCATCGTTCCACATTTAGCACTCTGGAAATGAACCGTGTCCTCACTAACAGTGTGGTCTGAAATATCAGCAGAAATATGTGTTGCAGACTGAAAAATGTGATGGAATCTGCAAATGTCTGTCAGGTTTAGTGAATGCTTATCTGTGCCATAAAGGATATTGACCGTTGGAGTCACCAGTAGCTACAGCCTGAAAAATACTCCCCCTGCTGGACATGCCATCCTCTAATGTCAACAGTCCTCCTTTTATGACTGTATCAGGACAATCTGAGGATACCAGCATCAGAATTTGTTCTCCAGCTGCATTGAATTTACACTTTCAGCATATCTGCTTGCACTGGTGTAGCAGCACTTGCTTATTCTGCATAAGTCTGGCCTCAGAGTGTGAGCCAGGACTGAATTCTGTGTACTCACTGTGTCCGTGTGAATTATTGACAAGGTGGGCAAGATTATGTAATGGATGCATGATAGTAACAAAATGTAAACTGATTGTATAACAGTGTATTTGTAAATTGTGTCGAAAGAAAGTTATTTGTAGGTTAGAGAGCTGAAGATGTACATGCTTAGAGAAGCATCTGGTTAAAACCAACACAGTCTCACAGATCTGTCACCATTTTCTTTTTCAAAGCAGACCTTCACATAATTATTTTGGACTATTAAAATACCTCTTGAGTTTTGAGAAATGCCAGAACAGCGGGGGAAGTTTCTTACTTTCAGTTACTTCAGCGAGTTATTAAATATTTTATAACTTACACGTTATGCAGCCCTCCAGTCTACAGAGCTATACAGTAGGCTTAGAAGAGGATGGTGGTCTGTATTATTGAGCGAGCTTTCTAAATTTAGACGTTGTTTCACATGTCCTTACGCTGTCTTTTCATGTTGCAGTGCCTTTGCTCTCCAGAATCCTGCCTTCAGATGCCTGTAAGATCTACAAGCAGGGCCTCAACATCAGGCAAGTGCTGTCAACAAATGCATTTAAATTAAGACTGTCAATTGATTAAAATATTTAATCACAATTAATCACATGATTGTCCATAGTTAGTTAAGATTAATTGTACACTTTTATCTGTTCAAAACATAATTAAAAGGGAGACTTGTCAAGTATTTAATACTCATCAACATGGGAGTGGAAAAAAAAATGTGCTGCTTTATACAAATGTAGGAATTTATTTATTATTGGAAATCAATTAACAACACAAAAGGATGACAAATATTGTCCAAAAACTACAGTTAACATAAAAAACATGCTCAAATCATAACATGGCAAACTCAGACCAAACCGGTAACAACAGCTGTCAGTGTGCTGACTTGACAAGGACTTCCAGCAAACTGCATGTGATTAACATAAAGTGGGCATGTCTGTAAAGGGGAGACTCGTGGGTACCCAGAGAACCCATTTTCATTCATATATCTTGAGGTCAGAGGTCAAGAGACCCCTTGAAAATAACCATGCCAGTTTTTCCTCACTAAAATTTAACACAAAATTGGAGCGTTATTTAGCCTCCTTCTCGACAAGCTATTATGACATTGACACTGAGCCCACTACAACCTCTGACAGATCAATTGCATAAAAGCGTTGAGTGGTGTTAAAACAAATTTGTGTTAACAAGTTATTATCACGTTAACTTTGACAGCCCTAATTTAAATAAAATGTGTGATGTTCGAGGACAACGAAAGGCAATTCTACATCTGCTTTGTAACAGCAATGTATGATGTGATCTTAAGCCAAAATAAAGAAGAACACCAACTTATAGGAACCATATTGAATAAATCATAATTCCTTTTTAAAGAAACAACTTTTATCAAGGCTCTTTGTTACTTTTGTTTCTTACTAATTCATCTGTCGTGTTGTGCTGCATGTAACAACCTCTCTTCTCTCTCTCTACCTCCCCATTTTCTTCCCTCAACCTAGTTTGGTTAACTAGAGTGTGAAATCAGTGCTCGGCAGTGTGAGGAAGCTGAACAGCGATGCCTCTGTGCACAGATCTTTTACTTCTGTTTTTCAACTTAAATCAGAGCCTCATAGAAGGAGAGTTACAGTAATATGCTGCCTAGCTCACTTACAAAGGGTGTCAGCAGAAATCTGTCATACTCTGACGCAAGTTGACATTTAGTCACAGCCACAAATGTACCACAGGAATCCACCTTGCTGTTTTGTGGCCTTGTGGGCAAAAAGCTAACAGCAGCTCTCACAGCCAGGACAGCTGCACAGACACTTGGATTCCAGTTTTATTATTATACCTGTTCGACAAGCCAGGGCAGCCCTTTATCCAGCACATACACAGATGTTTCTATATTTGGATATCATAACATATCAACTAGAAGAATGAACTCAGCACATAAAAGAGTGTGTTTGTGTGTCTTTATGTCATTCCTGTATGAGATATCCTTGATGTGGCTTGTCATTATTCTCTGAAAAGGCTCCTGACTGTCTCATTTGGTATTCAAAATGCCCTCTTATTATCCTGGAGTTACAGAGAGATAGAGAGAGAGAGAGAGAAAAACTGAAAGAGAAACGAAACTGTCACGGCAAGTTCATTTACATTCTAGTGCTAGAGTGTGTCATACCTACCCATAGCACCTACTGCTTTGTGTCTGGTCTTCACAAGCAGATCAGCTATTCTCTTTGCTGTCGAGCCTCATTCCAGGACAACACACTTTGACAAAGATTCTTGAAATGTGTTGTTGGTTTCCCATGGCAGTAATTACCATACACATTGTCTCTAAACCCTCAGAGCAAAGGTGTGACATCCATCACAGTTTTTCAGTTTTGACACTGTTTGTTTGCTGGTGTCTTAGTGGCCAAAGTGCAGCTCTTTTGCTGTCATCCTCTGTCTCCTTTTCCTTGTTTTCTTGTCTACTCCTTTCATGCATGTTAAGTTCCCACACTAAACCTACTCCCTGTGTGTGTGTGTGTGTGTGTGTGTGTGTGTGTGTGTGTGTGTGTGTGTGTGTGTGTGTGTGTGTGTGTGTGTGTGTGTGTGTGTGTGTGTGTGTGTGTGTGTGTGTGTGTAGATTGGACACTACCCTGATAGACTTCACTGACATGAAGTGCCAGCGCGGGGACCTCAGCTTCGTCTTCAACGGCAACGCCATCCCCTCCGAGTCTTTTGTTGTGCTGGACAATGAACAGAAAGTCTACCAGCGGATACACCACGAGGTGTGTGAGGCACATGTTGATACAAGAATGACAGACTCACTAGCTGCTCCTGAAGTTTGTAATGTTTATTACAACTTACATTTAGGGCTGCAAATAATAATATGTAGTCATGTTTCCATTCACATATTTTTATGCACATTTTAAAGCTGTATGGAAACAGCATAATTAAATAAAACTTCCTAAAATACGAAAAAAATTGAGGCGCTTTTTGCATTTGTCAAAAGAGAGGTGATGAGCTAAATGGATTATGGAAATGCTTTTGCAGAATAAATTCCGACATCGCAAACATTTAACGTACATCAGCTGTTTCTGCTGTTGCTGTCTTCTCGGATGTTCCCTTAACGTGCGAATACTTGTCTTTTTTCCTGAACGGCATGAAACATGGCCAATACTAGCTGACAGCAAAGAACAATTAAAACTTGCTCAATTGAAACAAACTCCAGAAGACCTCTCTTCATTTTTTTTCTCTCGCAGATGTGATCGAAGCCGACTTGTTTTGCAACCTCTACTTCTGGGGCATTACAGCCACGTGTATAAACTACACTGTAGCCAACAAACCAGTTGATCGAAACAAATTTGCTTTTTTTTGTCGATATTTTAAAAGTTAACTTAAATTTGCTTGACAGTTGAGTGAAAACATTTTTTGTCATCGATTTACAGTTGCAATCAAAATTATTTAACTCCATTGCATATTAGGCTTATTGGCAAAATGAACAATTTTTCAGCTGTTTGCAATAAACAACAGTTGAAATAGTTTGAAAAATTGAAAAATTCACAATTCATCCATAAAAAGTCACGAGAATTGTCCAAAAAGTTCAGAGAAGAGATCACTGCCTTCCACAAACAAGGAAAAGGATATAAAAAGATGGTAAAAGCTTTTAAAGTTCCTAGAAATACAGTTTGAAGCATAGTTCTCAAGTTCAAAGTTAAAGGAACAGTAACTCCACTACCTGGACGGCAGAAAGAGGAAACTATCAGCAGCAAGTGGTCAAAAACGCTCGAATTACTGCAATACACTTGCTATACAGGTTTTCAGTTTGCACTGTTTTACACTGAAGGCCTCCATGCTCAGACTCCAAGACGTACAGCACTACTGACCCAAAAGCACAAGAAAAGTCGACTCCAATATGCTCAAACTCAGATACATAAGCCACAGAAGTTTTGAGATTCTGTTCTGTGGAGCAATGAAACAAAACTGGACCTTTTCGGGCCTATTGAGCTGCGGTACGTCTGGAGGAAAAAGATTGAAGTATACGCTGAAAAGAACACCCTGCCTACCTACAGTAAAGTAAATGACGTGGTAGCATTCCTCCAATATTTTATTTCTTATGTGCAAATGAAAAATTTGACCTGAAGCAGAAACTAGACGAAAGGTCAGGTGGCATTCAGGCTCTGGGAAGCACGAATATTCATACAATATTTCTTGCAATCTGACCAGTAGTTGTTGAGATATCTTGTGTTGGAGGACATCAAGTGATGATGTTCTCCACCTCATACCGAGTGTCCATGCCTGCGTCGATGCCTAGTAGTTTCCTGACCCTGTCTTGTGTTTCCAGGAGTCGGAGATGGAGACAGAGGAGGAAGTGGACATTCTGATGAGCAGTGACGTGTACTCCGCCACTCTCTCCACCAAGTCCATAACCTTCTCCAGAGCGCAGACCGGCTGGCTGTTCAGAGAGGACAAGACGGTTGGTGTCTGTTGTTGTATTGCGGTTATTCTTATCATAACATTATTACCCCCACCGCCACCACTGTTTACAATGCCAGCTGTGCGTCACAGGATTTCACCTGGATGTGGAATTTCTGGAATTTTTAGTAGCTTGACCCAGACAGAAAGTTGGGAATTTGATCAATTCTCTGGCAGGAAATGGAAGACACACAGATATATATCAGAATGTATATTACACATCATGTGTAACATCAGTTGCAATGCATGATGGTTTTCAGCTGGTTCACTCAAAAGGAACCCAGACTATTGACCCCTTTACAGCATGTCTGACCGGTAAAACATGAACAAACTAAAAGGCATAGAAAATAAGGTCTGGTCTGGGAAGTACTCCAACAGTGTGCTAGGTATGAAAATCCACAGAAAGAGAATGATATGGATCCCTGTACTCTGTTTTTATGTTTACTTTACTGTAAAAGTTATAATGCCTTCAAAATAAAGTATTGCAGATACATTAGTAATAGTTTGACAGGTCTGGACTGAATTAGACTGTTATTTATTTATTTTTTTTTTTGCCTGTTTTCCCTTTTCTTTCCTTCTTTTTGGGCAAATACATCCGGTCACCATTGTATGTTATTTGCCTGACCAGTAAATGTTGTTTCTCTGCCTCTTCTTGTTATCTCAGCCTTCCTCTGTAGAATATGACTCTAACTACAGTTTCTACTGCTATTCATAGCTATCGACTCCATTCACTTTCTTGATCATATTTCTTGCACCATATCTCCCACATGAGGCAGTAAACACAGTGAATAAATCAGTGATAACCCCAGGAAGGAACCACAGGTGACAGGCTCAGAGTTAAAGAACAGCACAGGCAGGTCAGGGGGCATTGAAAGTGGTGGATGAGTGTTGTTTTTTGTCCTTTCACGCCTTTGTCCTTTTGATGTGTGTGTAAAAGGGAACCTGGTGACTCAGCGAGGGGACTTATCTGTTTCTTCTACTTCTAGGAGCGTGTGGGAAACTTTCTGGCAGATTTCTACTCTGTGAACGGCCTTGTGCTCGAGTCCAGGAAGAGACGGGAGCATCTGAGCGAGGAGGACATCTTGAGGAACAAAGCCATCATGGAGAGTCTGAGCAAAGGAGGGAATCTCATAGAGCAGAACTTTGAGGTGAGTTGGGCTGATTGTCAATTATGGTGTTTTTATATTAGGTATGGTAGTTGGTAGTTCAGTTGTCCCCCCCAACTCACCAAAACTGTGAGTTTTATTTTGTTGAGCGGCTTCTCGGATCGATGAACCGTGCCCGAGTACAGTACGAAGCGTTCACACTAATTGAACAAACTGGACTTTGGGGACAAGTGTACTCGGATCGGGGCCCAGGTCCCTGATATGAAAGCACCCTCAATGTCAGCAGGGTGATGGAGGAAGCAGAGGAACTTCCATCGGAGAATCTAATTTACAGCCTCAGTCTGCAATGCCCACGGCATCATCACGCGTGACGTGATTATTGGGTTTATGGGTCCCATAGAGCATCACATCACTAACATGACATTACACAGGAGCCAGTATGACTAACATTTATCTTGCCATTCTCGAAAAACAAATTTACTGACGCCTACAGTGCTGTTAAGTAGCTGACAGTACAAGCTGTACTTTGAGGGAGTATCCACTGTCTTCAGGCTCTGGCAGCAAACAACAGATCAGGATACTGTTGATTCAAGGAGACTTATTTTAGCGGATAATTTTTGATCATTTGTTTTATGTATTCTATTAATTAGATATCATTAACCCCTTTTGACCAAAAGGTTCCAGGAACCATAGAACTGGAGGAACTAAAAGTCTCTATCCTGTTCCTGTATTTGCACTTCCACAGCACCTGAAGAGGCCTGATTAGGCAAATTAGAACAATGCTGATCTCACAACCCTTGTGAGATAATTTATACATGTGTGATGCAGTTATTGTATCTCATCTACATCCCCCTAGTTTACTTTCTCACAGGTTCTCATTGAGTGATGAAGTTGCATAGAGAGTCACGCAAACCTGGTTAAACTTGTTTGTAGTTGTCCTCTTTTGGGCCATTTACAGACGAAGTTTCATAGGCATTGTGGATCTTTGTCATCAAAAAGAAACAAGTCCTGGAGGTTTTCTCTGTGTAAAAGATAGAAGAAATGAGGAGTGCAGCTGTGCACTTAGAGCAAAGATGCACGTTTAAACTTTGTGACTCACTGCGAGGAACTTTTTAGTAAAATGAGAACCGATTGGAAAATAAATATCCTGTTTACTTATACCTGCAGCGTAACCACCAGTCCAGTCCTGAAACTGTCCTGTCCCGCTGGAACCTTGGGGTAGGACACGAGTCTCAGACTAAATAAACCTCACAGTTCTCACTACTGTATCTGCAGAAAAAGCATGGAGTTCCTGCCAGACCCCGTCAGTCAGCGTTGCATGGTTTATTGAAACATTCCTGTCGTGCTCTTTTTTCTTTGATGTTTTATTTGTTTCAGACATGAAAACGATCACTCACTGAGACAGGTCCCCGTCCTCGTCCTCTATGCATGGATTTGAGTCCCAGCACTGCCATCTAGTGGTGAAAGTAACAAATCAGCACCTTCACATTCACAGGGACGAATCTCCCACCCACCATCCCCTCACTCTAGTATGTTCCAGAGTTTGCTCGGCTAGCCCTTGTCTTTACAATGACCGTAAAGCCGGTCACACAGTGAAGTCAAAGCCTCTCAACACTCAATGGATGCCTTTTAACTGCTCGGTTGTTCTTTGTTCTGTGCTGGGCTTTGTCTCATCACAGTGTCCTCTGTTGTCTGTCAGTGCTTTTGCATTTGAATCACTGCCCACTCATGTTTAAAGTGAAAAAGCTGTGTTTTTGTGGGTCTCGGGGTTGAAGTGGAAATAGTTTCTCCTTCCACTCAGGCAGAAAATGATACATAGAAAGTGGGCAAGAGGGAACCAAGCAGCTGCTGTGACGTAGCTGTGTTTACCACAGCGAAGGACAGTGGGTCAGGAAGCGTCTCTGGACACAGGGAAGCGTGGGGCGCTTTTGAACAGGGCTTGACACTATTGATCACATGGATGAAGCTTAAACCCCCGGTGCCGTGGAATGACGGAGGGGTGGGACCGGCATACCAGCAGGCTGTGTGTACTCTGTCCTCGTCACAACAACACGCCAGAGCTGATACAGCGTGAGAGCGAGCCCTTAACAAGGCCGCAGCCCAACGTGAACACACCAAACACAAATATTTCTGCAATGACTGCAGTGTAGGAGGGAACAAAGGCGAACTAAGATATCATTTCCATTTGTAATCACAGCTGACTCCTGGCACAATCAGGTGTCTCGTCATCTACAACATTTTTCCTCATTATTCTGCCCTAGTTGCCTTATTTAACCACGGCCTACAAAAAAGAGGTCAGCTGATTCAGTGTTTTGGAGAAACAGGATGGAGATCAGGGTCAGTAAGAGCAGGTCATCCAACTCTTACATTTTGTTAAAGAGGGCAGAGCTGAGATAAAAAGTTTAGATTATTATATAACGAGGGAAACCCTACATGTTCTTATCTGGGTGTTCTGGAGAACAGATAATAAAAAGATGATCTGAGAAGAGTGCTTTGTTTTTAAAGCCACTCCTTACAGGGGACAGTATCCTGACTGATGGATTGTTCCAGCAGTTTAATTATATAAATACTGAAGCAAACCTTCCCAGCCCTGCTTTTACTTTTGTTGTAGATGTTTTGTTAGTGCACGTTAAGCTACAAACTTGGTTTTTGAAGCAGCAAAGAAAGTACACAGATAAAGAAAGTAAATGGCAAAAAAATAAATAAATACAGAAACTCCTCGTCCTCAATTTGTAAAGTTTTGACTTCAGCAAACATTCATCTTGATCTGTAAATGAAAGCGACTGCAGTCTGAGGTGACATCCTCACTGCTTTTTCATTCTTTTTGTTTACAGCTGCTGTGTTTGTAAAAAATGAATCCAGTAACGTGCGAATGGAAAAAGGAATAAGAACAGAAACACTGATGGCCAGGAAGTAAATGTAATATGTGCAAAACCAGATTAAATTACACTGTGAAATAGCATCAAGTCTCAGGTATCAGATGTTTAGTGGTGTACGAAATGATAGTAATTTAGTTTGACTGAGGCTGAAAAGGCCAAACAGAGGTTATTGGGTTTAGTGAAGCACCGGGGCCATCTAGTGGCGTGTGATCGCTCTGTGGGAAGAAATCAAGATGACTGAATGAAGTGTTAAAATAATATTGAAGAGATGATACTTTTTTAAACTGAAGACTTTTGTCAGATTTGCTGTTGAGCAGAAATTGGCAGCTGCATATTTTACTAGAGCTGCAGCAGTTACCCCTGTGACCTGACCCCAGATAAGCGGTTGACGATGAGTGATGAGTGATATTTTACTAATTAACAGCCCATTGTAAAAACACCTATTGTTAAGCTTAATGTTAGACTCTTTTCAGTTTAATCAGAATCATGTTTTCTGTGACATCAGTGTGAATTTGAACCGTTGTTTTTCATTGTTGAGTTTTTTCCTGTGTGACCCTGCTGTAGTTTAGTCTTTAGAGCTGTTCTTAACATGTTGTTTTTGTTGTCTCTTGCTCTTCAGCCGGCGAGGAGACAATCTCTAACTGCCCCTTCACCCAGCACTATATCCTGGGAAGAATACATCACTGCTGACAATGGAAAGTAGGTTTTGCAGGGCTAATTACTGACATATTATATTAGTAAATTTCTGATTGTCCCTCCAAATGCACCACTATTTTAGTTGCAGTATCAGTCACATAATTTATCTAATTTTCAAACACATTGTAGACAACTTGTCTTCTTGCACATGTCACATTGCTATCAAACCTAAGATTTAGATCTAACGTCTAAGTTTCAGTGTCACAGACTGTTCAACTGCACATTTCAAGGACGGGTATTTCCTCTGACTGATAAGAGTCATGTTCAGTTACTGTTTAGAAGAAAGAACTCAAACATCCGGTTCAGTATTTAAACACAATTGGAAGATTTTTGCATGATAACAAGATGTGAGGTTTTGAGTTTGTCATGAGATTACATCCTGACAGGTTGTCATTTTTCTCTCCGCTCAGAGCTCCTCATCTAGGAAGAGAGCTGGTCTGCAAAGAGAGCAAGAAAAACTTCAAAGCCACGATAGCCATGAGTCAAGACTTCCCTCTGGGCATCGAATCGTGAGTCTTCTCGTTAACTTGGCATCCAGACTGTTGTGAAAAAGCAGGCAGCCAAAATTCCCTCATGTTGTTCTCTCCTGGCATGTGTAGAGTAGTGACAACATTACTAATTTTTGCAAATTATTATTATTATTATATCCTTTATTTAACCAGGTGAGAAACTCATTGAGATTAAAGTCTCTTTTCCAAGAGTGACCTGGCCAAGAGGGCAGCATAAAATGTTATTGCAACAAATGACAAAATGACAATGATGAAAGTTTGTGTTGGAATTATTTCCTTTACATTTACTCTGGCTTTGTTTTTGTCTGTCTGTCTGTCTTTAAAGGGATAGTTTGGGTGTTTTGAAGTGGGGCTTAATGAGGTATTTAGCCATAGTCAGTGTATTACTTACAGTAGATGACAGTCAGCACACCCCTAGTTTAGAGAAACAGACAGGAGTTACAGCACAGAAGCAAACTAATGCGGTGGACAGGACCAGCAGTAAAATATATTTAGCCACCAAAAGAAAGGCTTACCTAAAAAAGAAAAAAAAATCTGTTGAAGTGTACTCTATATTAGCTTGTGGAGAGACAGCTGTGCATGCTCAGTTTCCGATGGGGAACTGACGCTGTTATCTATGCTCTTACCAAAGCAACCAGACTCCATTGAAAAAACAAGCAGGAATTTTCCCTCACAGAGCATGGGGGTTGCTGGTCTACCCCTGCCTCGACTGGTTTGTTTGTGTTATTGATTCACCAAAGTACCACAACAGTACAAACAAACCATTCAAGGCAGTGGAAGACCAACAACCCAAACTATCCCCTGTAATCTTTATTTTCATTTTGTAATTACTGATTATGTATTAATTACAGATCTGTCTTGTGTAGCTTAAAATGGTTGATTAAAAACAGGTGGATGTATAGTAAGCAACAAATGAAGTTAATATTTTATTGACTATTGAAATAAGCAGTTGTAAACTAATAAAGCTAATAAAATATACTGAAATCTAAGAACTCATTTGAAGTTTATTTATTCATCTTTAACATTTGTTGTTTTTGTTCTCTGCCAGGTTATTGAATGTTCTGGAGGTGATTGCACCCTTCAAGCACTTTAATAAACTCAGGGAGTTTGTTCAGATGAAGCTCCCCCCGGCTTTCCTGTCAAGCTGGGTAAGTAAATATAATTCAAAACAGCATCCTGTGTGAGATAGATTGAAAGGGGTTTGTTTTATTAGATTTTTTTCTCCAACTCATTAAAAATGTGGAAAGAAAGATATAATTAGTAATTCTGCTCATGTCTCCCTGCAGACATCCCTGTATTTCCTACGATCACAGCCACCGTGACATTTCAGGAGTTTCGATATGATGAGTTTGATGAGTCCATTTTTACTATTCCCAACGAATATAAAGAAGATCCCAGCCGCTTCCCTGACCTTTAACCCCTCAAACTGGAACAGGAAGCAAACGTGCAACAAGGCAACATTGTGCTACAAAACATACCTTTTCAATACAAAAGGAATAAAAGAGGGGCTAAAACAGCAGTAATTTTTCCTTGACAATTTATCGATTTCCATTGAACCATCCCAGCCCTGGACACAAACAGGACGACCAGAGTTTGACATACAGGACTCAAATGGCGTCATCAGAGCTGATGGAGGTCCTCTATGGCAAAGAGGTCGACGTCTCCTCATATTAACAAAGTGTTTTGAAGCTGTTGCAGGTTTTTACTCTCACCCTCAGATTTGTTAAATCCAGCAGCCGAGGCAGGAAGTGCAACGAACTTAGAGCTGAGGGCCTAAACGCCTCATCAGTGAGAGGACAGTGAAGTTAAGATTAGTGACAGCAGAGCAGGTGAGTTTTCTCTACACGGGGTATAAGTAGAAGACAGACAGACGGTTCAGTTGATGCTGTGTATTTAAGTATGTTAGTAATGTTATAAAGGGAATGTGTTTAACTGACCTGTAGTAAAGCACTGATATTACTGTGTGAGAGACGCTGGGGAGCAATTCCACCAAAAATGACTTTTTAGGTCCTTTTTCCTGCTTCAGTAGACTTTTAAAAATGTACGATATTAGATCTGACATCATATGAAACATAACAATTGTATATAATCTACTACACAACTGTTGTGACAGGTGTGTAGTAGAATAAGATCACTACTATTTTTAACACAACAATATAAAATTTAGAAATCTTCCCGAAGATTTAATGTCACTTAAAATTCACAACACTGAAAGGCAGTTTTGGAAAATGGCATCTTTTGTAGGTTAAAAACCTAAAAATCAGTTTTTGCAGAATTCCTTAAATTATATGTGAGTGAGTGAGGTTTTTGCAGATTTGAATGGGCATGGAGTAGCATCACTGAACTTTAAGGCACTATTTAGATCCACTACAGCCACTCTACATCCAGTTGAGTTCAGAAACACTCATTTTGTGATACCTTTGTGATAACACCTTTAATCCCGTATTTGAAATATTATAGTTTCTTCGAGGCAACACTAGAAATGCTGCAATTTTTAAGGTACCACAAAGTTTTCTCTTCTTTGTTTTAGTGGCAGCGCGTGTAATAACGATGTCTAAGCCTTTTGTTTCTTACTACACCTTTGTAAACTGTACAGTTGTGCTAAAAGAAGATAAGTGGGGACTGTATAGTTGGTAGATATTAGGAAGTGAATGAATGACTACAGCATTCATGCCATTTTTACAAGAACCAGGTGTTTCCCCTGCGCAGTATGTAAATACATGTTTTGAGGTTTTGTCTCTTATGTCTTTTCTTTCTTTGTGCTGATGAGTTCCAGATGTCCTCTGCAAGAGGAAGGGTTGCGGATTTCTTTTTTTATGTGGTGTCACAAGTTAATTGAGTTTGTTGATTTGTTACGTGGTGGCAGTTGCTATTTTTGTACATACTTGTAATGTTTTAAAGGAAAAATTAATCTCTTAATTCTTCTGTCATTATTTCCCTTCTGACTATAACTGATAAACCTTATGAACCTCCTCCAGATGTGTTGAACAAACAGTTGCCTCCACAGGGTGAAAAGCACAAAGCACCAAGCTTCCTCTGGCAATTAGGTCCAGGTGTTGCTGGAAAAGTTTAACTCTTAAGGAGCGTTTTTAGCTGCTGCTGCTGTGGTTCATGAGATGCTGTGCTCATGTTTGTTCATTAACTCGCCTGTCCCAGAGTTTAAAATGAAACTGTACACACACACACATGCGTGTTGGTTCAAAATGTTGTTAGAACTATTAGCTTTTTTACATCCATATACAATATCAATGTAACCAAATACAGTACATTTAATTTACCACATTAGTTACATACCTCCGTATGGGCAAGTGCAGCTAACGTTACTGGAAGTGTGCCTCCTCACTGGCTTTACATTTTATTTCATGCTCCCTCCTGTTTTCAGCTGCTTGAATTTTCCATGTTTTAAGTAGGGAATTCATCATTCATCTACATGTTCGTTGTACAGCAAAGACTGTTGTATAAGTCTGCGACACTATTTTCATATAAAATGTACCAAAATAAAAAAAAATCCACATATCTATAAGAGTTTGGACTCCTGTGTTTTTCACTCCCATAATTTACGGTTACTGATTGAAACTCTTTAATAAGCGGAGAAGAAATAAAACAGAAAAAAATGGAACTATCACAAGAAATCTCATCGGAAATTAGCTTTTAAAATGTCACCGTTTCATACTGTAGTATGTCAAAAATAAACACAGATGTCACAGATTAAAAGCAGGTTTAAATAGGTGGTTTCGACAGAGGCCTCGTGTTGCATCGTCTCAGGTCACCTCTGTTTTGGCCGACAAGTTGCGCGTGAACACACCACAGACTACAGTCCACGGCCAGTTAGCGTGAGATGAAATAGCTGTCCCTACCAGCAGGTGGCGGTAGTCCATATTCATCATTCAGAAAGGGAAACCAGAGGACTGTGGATATACAAGGAGTTTATTATGATATAGACATAAAATAATAAATAAAGAAACGTTTGCCAACCACTTACGACGTTTCGTTCCAGATGACCATGTCTTGAAAATATCCGTATTGTGCGTTTCTCTTCGCGTGCACTGATTCGCTTAAGCTGAATAGCCAATCGGGGGGATTTCTTTCACCTGCAGGCGACACTGCCGATTCAACGTGCTGAATCAGCCTTTGAGACAGACAGACTAGAACCGACGGTGCTGTACATACTGCAAAAACTAGGCCCACAGACGCACACCGACGACTCAAAACTGTCTGACGGCCAACCATCAGCTCGGTGTGTCAGGGCCTTTACACAAAAATCTGTTAATACCGCAACCTGTTACCACAGAGAGCCAGGAATTGTCAGAAATGGTGACCCCACTCTATCTTTTACTTCTTTTTTTTGTTTAATGAGTATATCTTTAGATTAAAACATTAAAATGCATTTATGTTTTTAACAATTTAGTTCAGGGTGTGTTTTGTCACATATTTGCCTGATTTATTGTACAGTCAGTGGGGTCATCTTCTGACAGCAATCAAAAATAGTGACACCAACCCCGACCCCTGAGGGGGTTAATGACAGGTGGGGCCAGTAGGGGGTTAATGACAGGTGGGGCCAGTAGGGGGTTACTTACAGCAAATAATGCTCTGAGGTGGCACCGTAGAGGAAGAGCGAGGGGTGTGGAAAGGAGTGCGCACTGCGCAGCTCAGGTGCTGCGGATTAACAACTACCATGCTGTCAGCGAGTTTATGATGGATACCATCGATCTTACAAAAAAGGCAGCCTCAAAACAAATTAAAATTGTCAGTGACGCCGACGTTGTGCGTACTGCAAGCGGACCGGAGCCAAGTGTGGAAGATCATGGAGTCTGCTGAATCGTTGTGATCCAGGGCCAAATGTAAGATTGGATCAAAGATTTGGAAAGTTTAGATTTGGTCAGCTCGGATTGTTGAAGGGCTGCGTCGTTTATTCCCATATTAACTACTCTTCTCTCACTGCAGGTCGGCAGTGTGTGAAGCAGACATGGAGGTTTTACCAGGATGTGGTGGGTAGCTGCGTTAAAGACACGATGTGCTGATTATTGGACGTGTAGTCGGGGAGAAGAGGGGAGCACTGTGAGGGTGATGGAGGTGGAGTGGTCAGTGGAGGAGACTTCAGCCATGGTGACGGAGTGGATGGAGAGGGACCAACAGGACGGGGGGTCAGGAGCTGGAGTGGCACGAGTAGAGCTGAACGGGGCCGAGTCTGGGGATCCTCAGGAACGGTGACCGGAGGACGGGCATCAGCAGCAGGACAGTGAGGTAGGCATAATATAATATGACATTGAAGAATATAAATAATGTGATAGTATCGTACGCCATAAAAAATCCTACCAAATTCATTGTATGATATGCATTAAAATGAATAGTATGTAAATGTGATAGTATAGTATGCCATAATACAAATCATAGTACAATATGCTATATAGAATTATTTAAAATGTAACAGTATAGTATGCCATAGAAATTATTTGAAAAAGTCATAGTATATAGTATGCCATTAAAAAAAATCATAGTATGGTATGCAATAAAAAAATATTAAAAATCACAGTGTAGTATGCTATTGAAGTATATATAAATGTAATGTAGGATTATATAAAACAAATCATAAAATGTCATAGTATAGTATTCTATAATAAATATTAAGTCACAGTATAGTAAGCCATAAAAAATGAAAAAGTCAAAGTATGTATATAATAAATAATAATAATCTTTATTTATTTAGCAACTTTCTTCGCATAGCGCTTGTACAGATAAAATACAATACAGACATAATAAAAAACAACAATAAAAGAACAATAACAAAGGAGACAAAGTAATGAGAAAACTAAAAGCCATAACCAGCAGAATCAAACAATGTTACAGAGACAACACATCGGCCAGAGCAGGACAATATAAGGTATTTGAAAAGGGGCACCAAGCTGTAGCCTCAAGGGACCACAAATGCCTTTTATAAAAATGGGCAAAAAATGGGTTTTTAAAAGGGATTTAAAACATGTTAATGAGTCAGCTAACCTGAGGTCCTCAGGGAGGCTGTTCCAGACTCTAGGGGCATCGATGGCAAAGGCCCTGTCTCCCTTCGTCACCAACCTAGACCTGGGTACAACCAGTAACGCCTTGTCAGAGGACCTCAGGTTAGAAAGTGGCACATATGGAGTAAGGATCTGGGTGAGGTAGCTCGGTGCTAACCCATGCAGTGCCTTAAATGTTAACAGTAGAATCTTAAAGTCTATAAATCTGATGGGAAGACAGTGAAGATCTGATAAAACTGGAGTGACATGCTCGAATCTCTTTGTTACGGTGATCAGTCTGGCAGCTGCATTTTAAAGTCACTGCAGGCGGTTAAGAGAATTATGGCTGAGACCGGAGTAAAGGGCATTGCAATAATCTTAGGAAATGATGGCGCTGACTACTGTATTAAGGTCTTGGGTGGATAGGAATGATTTGATTTTAGAAATATTTCTGAGGTGCATGAAGCATGACTGCACCACACTTGTTATTTGTGCCTGAAAGCAAAGTCTGCAGTCAAACAGAACACCCAGGTTTTGTGCAACTGATTTAGATTTAACCGAGCGGGTTTCCAGACTGTCTTGTAAAATGGTGTTAAAACTTGTGTGTGGTGTAGTAAATGTTGTGTATTAGGTAAGATTAATATGTTGTTGTGAGGAGGTGGTGCAATCTGAAGCATTATGACATTTACTCTATTATTATTATTGTGAGGGGATGTAGCTCAGTGGTAAAGCGCATGCTTCGCATGTATGAGGTCCTGGGTTCAATCCCCAGCATCTCCATGTCTTGAAATTAAGGACTGTCATTATTGTAGCAGTAGCTGTCATTATTGTAGCAGTAGCTCAGTCTGTAGGGAGTTGGCTTGGGAACCGGAGGGTCACCGGTTCAAGTCCCGACATGGACCAAGAACTGAGCGTGAACTGGTAGCTGGAGAGGTGCCAGTTTACCTCTTGGGTACTGCCGAGGTGCCCCTGAGCAAGGCACCAAACCCCCTAACTGCTCGGGGCTCTTGTCAGGAGCAGCCCCCTCACTCTGACATCTCTCCATTGATGCATGTATATGGGTCCTGTGTGTGCATGTGTGTGTTAACAACAGAGTGTAAATTGAATTTCCCCTAGTGGGACTAATAAAGGTTGATTTACTCTATTAAGGAAAAATTTAAGAAATTCCTCATATTTTTCATGGGATGAGTCAATGTGAAGAAGAGGAGGAAGAGAAATGACAGAATGAATAACTTCAGACAGGGTCCTGGGGTTGTGGCTGTTATTGGTAATGATGTCTGAGTAGTAGGAAGCTTTTGCATTTTTTACAGCAAGCTGGTAGTTTGCCATGAGTTGTTTCAGATAAGTAAGGCAACTATCTATCGTTTAACTTTTCTGCACTGTCTCTTAAAGGATCTGATGTGTTCATTAAGCCACGGCTGGGCGTTACGTTTAAGGATTCTGTGTTTGATGGGTGCAGTGGAGTCCAGAATAGACAGACAGTTACTGTTAAAATAGCTGACAAGGTCATCAATAATCAGGTAATGCCCAGAAAGGCACAGTTGTGAAGTGGTTAAAAAGGCATTACTGAAGGCACTGGCAGACTCAGAGTTAAAGACACGAGATCTGACAGGGACAGGAGGATTGAGGGCAGGCAGGGAAGTGCAGCATTAAAGACCACAGTTTTGTGGTCAGATATACAAACATCAATTACTTCCAAATTATTGAGCATGATGACATAACGATCTCACAGTATAGTATGCCATACAACAATCTTAGTCATAATACAGTATGTCAAAACAAATACATCATATAGTATGCCATAAAACATGCTAAAACAAAACAAAATGACAGTAGTCTACCATAGAAAATGTTATCATGTCATAAAAATAAAATTTCAGTTCTAGTATGCCATTAAAAAAAAAGTCACTATGGTATGCCATGAAAAATAAATCATTAAAATGTTATGAAAAAAACCTAAAAATGTCATAGTATACCATACAAAATCATAAGATTTCATAGTATAGTATGCCATAAAATTATAAATAATATCATAGTATGCTCTGCCATAAAATAAATCATAATAAGGCATAGTATGCCATAAAATTGTCATTAAGATCTCATAGTATAGTATGCCATACAGCAATCAGAAAAAGTCATAGTATAGTCTCAAAAAATATAAAAATGTTGTGTAGAGTGCCATAAAATTGAAAGAAATTCACAGTATATTATGCTTTAAAAATGTTAAAATGTCATAGTATGCTCCAGGGCAAAATGTAAAATTGGATAAAAGAGTTAAAAAGTTTAGATTTGGTCAGCTCGGATAGTTGAAGGGCTGCGTCGTTTATTATTAACTACTCTTCTCTCAATGCAGGTCGGCAGTGTGTGAGCGTGATGGAGGTGGAGTGGTCAGTGGAGGAGACTTCAGCCATGGTGACGGAGTGGATGGAGAGGGACCAGGAACGGTGACCAGAGGACGGGCATCAGCAGCAGGACAGTGAGGTAGGCATAATATAGTATCCCATAAAAATTATAACTATTGTGTTAGTATAGTATGCCATATAAAATTGTAATAAATTCATAGTATGCTAATTATTAAAATTGTATAGTATGCCATAAAAAATCCTAAAATTCAGAGTATGTAATTTATACATAGTATGCCATGAAGAAATGCTAAAATTTCACAGTAATAGTATGTTATCAAAAAACTATAAAAAGTCATAATATGCTATGACAAATTGTAATTTGCCATGAAGAAAATATAAGATTGTCATATTGTATGACATAAACCAAACCATAAAAAGTCAAAGTATAGTTTGCTATAAAATATTTACAAATGTCATAGTATAGTGTGCTTTGGAAAAAATCCAAAAATATCATGATATAGTATGCCAAAAAATATTAAAATGTCATAGTATACCAAAAAAATGTATGATGCCATAAAAATGATAAATAATATAGTATGCTCTGCCATAAAATAAATCATAATAAGGCATAGTATAGTATGCCATGAAAATGTCATAAAGACCACTTAGCATAGCATATCATAAAAAGTCAGTCTCATAAAAACGTCACAGTATATTATGCCATAAAAATGTTAAAATGTCATGGTATGCCATAAAACAAAATGTTCATGCCAGAAACAAAATATATACAAATAGTTCATAGTATGCCACAAAAAAACTGTAAAAGATGTAATGTAGTATGCCATGACAAATAGTAATAAGTCAATAGTATGGTATGCCGATAAAGACACAGTATAGTATGCCATAAAATGAAAATGACATAAAATGACATAGAATGCTATTGAAAAAAATATTTCATACTATAGTATGCCATGAAAATGTATATACATTATATATAAAATATAGTATGAACATGACATGTTCGACATACTATACTATGACTTTTCGACAAACTACACTGACTTTTTCTTGAAATTTTTTGAAATACTATACTATGACTTTTCAACATACAATAGTATGACTTTTTCATGAAATTTTTCGGCATACTATGACTTTTTTCAAGAAATTTTTTGACATACGAAACTATGACTTTTTTCAAGAAGTTTTTCAACATACTATAGCAAGACTTTTTTCGACATACTATACCATGACGTTTCTCGTGAAATTTTTCAACATACTATACTATGACTTTTTTCGACATACTATAGTATAACTTTTTTCGACATACTACACTGACTTTTTCATGAAATTTTTTGACAGACTATACTATGACGTTTCTCGTGAAATTTTTCGACATAGTATACTGACTTTTTTCATGAAATTTTGACATACTATAGTGATTTTTTTCATGACTTTTTTTGACATACTATGCTATGACCTTTTTTCATGAAGTTTTTTGACATACTATACTATGACTTTTCGACATACTATGACTTTTTTCATGAAATTTTTCGACATACTATGACATTTCTCGTGAAATTTTTCGACATATTATAGCATGACTTTTTTCATGAAATTTTTCAACATGCTATTCTGACTTTTTTCGACATACTATACTATGATGTTTCTCGTGAAATTTTTCGACATACTATACTATGACCTTTTTTCATGAAATTTTGACATACTATAGTATGACTTTCTTAATAATTTTTTTCACATACTATAGTATAACTTTTTTTCTTGAAATTTTTCGACATACTATACCATGACTTTTTTCATGAAAGTTTTCTACATATACTATGACTTTTTTCATGAAAGTTTTCGACATACTATACTATGACCTTTTTTCATGAAATTTTTTGACATACTATACTATGACTTTTTTCATTCAATTTTTCGACATACTATACTATAACTTTTTTCAACATACTATACTATGACTTTTTTCGACATACTACACTGACTTTTTCATGAAATTTTTTGACAGACTATACTATGACTTTTTCATGAAATTTTTCAATATAGTATACTATGACTTTTTTCGACATACAATAGTATGACTTTTTCATGAAATTTTTCGGCATACTATACTATGACTTTTTTCAAGAAATTTTTTGACATACGAAACTATGACTTTTTTCAAGAAGTTTTTCGACATACTATACTATGACCTTTTTTCATGAAATATTTCAACATGCTATACTATGACTTTTCGACATACTATACTATGTTTTTTCTCATAAATTTTTTTGACATACTATACTATGACTTTTTTCATTCAATTTTTCGACATACTATACTATGACGTTTCTCGTGAAATTTTTCGACATACTATACTGACTTTTTTCATGAAATTTTGACATACTATAGTGTGACTTTTTTCATGACATTTTTTGACATACTATGCTATGACCTTTTTCCATCAAGTTTTTAGACATACTATACTATGACTTTTAGACATACTGTACTCGGACTTTAATCATGAAATTTTTTGACATACAATAGTATGACTTTTTCATGAAATTTTTCCACATATTATACTATGACTTTTTTCATGAAATTTTTCGACATACTATTCTGACTTTTTTTGACATACTATACTATGATGTTTCTCGGGAAATTTTTCGACATACTATACTATGACCTTTTTTCATGAAATTTTTTGACATACTATAATGACCTTTTTTCATGAAATTTTTTTGACATACTATAGTATGACTTTCTTAATAAAATTTTTCACATACTATAGTATAACTTTTTTTCTTGAAATTTTTCGACATACTATACATGACTTTTTTTGATGTTGAAAAAAATCATGAAAACGGTCCTATTATAGCATGTAGAATGACTCTATGGTGAACAAAAGTCATTTCGTGAAATGTTGGAAAATTAAAAAAAAAAAAAAAACGCCAAAGTATAGTACACTCCTAATCAAAATCTTAAGACCAGTTAAAAAATTGCAAGAATTTGCATTTTGCACTGTTGTATCTTAAGAAGGTTCTAAGTAGAGTTTCAAAATGCAAAAAGAAGAAATGAGAGCAAGAGACTAAATGTTTTGAGCAGGCAATTTATTGAAAAGAACAATTTAACTGAAATAGGCTGTTCATCAGCTGATCAAAAGTTTAAGACCACATCCTTTAAAAGCCCAAATCTGTGCAAAAATTTGGATTCCATGTCATTTTCTGTCAAGTAATCACACTGTCAAGACCTCTTGATGGGAAAAGCAAAAAAACTCACTGCCTTCGAACGTGGCAGGATTGTTGAGCTACATAGACAAGGCCTCTCACAGCGTGCCATCGCTGCTGAGGTTGGACGCAGTAAGACAGTCATTTTGCATTTCTTAAAAGATCCTGAGGTTTATGGAACAAAAAAATCAAGTGGTAGACCCAAAAAAATCTCACCGGCACTGAGCCGGAGGATCCGAATGGCTGTCTGTCAAGACACGGGACGATCCTCATCCCAAATTAAGGCCATTACTGGTGCTGACTGCAGCCCAATAACCATCAGACGGCATCTGCAAAGGAACGGCTTCAAAAACAAAAAACGTCTTCAAAGGCCACGTCTCCTTCAACGCCACAAAATTGCCCGTTTGGCCTTTGCAAGGGAGCACCAAACATGGGACGTTCAAAGTTGGAAGAAAGTTTTATTCTCTGATGAGAAAAAATTTAACCTTGATGGTCCTGATGGCTTCCAACGCTACTGGCATGACAAGGAGATGCCACCTGAGATTTTTTCAACAGGGCACAGCGGAGGGGGCGCCATCATGATCTGGGGTGCTTTTTCCTTCAATGGAACAATGGAGCTCCAGGTTGTGCAGGGGCATCAAACAGCAGCTGGCTACGTGGAGATGTTGCAGCGGGCATCCCTCATGACTGAGGGCCCTCGTCTGTGTGGTGATGACTGGGTTTTTCAGCAGGACAATGCTGCAATTCACAATGCCCGTCTGACAAAGGATTTTTTTCAGGAGAATAACATCACTCTTTTGGATCATCCTGCATGTTCCCCTGATCTAAATCCAATTGAGAACATTTGGGGATGGATGGCAAGGGAAGTTTACAAAAATGGACATCAGTTCCAGACAGTGGATGCCCTTCGTGAAGCCATCTTCACCACTTGGAGCAACATTCCTACAAGCCTTTTGGAAACACTTGCATCAAGCATGCCAACACGAATTTTTGAAGTGATCAACAATAATGGTGGAGCTACTCATTACTGAGTCTGTTTTGAGACTTTAATTTCTGTTTTAGGGTTTTTTTTGAGCTATGGTCTTAAACTTTTGATCAGCTGATGAGCAGCCTATTTTAGTTAAATTGTTCTTTTCAATAAATTGCCTGCTCAAAACATTTAGTCTCTTGCTCTCATTTCTTCTTTTTGCATTTTGAAACTCTACTTAGAACCTTCTTAAGATACAACAGTACAAAACGTAAATTCTTGCAATTTTTTAACTGGTCTTAAGATTTTGATCAGGAGTGTATGTTGAAATTTTTTGATGAAAACGATAAATTTTTTTGATGTTGAAAAAAAACATGAAAACGGTCCTATTATAGCATGTAGAATGATTCTATGGTGAAAAAAAAGTCATTTCGTGAAATGTTGGAAAATTAAAAAAAAAAAACGCCATAGTGTAGTATGTCGAAATTTTTCGATGAAAATTTCAATTTTTTTTGATGTTGAAAAAAATCATGAAAACGGTCGTTTTATAGCATGTACTATAAAATTTTAAATTTTAAGGTGACCAATAGTCATTTTGTGAAATGTCGGAAAATTTTCCAAAAAAAAAAAAAAAACGCCATAGTATATTATGTCGAAATTTTTTAATGAAAAAGTTAAATTTTTTTTATGTTGAAAAAAATCATGAAAACGCTGCTATTATAGCATGTAGAATGATTCTATGGTGGACAAAAGTAATTTCGTGAGATGTATGAAAATTTTCCAAAAAAAAAAAAAACGCCATAGTATAGTATGTCGAAATTTTTCGATGAAAGCGTCAAATTTTTTTGATGTTGAAAAAAAATCATGAAAACGGTCCTATTATAGCATGTAGAATGCTTCTATGGTGAACAAAAGTCATTTCGTGAAATGCTGGAAAATCTTACAAAAAAACGCCATAGTATAGTATGTCGAAATTTTTCGATGAAAACGCTCCTATTATAGCATGTAGAATGATTCTATGGTGAACAAAAGTCATTTTGTGAAATGTTGGAAAATTTTCCAAAAAAAAAACGCCATAGTATAGTATGTTGAAATTTTTCGATGAAAACGTCAATTTTTTTTGATGTTGAAAAAAATCATGAAAATGGTCCTATTATGGCATGTAGAATGATTCTATGCTGAACAGAAGTCATTTCGTGAAATGTTGGAAAATTTTACAAAAAAAAAACGCCATAGTATAGTATGTCGAAATTTTTCGATGAAAACGTCAATTTTTTTTTGATGTTGAAAAAAAAACATGAAAACAGTCGCAATATAGCATGTAGAATGATTCTATGGTGAACAAAAATCATTTCGTGAAATGTTGGAAAATTTTACAAAAAAAATGCCATAGTATAGTATGTCAAAATTTTTTAATGAAAAGGTTAAATTTTTTTGATGTTGAAAAAAATCATGAAAACGCTCCTATTATAGCATGTAGAATGATTCTATGGTGAACAAAAGTCATTTCGTGAAATGTTGGAAAATTTTACGAAAAAACGCCATAGTATAGTATGTCGAAATTTTTCGATGAAAATGTCAAATTTTTTTGATGTTGAAAAAAGTCATGAAAACGCTCCTACTATATCATGTATAATGATTCTATGGTGAACAAAAGTCATTTCGTGAAATGTTGGAAATTTTTTCAAAAAAAAAAACGCCATGTCGAAATTTTTCGATGAAAATGTCAAATTTTTTTGATGTTGAAAAATATAATGAAAATGGTGGTGTTATAGCATGTAGAATGATTCTATGGTGAACAAAAGTCATTTCGTGAAATGTTGGAAAATTAAAAAAAAAAAAAAAAAAAAAAAAAACGCCATAGTATTGTATGTCGAAATTTTTTGATAAAACGTTAAAGTTTTTTGATGTTGAAAAAAATCATGAAAATGCTCCTATTATAGCATGTAGAATGATTCTATGGTGAACAAAAGTCATTTCGTGAAATGTTGGAAAATTTTAAAAAAAAAAAAAAAAAAAAAAAAAAACGCCATAGTATTGTATGTCGAAATTTTTTGATGAAAACGTCAATTTTTTTTGATGTTGAAAAAAACATGAAAACGGTCGCAATATAGCATGTAGAATGATTCTATGGTGAACAAAAGTCATTTCGTGAAATGTTGGAAAATTTTTAAAAAAAAACGCCATGTCGAAATTTTTCGATGAAAACGTCAAATTTTTTTGATGTTGAAAAAAATCATGAAAACGGTCCTATTATAGCATGTAGAATGATTCTATGGTGAACAAAAGTCATTTCGTGAGATGTATGAAAATTTTCCAAAAAAAAAACGCCATAGCATAGTATGTTGAAATTTTTCGATGAAAACGTCAATTTTTTTTGACGTTGAAAAAAGCCATGAAAACGCTCCTATTATAGCATGTAGAATGATTCTATGGTGAACAAAAGTCATTTCGTGAAATGTTGGAAATTTTTTCAAAAAACAAAAAAACGCCATAGTATAGTATGTCGAAATTTTTCGATGAAAACGACAATTTTTTTTTGATGTTGAAAAAAATCATGAAAACGCTGCTATTATAGCATGTAGAATGATTCTATGGTGAACAAAAGTCATTTCGCGAAATGTTGGAAAATTTTACAAAAAAAACGCCATAGTATAGTATGTCGAAGTTTTTCGATGAAAACGTCAATTTTTTTTGATGTTGAAAAAAATCATGAAAACGGTCGCAATATAGCATGTAGAATGATTCTATGGTGAACAAAAGTCATTTCGTGAGATGTATGAAAATTTTCCAAAAAAAAAAAAAACGCCATAGTATAGTATGTCGAAATTTTTTGATAAAACGTTTAAGTTTTTTGATGTTGAAAAAAATCATGAAAACGGTCCTATTATAGCATGTAGAATGATTCTATGGTGAACAAAAGTAATTTTGTGAGATGTATGAAAATTTTCCAAAAAAAAAACGCCATAGTATAGTATGTTGAAATTTTTCGATGAAAACGTCAATTTTTTTTGATGTTGAAAAAAGTCATGAAAACGGTCCTATTATAGCATGTAGAATGATTCTATGGTGAACAAAAGTCATTTCGTGAAATGTTGGAAAATTAAAAAAAAAAAAAAAAAAAAAACGCCATAGTATTGTATGTCGAAATTTTTCGATGAAAACGTCAATTTTTTTTGATGTTGAAAAAAAACATGAAAACGGTCCTATTATAGCATGTAGAATGATTCTATGGTGAAAAAAAAGTCAGTTCGTGAAATGTTGGAAAATTAAAAAAAAAAAACGCCATAGTATTGTATGTCGAAATTTTTTGATGAAAACGTCAATTTTTTTTGATGTTGAAAAAAACATGAAAACGCTCCTATTATAGCATGTAGAATGATTCTATGGTGAACAAAAGTCATTTCGTGAGATGTATGAAAATTTTCCAAAAAAAAAAAAAAAAACGCCATAGTATAGTATGTCGAAATTTTTCGATGAAAATGTCAAATTTTTTTGTTGTTGAAAAAGATCATGAAAACGCTGCTATTATAGCATGTAGACTGATTCTATGGTGAACAAAAGTCATTTCGTGAGATGTATGAAAATTTTCCAAAAAAAAAACTGCCATAGTATAGTATGTCGAAATTTTTCGATGAAAACGTCAAATTTTTTTGATGTTGAAAAAAATCATGAAAACGGTCCTATTATAGCATGTAGAATGATTCTATGGTGAACAAAAGTAATTTCGTGAGATGTATGAAAATTTTCCAAAAAAAAAAACGCCATAGTATAGTATGTTGAAACTTTTCGATGAAAACGTCAATTTTTTTTGATGTTGAAAAAAGTCATGAAAACGCTCTTATTATAGTTTCTACAATGATTCTATGGTGAACAAAAGTAATTTCGTGAAATGTTGGAAAATTTAAAAAAAAAAAAAAAAAAACGCCATAGTATAGTATGTCGAAATTTTTCGATGAAAACGTCAATTTTTTTTTGATGTTGAAAAAAATCATGAAAACGCTGCTATTATAGCATGTAGAATGATTCTATGGTGAACAAAAGTCATTTCGTGAAATGTTGGAAATTTTTTCAAAAAACAAAAAAAACGCCATAGTATAGTATGTCGAAATTTTCTGATAAAACGTTTAAGTTTTTTGATGTTGAAAAAAATCATGAAAACGCTGCTATTATAGCATGTAGACTGATTCTATGGTGAACAAAAGTCATTTCGTGAGATGTATGAAAATTTTCCGAAAAAAAAAAAAAGCCATAGTATAGTATGTCGAAATTTTTCGATGAAAACGTCAATTTTTTTCGATGTTGAAAAAAATCATGAAAACGGTCCTATTATAGCATGTAGAATGATTCTATGGTGAACAAAAGTCATTTCGTGAAATGTTGGAAAATTAAAAAAAAAAAAAAAAAAAAAAACGCCATAGTATTGTATGTCAAAATTTTTCGATGAAAACGTCAAATTTTTTTGATGTTGAAAAAAAATCATGAAAACGCTACTATTATAGCATGTAGAATGATTCTATGGTGAACTTAAGTCATTTCGTAAAATGTTGGAAAATTTTACGAAAAAAAAAAAAACGCCATAGTGTAGTATGTCGAAATTTTTAGATGAAAATTTCAATTTTTTTTTGATGTTGAAAAAAATCATGAAAACGGTCGTTTTATAGCATGTACTATAAAATTTTAAATTTTAAGGTGACCAATAGTCATTTTGTGAAATGTCGGAAAATTTTCCAAAAAAAAAAAAAACGCCATAGTATATTATGTCGAAATTTTTTAATGAAAAAGTTAAATTTTTTTTATGTTGAAAAAAATCATGAAAACGCTGCTATTATAGGATGTAGAATGATTCTATGGTGGACAAAAGTAATTTCGTGAGATGTATGAAAATTTTCCAAAAAAAAAAAACGCCATAGTATAGTATGTCGAAATTTTTCGATGAAAGCGTCAAATTTTTTTGATGTTGGAAAAAAATCATGAAAACGGTCCTATTATAGCATGTAGAATGCTTCTATGGTGAACAAAAGTCATTTCGTGAAATGCTGGAAAATCTTACAAAAAAACGCCATAGTATAGTATGTCGAAATTTTTCGATGAAAACGCTCCTATTATAGCATGTAGAATGATTCTATGGTGAACAAAAGTCATTTCGTGAAATGTTGGAAAATTTTCCAAAAAAAAAAAAAAACGCCATAGTATATTATGTCGAAATTTTTCGATGAAAATGTCAAATTTTTTTGTTGTTGAAAAAGATCATGAAAACGCTGCTATTATAGCATGTAGACTGATTCTATGGTGAACAAAAGTCATTTCGTGAGATGTATGAAAATTTTCCAAAAAAAAAACTGCCATAGTATAGTATGTCGAAATTTTTCGATGAAAACGTCAAATTTTTTTGATGTTGAAAAAAATCATGAAAACGGTCCTATTATAGCATGTAGAATGATTCTATCGTGAACAAAAGTCATTTCGCGAAATGTTGGAAAATTTTACAAAAAAAACGCCATAGTATAGTATGTCGAAATTTTTCGATGAAAACGTCAAATTTTTTTGATGTTGAAAAAAAATCATGAAAACGGTCGCAATATAGCATGTAGAATGATTCTATGGTGAACAAAAGTCATTTCGTGAAATGTTGGAAAATTAAAGAAAAAAAAAAAAAAAAAAAACGCCATAGTATAGTATGTCGAAATTTTTTGATAAAACGTTTAAGTTTTTTGGTGTTGAAAAAAATCATGAAAACGCTGCTATTATAGCATGTAGAATGATTCTATGGTGAACAAAAGTCATTTCGTGAGATGTATGAAAATTTTCCAAAAAAAAACTGCCATAGTATAGTATGTCGAAATTTTTCGATGAAAACGTCAAATTTTTTTGATGTTGAAAAAAATCATGAAAACGGTCCTATTATAGCATGTAGAATGATTCTATCGTGAACAAAAGTCATTTCGCGAAATGTTGGAAAATTTTACAAAAAAAACGCCATAGTATAGTATGTCGAAATTTTTCGATGAAAACGTCAAATTTTTTTGATGTTGAAAAAAAATCATGAAAACGGTCGCAATATAGCATGTAGAATGATTCTATGGTGAACAAAAGTCATTTCGTGAAATGTTGGAAAATTAAAGAAAAAAAAAAAAAAAAAAAAAAACCATAGTATAGTATGTCGAAATTTTTTGATAAAACGTTTAAGTTTTTTGGTGTTGAAAAAAATCATGAAAACGCTGCTATTATAGCATGTAGAATGATTCTATGGTGAACAAAAGTCATTTCGTGAGATGTATGAAAATTTTCCAAAAAAAACGCCATAATATAGTATGTCGAAATTTTTTGATGAAAACATCAAATTTTTTTGATGTTGAAAAAAAGCATGAAAACGGTCGCAATATAGCATGTAGAATGATTCTATGGTGAACAAAAGTCATTTCGTGAAATGTTGGAAAATTAAAGAAAAAAAAAAAAAAACGCCATAGTATAGTATGTCGAAATTTTTCGATGAAAACGTCAAATTTTTTTGATGTTGAAAAAAATCATGAAAACGGTCCTATTATAGCATGTAGACTGATTCTATGGTGAACAAAAGTAATTTCGTGAGATGTATGAAAATTTTCCAAAAAAAAAACGCCATAGTATAGTATGTTGAAACTTTTCGATGAAAACGTCAATTTTTTTTGATGTTGAAAAAAGTCATGAAAACGCTCTTATTATAGTTTCTACAATGATTCTATGGTGAACAAAAGTAATTTCGTGAAATGTTGGAAAATTAAAAAAAAAAAAAAAAAAATCGCCATAGTATAGTATGTCGAAATTTTCTGATAAAACGTTTAAGTTTTTTGATGTTGAAAAAAATCATGGAAACGCTGCTATTATAGCATGTAGACTGATTCTATGGTGAACAAAAGTCATTTCGTGAGATGTATGAAAATTTTCCGAAAAAAAAAAAAAGCCATAGTATAGTATGTCGAAATTTTTCGATGAAAACGTCAATTTTTTTTGATGTTGAAAAAAATCATGAAAACGGTCGCAATATAGCATGTAGAATGATTCTATGGTGAACAAAAGTCATTTCGTGAAATGTTGGAAAGTTAAAAAAAAAAAAAAAAAAAAAACGCCCTAGTATTGTATGTCGAAATTTTTCGATGAAAACGTCAATTTCTTTTTGATGTTGAAAAAAATCATGAAAACGCTGCTATTATAGCATGTAGAATGAATCTATGGTGAACAAAAGTCATTTCGTGAGATGTATGAAAATTTTCCAAAAAAAAAAAAAAAAAAACGCCATAGTATAGTATGTCGAAATTTTTCGATAAAAATGTCAAATTTTTTTGTTGTTGAAAAAGATCATGAAAACGCTCCTATTATAGCATGTAGAATGATTCTATCCTGAACAGAAGTCATTTCGTGAAATGTTGGAAAATTTTACAAAAAAACCGCCATAGTATAGTATGTCGAAATTTTTTGATAAAACGTTTAAGTTTTTTGGTGTTGAAAAAAATCATGAAAACGCTGCTATTATAGCATGTAGACTGATTCTATGGTGAACAAAAGTCATTTCGTGAGATGTATGAAAATTTTCCAAAAAAAAAAACTGCCATAGTATAGTATGTCGAAATTTTTCGATGAAAACGTCAAATTTTTTTGATGTTGAAAAAAATCATGAAAACGGTCCTATTATAGCATGTAGAATGATTCTATGGTGAACAAAAGTCATTTCGTGAAATGTTGGAAAATTAAAGAAAAAAAAAAAAAAAAAAAAACGCCATAGTATTGTATGTCGAAATTTTTTGATGAAAACGTCAATTTTTTTTGATGTTGAAAGAAATCATGAAAACGCTGCTATTATAGCATGTAGAATGATTCTATGGTGAACAAAAGTCATTTCGTGAGATGTATGAAAATTTTCCAAAAAAAAAAAACGCCATAGTATTGTATGTCGAAATTTTTCGATGAAAACGTCAAATTTCTTTGATGTTGAAAAAAATCATGAAAACGCTCCTATTATAGCATGTAGAATGATTCTATGGTGAACAAAAGTCATTTCATGAAATGTTGGAAAATTAAAGAAAAAAAAACAAAAAAACGCCATAGTATTGTATGTCGAAATTTTTTGATGAAAACGTCAATTTTTTTTGATGTTGAAAAAAAGCATGAAAACGGTCGCAATATAGCATGTAAAATGATTCTATGGTGAACAAAAGTCATTTCGTGAAATGTTGGGAAATTTTACAAAAAAAAACGCCATAGTATAGTATGTCGAAATTTTTCAATGAAAACGTCAATTTTTTTTGATGTTGAAAAAAAACATGAAAACAGTCGCAATATAGCATGTAGAATGATTCTATGGTGAACAAAAATCATTTCGTGAAATGTTGGAAAATTTTCCAAAAAAAAACGCCATAGTATAGTATGTCGAAATTTTTCGATGAAAACGTCAATTTTTTTTTGATGTTGAAAAAAATCATGAAAACGCTGCTATTATAGCATGTAGACTGATTCTATGGTGAACAAAAGTCATTTCGTGAGATGTGTGAAAATTTTCCAAAAAAAAAAACGCCATAGTATAGTATGTCGAAATTTTTCGATGAAAACGTCAAATTTTTTTGATGTTGAAAAAAATCATGAAAACGCTCCTATTATAGCATGTAGAATGATTCTATGGTGAACAAAAGTCATTTCATGAAATGTTGGAAAATTTTTCAAAAAAAACGCCATAGTATAGTATGTCGAAATTTTTTGATGAAAACGTCAAATTTTTTTGATGTTGAAAAAAATCATGAAAACGGTCCTATTATAGCATGTAGAATGATTCTATGGTGAACAAAAGTCATTTCGTGAAATGTTGGAAAATTAGAGAAAAAAAAAAAAAAAACGCCATAGTATAGTATGTTGAAATTTTTCGATGAAAACGTCAATTTTTTTTGATGTTGAAAAAAGTCATGAAAACGCTCCTATTATAGCATCTACAATGATTCTATGGTGAACAAAAGTCATTTCGTGAAATGTTGGAAAATTTTACAAAAAAAACGCCATAGTATAGTATGTCGAAATTTTTTGATGAAAACGTCAATTTTTTTTGATGTTGAAAAAAAGCATGAAAACGGTCGCAATATAGCATGTAGAATGATTCTATGGTGAACAAAAGTCATTTCGTGAAATGTTGGAAAGTTAAAAAAAAAAAAAAAAAAAAAAAACCCTAGTATTGTATGTCGAAATTTTTCGATGAAAACGTCAATTTTTTTTTGATGTTGAAAAAAATCATGAAAACGCTGCTATTATAGCATGTAGAATGAATCTATGGTGAACAAAAGTCATTTCGTGAGATGTATGAAAATTTTCCAAAAAAAAAAACAAAAAACGCCATAGTATAGTATGTCGAAATTTTTCGATGAAAATGTCAAATTTTTTTGTTGTTGAAAAAGATCATGAAAACGCTCCTATTATAGCATGTAGAATGATTCTATCCTGAACAGAAGTCATTTCGTGAAATGTTGGAAAATTTTACAAAAAAAACGCCATAGTATGTCGAAATTTTTCGATGAAAACGTCAATTTTTTTTTGATGTTGAAAAAAATCATGAAAACGCTGCTATTATAGCATGTAGAATGATCCTATGGTGAACAAAAGTCATTTCATGAAATGTTGGAAAATTTTACAAAAAAAACGCCATAGTATAGTATGTCGAAATTTTTTTGATGAAAACGTCAAATTTTTTTGATGTTGAAAAAAATCATGAAAACGTTGCTATTATAGCATGTAGAATGATTCTATGGTGAACAAAAGTCATTTCGTGAGATGTATGAAAATTTTCCAAAAAAAAAAACGCCATAGTATAGTATGTCGAAATTTTTCGATGAAAACGTCAAATTTTTTTGATGTTGAAAAAAATCATGAAAACGGTCCTATTATAGCATGTAGAATGATTCTATGGTGAACAAAAGTCATTTCGTGAAATGTTGGAAAATTAAAGAAAAAAAAAAAAAAAAATGCCATAGTATTGTATGTCGAAATTTTTTGATGAAAACGTCAAATTTTTTTGATGTTGAAAAAAATCATGAAAACGGTCGCAATATAGCATGTAGAATGATTCTATGGTGAACAAAAGTCATTTCGTGAAATGTTGGGAAATTTTTCAAAAAAAAAAACACCATAATATAGTATGTCGAAATTTTTCAATGAAAACGTCAAATTTTTTTGATGTTGAAAAAAATCATGAAAACCGTCCTATTATAGCATGTAGAATGATTCTATGGTGAACAAAAGTAATTTCGTGAGTTGTATGAAAATTTTCCAAAAAAAAACGCCATAGTATAGTATGTTGAAATTTTTCGATGAAAACGTCAAATTTTTTTGATGTTGAAAAAAGTCATGAAAACGCTCCTATTATAGCATGTAGAATGATTCTATGGTGAACAAAAGTCATTTCGTGAAATGTTGGAAAATTAGAGAAAAAAAAAAAAAAAACGCCATAGTATAGTATGTTGAAATTTTTCGATGAAAACGTCAATTTTTTTTGATGTTGAAAAAAGTCATGAAAACGCTCCTATTATAGCATCTACAATGATTCTATGGTGAACAAAAGTCATTTCGTGAAATGTTGGAAAATTTTACAAAAAAAACGCCATAGTATAGTATGTCGAAATTTTTTGATGAAAACGTCAATTTTTTTTGATGTTGAAAAAAATCATGAAAACGGTCGCAATATAGCATGTAGAATGATTCTATGGTGAACAAAAATCATTTCGTGAGATGTATGAAAATTTTCCAAAAAAAAAAAAAAACGCCATAGTATAGTATGTCGAAATTTTTCGATGAAAATGTCAAATTTTTTTGTTGTTGAAAAAGATCATGAAAACGCTGCTATTATAGCATGTAGACTGATTCTATGGTGAACAAACGTCATTTCGTGAGATGTATGAAAATTTTCCAAAAAAAAAACTGCCATAGTATAGTATGTCGAAATTTTTCGATGAAAACGTCAAATTTTTTTGATGTTGAAAAAAATCATGAAAACGGTCCTATTATAGCATGTAGAATGATTCTATCGTGAACAAAAGTCATTTCGCGAAATGTTGGAAAATTTTACAAAAAAAACGCCATAGTATAGTATGTCGAAATTTTTCGATGAAAACGTCAAATTTTTTTGATGTTGAAAAAAAATCATGAAAACGGTCGCAATATAGCATGTAGAATGATTCTATGGTGAACAAAAGTCATTTCGTGAAATGTTGGAAAATTAAAGAAAAAAAAAAAAAAAAAAACGCCATAGTATAGTATGTCGAAATTTTTTGATAAAACGTTTAAGTTTTTTGGTGTTGAAAAAAATCATGAAAACGCTGCTATTATAGCATGTAGAATGATTCTATGGTGAACAAAAGTCATTTCGTGAGATGTATGAAAATTTTCCAAAAAAAAAAAAAACGCCATAGTATTGTATGTCGAAATTTTTCGATGAAAACGTCAAATTTCTTTGATGTTGAAAAAAATCATGAAAACGCTCCTATTATAGCATGTAGAATGATTCTATGGTGAACAAAAGTCATTTCATGAAATGTTGGAAAATTTTTCAAAAAAAACGCCATAGTATAGTATGTCGAAATTTTTCGATGAAAACGTCAAATTTTTTTGATGTTGAAAAAAATCATGAAAACGGTCCTATTATAGCATGTAGAATGATTCTATGGTGAACAAAAGTAATTTCGTGAGATGTATGAAAATTTTCCAAAAAAAAAAAACGCCATAGTATAGTATGTTGAAACTTTTCGATGAAAACGTCAATTTTTTTTGATGTTGAAAAAAGTCATGAAAACGCTCTTATTATAGTTTCTACAATGATTCTATGGTGAACAAAAGTAATTTCGTGAAATGTTGGAAAATTAAAAAAAAAAAAAAAAACGCCATAGTATAGTATGTCGAAATTTTTCGATGAAAACGTCAATTTTTTTTTGATGTTGAAAAAAATCATGAAAACGCTGCTATTATAGCATGTAGAATGATTCTATGGTGAACAAAAGTCATTTCGTGAAATGTTGGAAATTTTTTCAAAAAAAAAAAAACGCCATAGTATAGTACGTCGAAATTTTTCGATGAAAATGTCAAATTTTTTTGTTGTTGAAAAAGATCATGAAAACGCTCCTATTATAGCATGTAGAATGATTCTATCCTGAACAGAAGTCATTTCGTGAAATGTTGGAAAATTTTACAAAAAAAACGCCATAGTATAGTATGTCGAAATTTTTTGATGAAAACGTCAAATTTTTTTGATGTTGAAAAAAATCATGAAAACGTTGCTATTATAGCATGTAGAATGATTCTATGGTGAACAAAAGTCATTTCGTGAGATGTATGAAAATTTTCCAAAAAAAAAAAAAACGCCACAGTATTGTATGTCGACATTTTTTGATGAAAACGTCAAATTTCTTTGATGTTGAAAAAAATCATGAAAACGCTCCTATTATAGCATGTAGAATGATTCTATGGTGAACAAAAGTCATTTCATGAAATGTTGGAAAATTTTTCAAAAAAATCGCCATAGTATAGTATGTCGAAATTTTTCGATGAAAACGTCAATTTTTTTTTGATGTTGAAAAAAATCATGAAAACGCTGCTATTATAGCATGTAGAATGAATCTATGGTGAACAAAAGTCTTTTCGTGAGATGTATGAAAATTTTCCAAAAAAAAAAAAAACGCCATAGTATTGTATGTCGAAATTTTTTGATGAAAACGTCAAATTTCTTTGATATTGAAAAAAATCATGAAAACGCTCCTATTATAGCATGTAGAATGATTCTATGGTGAACAAAAGTCATTTCATGAAATGTTGGAAAATTTTTCAAAAAAATCGCCATAGTATGTCGAAATTTTTCGATGAAAACGTCAATTTTTTTTTGATGTTGAAAAAAATCATGAAAACGCTGCTATTATAGCATGTAGAATGATCCTATGGTGAACAAAAGTCATTTCATGAAATGTTGGAAATTTTTTCAAAAAACAAAAAAACGCCATAGTATAGTATGTCGAAATTTTTCGATGAAAACGTCAATTTTTTTCGATGTTGAAAAAAATCATGAAAACGCTCCTATTATAGCATGTAGAATGATTCTATGGTGAACAAAAGTCATTTCATGAAATGTTGGAAAATTTTTCAAAAAAAACGCCATAGTATAGTATGTTGAAATTTTTTGATGAAAACGTCAAATTTTTTTGATGTTGAAAAAAATCATGAAAACGGTCCTATTATAGCATGTAGAATGATTCTATGGTGAACAAAAGTCATTTCGTGAAATGTTGGAAAATTAGAGAAAAAAAAAAAAAAACGCCATAGTATAGTATGTTGAAATTTTTCGATGAAAACGTCAATTTTTTTTGATGTTGAAAAAAGTCATGAAAACGCTCCTATTATAGCATCTACAATGATTCTATGGTGAACAAAAGTCATTTCGTGAAATGTTGGAAAATTTTACAAAAAAAACGCCATAGTATAGTATGTCGAAATTTTTTGATGAAAACGTCAATTTTTTTTTATGTTGAAAAAAAGCATGAAAACGGTCGCAATATAGCATGTAGAATGATTCTATGGTGAACAAAAATCATTTCGTGAAATGTTGGAAAATTAAAGAAAAAAAAAAAAAAAACCATAGTATAGTATGTCGAAATTTTTTGATAAAACGTTTAAGTTTTTTGGTGTTGAAAAAAATCATGAAAACGCTGCTATTATAGCATGTAGAATGATTCTATGGTGAACAAAAGTCATTTCGTGAGATGTATGAAAATTTTCCAAAAAAAAAAAAAAACGCCATAGTATTGTATGTCGAAATTTTTCGATGAAAACGTCAAATTTCTTTGATGTTGAAAAAAATCATGAAAACGCTCCTATTATAGCATGTAGAATGATTCTATGGTGAACAAAAGTCATTTCATGAAATGTTGGAAAATTTTTCAAAAAAAACGCCATAGTATAGTATGTCGAAATTTTTTGATGAAAACATCAAATTTTTTTGATGTTGAAAAAAAGCATGAAAACGGTCGCAATATAGCATGTAGAATGATTCTATGGTGAACAAAAGTCATTTCATGAAATGTTGGAAAATTAAAGAAAAAAAAAACGCCATAGTATAGTATGTCGAAATTTTTCGATGAAAACGTCAAATTTTTTTGATGTTGAAAAAAATCATGAAAACGGTCCTATTATAGCATGTAGAATGATTCTATGGTGAACAAAAGTAATTTCGTGAGATGTATGAAAATTTTCCAAAAAAAAAAACGCCATAGTATAGTATGTTGAAACTTTTCGATGAAAACGTCAATTTTTTTTGATGTTGAAAAAAGTCATGAAAACGCTCTTATTATAGTTTCTACAATGATTCTATGGTGAACAAAAGTAATTTCGTGAAATGTTGGAAAATTAAAAAAAAAAAAAAAAAAACGCCATAGTATAGTATGTCGAAATTTTTCGATGAAAACGTCAATTTTTTTTTGATGTTGAAAAAAATCATGAAAACGCTGCTATTATAGCATGTAGAATGATTCTATGGTGAACAAAAGTCATTTCGTGAAATGTTGGAAATTTTTTAAAAAAAAACGCCATAGTATAGTACGTTGAAATTTTTCGATGAAAATGTCAAATTTTTTTGTTGTTGAAAAAGATCATGAAAACGCTCCTATTATAGCATGTAGAATGATTCTATCCTGAACAGAAGTCATTTCGTGAAATGTTGGAAAATTTTACAAAAAAAACGCCATAGTATAGTATGTCGAAATTTTTTGATGAAAACGTCAAATTTTTTTGATGTTGAAAAAAATCATGAAAACGTTGCTATTATAGCATGTAGAATGATTCTATGGTGAACAAAAGTCATTTCGTGAGATGTATGAAAATTTTCCAAAAAAAAAAAAAACGCCACAGTATTGTATGTCGAAATTTTTTGATGAAAACGTCAAATTTCTTTGATGTTGAAAAAAATCATGAAAACGCTCCTATTATAGCATGTAGAATGATTCTATGGTGAACAAAAGTCATTTCATGAAATGTTGGAAAATTTTTCAAAAAAAAAACGCCATAGTATAGTATGTCGAAATTTTTCGATGAAAACGTCAATTTTTTTTTGATGTTGAAAAAAATCATGAAAACGCTGCTATTATAGCATGTAGAATGATTCTATGGTGAACAAAAGTCATTTCGTGAGATGTATGAAAATTTTCCAAAAAAAAAAAAAACGCCACAGTATTGTATGTCGAAATTTTTTGATGAAAACGTCAAATTTCTTTGATGTTGAAAAAAATCATGAAAACGCTCCTATTATAGCATGTAGAATGATTCTATGGTGAACAAAAGTCATTTCGTGAGATGTATGAAAATTTTCCAAAAAAAAAACTGCCATAGTATAGTATGTCGAAATTTTTCGATGAAAACGTCAAATTTTTTTGATGTTGAAAAAAATCATGAAAACGGTCCTATTATAGCATGTAGAATGATTCTATGGTGAACAAAAGTCATTTCGCGAAATGTTGGAAAATTTTACAAAAAAAAAAGCCATACTATAGTATGTCGAAATTTTTCGATGAAAACGTCAAATTTCTTTGATGTTGAAAAAAATCATGAAAACGCTCCTATTATAGCATGTAGAATGATTCTATGGTGAACAAAAGTCATTTCATGAAATGTTGGAAAATTTTTCAAAAAAAAACGCCATAGTATAGTATGTCGAAATTTTTCGATGAAAACGTCAATTTTTTTTGATGTTGAAAAAAATCATGAAAACGGTCGCAATATAGCATGTAGAATGATTCTATGGTGAACAAAAGTCATTTCGTGAAATGTTGGAAAGTTAAAAAAAAAAAAAAAAAAAAAACGCCATAGTATTGTATGTCGAAATTTTTCGATGAAAACGTCAATTTTTTTTTGATGTCGAAAAAAATCATGAAAACGCTCCTATTATAGCATGTACAATGAATCTATGGTGACCAAAATTCATTTCGTGAGATGTATGAAAATTTTCCAAAAAAAAAAAAAAAAAACGCCATAGTATAGTATGTCGAAATTTTTCGATGAAAACGTCAATTTTTTTTGATGTTGAAAAAAGTCATGAAAACACTGCTATTATAGCATGTAGAATGATTCTATGGTGAACAAAAGTCATTTCATGAAATGTTGGAAAATTTTTCAAAAAACAAAAAAACGCCATAGTATAGTATGTCGAAATTTTTTGATAAAACGTTTAAGTTTTTTGGTGTTGAAAAAAATCATGAAAACGCTGCTATTATAGCATGTAGACTGATTCTATGGTGAACAAAAGTCATTTCGTGAGATGTATGAAAATTTTCCAAAAAAAAAAAAAACGCCATAGTATAGTGTGTCGAAATTTTTCGATGAAAACGTCAATTTTTTTTTTGATGTTGAAAAAAATCATGAAAACGCTCCTATTATAGCATGTAGAATGATTCTATGGTGAACAAAAGTCATTTCGTGAAATGTTGGAAAATTAAAAAAAAAAAAAAAAAAAAAAACGCCATAGTATTGTATGTCGAAATTTTTCGATGAAAACGTCAATTTTTTTTTGATGTTGAAAAAAATCATGAAAACGCTCCTATTATAGCATGTAGAATGATTCTATGGTGAACAAAAGTCATTTCATGAAATGTTGGAAAATTTTTCAAAAAAAACGCCATAGTATAGTATGTCGAAATTTTTTGATGAAAACGTCAAATTTTTTTGATGTTGAAAAAAATCATGAAAACGGTCCTATTATAGCATGTAGAATGATTCTATGGTGAACAAAAGTCATTTCGTGAGATGTATGAAAATTTTCCAAAAAAAAAAAAAAAACGCCATAGTATATAGTATGTCGAAATTTTTCGATGAAAATGTCAAATTTTTTTGTTGTTGAAAAAGATCATGAAAACGCTCCTATTATAGCATGTAGAATGATTCTATCCTGAACAGAAGTCATTTCGTGAAATGTTGGAAAATTTTACAAAAAAAACGCCATAGGTATGTCGAAATTTTTCGATGAAAATGTCAAATTTTTTTGTTGTTGAAAAAGATCATGAAAACGCTCCTATTATAGCATGTAGAATGATTCTATCCTGAACAGAAGTCATTTCGTGAAATGTTGGAAAATTTTACAAAAAAAACGCCATAGTATAGTATGTCGAAATTTTTTGATGAAAACGTCAAATTTTTTTGATGTTGAAAAAAATCATGAAAACGCTGCTATTATAGCATGTAGAATGATTCTATGGTGAACAAAAGTCATTTCGTGAGATGTATGAAAATTTTCCAAAAAAAAAAAAAACGCCACAGTATTGTATGTCGACATTTTTTGATGAAAACGTCAAATTTCTTTGATGTTGAAAAAAATCATGAAAACGCTCCTATTATAGCATGTAGAATGATTCTATGGTGAACAAAAGTCATTTCATGAAATGTTGGAAAATTTTTCAAAAAAATCGCCATAGTATAGTATGTCGAAATTTTTCGATGAAAACGTCAATTTTTTTTTGATGTTGAAAAAAATCATGAAAACGCTGCTATTATAGCATGTAGAATGAATCTATGGTGAACAAAAGTCTTTTCGTGAGATGTATGAAAATTTTCCAAAAAAAAAAAAAACGCCATAGTATTGTATGTCGAAATTTTTTGATGAAAACGTCAAATTTCTTTGATATTGAAAAAAATCATGAAAACGCTCCTATTATAGCATGTAGAATGATTCTATGGTGAACAAAAGTCATTTCATGAAATGTTGGAAAATTTTTCAAAAAAAAACCGCCATAGTATGTCGAAATTTTTCGATGAAAACGTCAATTTTTTTTTGATGTTGAAAAAAATCATGAAAACGCTGCTATTATAGCATGTAGAATGATCCTATGGTGAACAAAAGTCATTTCATGAAATGTTGGAAAATTTTTCAAAAAAAAAAAAAACGCCATAGTATAGTATGTCGAAATTTTTTGATAAAACGTTTAAGTTTTTTGGTGTTGAAAAAAATCATGAAAACGCTGCTATTATAGCATGTAGACTGATTCTATGGTGAACAAAAGTCATTTCGTGAGATGTATGAAAATTTTCCAAAAAAAAAAAAAAACGCCATAGTATAGTGTGTCGAAATTTTTCGATGAAAACGTCAATTTTTTTTTTGATGTTGAAAAAAATCATGAAAACGCTCCTATTATAGCATGTAGAATGATTCTATGGTGAACAAAAGTCATTTCGTGAAATGTTGGAAAATTAAAAAAAAAAAAAAAAAAAAACGCCATAGTATTGTATGTCGAAATTTTTCGATGAAAACGTCAATTTTTTTTTGATGTTGAAAAAAATCATGAAAACGCTCCTATTATAGCATGTAGAATGATTCTATGGTGAACAAAAGTCATTTCATGAAATGTTGGAAAATTTTTCAAAAAAAAAACGCCATAGTATAGTATGTCGAAATTTTTTGATGAAAACGTCAAATTTTTTTGATGTTGAAAAAAATCATGAAAACGGTCCTATTATAGCATGTAGAATGATTCTATGGTGAACAAAAGTCATTTCGTGAGATGTATGAAAATTTTCCAAAAAAAAAAAAAAACGCCATAGTATATAGTATGTCGAAATTTTTCGATGAAAATGTCAAATTTTTTTGTTGTTGAAAAAAATCATGAAAACGCTCCTATTATAGCATGTAGAATGATTCTATCCTGAACAGAAGTCATTTCGTGAAATGTTGGAAAATTTTACAAAAAAAACGCCATAGGTATGTCGAAATTTTTTCGATGAAAATGTCAAATTTTTTTGTTGTTGAAAAAGATCATGAAAACGCTCCTATTATAGCATGTAGAATGATTCTATCCTGAACAGAAGTCATTTCGTGAAATGTTGGAAAATTTTACAAAAAAAAAAAAAAAACGCCATAGTATAGTATGTCGAAATTTTTTGATGAAAACGTCAAATTTTTTTGATGTTGAAAAAAATCATGAAAACGCTGCTATTATAGCATGTAGAATGATTCTATGGTGAACAAAAGTCATTTCGTGAGATGTATGAAAATTTTCCAAAAAAAAAAAAAACGCCACAGTATTGTATGTCGACATTTTTTGATGAAAACGTCAAATTTCTTTGATGTTGAAAAAAATCATGAAAACGCTGCTATTATAGCATGTAGAATGATCCTATGGTGAACAAAAGTCATTTCATGAAATGTTGGAAAATTTTTCAAAAAAAAAAAAAAAACGCCATAGTATAGTATGTCGAAATTTTTTGATAAAACGTTTAAGTTTTTTGGTGTTGAAAAAAATCATGAAAACGCTGCTATTATAGCATGTAGACTGATTCTATGGTGAACAAAAGTCATTTCGTGAGATGTATGAAAATTTTCCAAAAAAAAAACTGCCATAGTATAGTATGTCGAAATTTTTCGATGAAAACGTCAAATTTTTTTGATGTTGAAAAAAATCATGAAAACGGTCCTATTATAGCATGTAGAATGATTCTATGGTGAACAAAAGTCATTTCGTGAAATGTTGGAAAATTAAAGAAAAAACAAAAAAAAAAACGCCATAGTATTGTATGTCGAAATTTTTCGATGAAAACGTCAAATTTTTTTGATGTTGAAAAAAATCCTGAAAACGGTCCTATTATAGCATGTAGAATGATTCTATGGTGAACAAAAGTCATTTCATGAAATGTTGGAAAATTTTTCAAAAAAAACGCCATAGTATAGTATGTCGAAATTTTTTGATGAAAACGTCAAATTTTTTTGATGTTGAAAAAAATCATGAAAACGGTCCTATTATAGCATGTAGAATGATTCTATGGTGAACAAAAGTCATTTCGTGAGATGTATGAAAATTTTCCAAAAAAAAAAAAAAAACGCCATAGTATAGTATGTCGAAATTTTTCGATGAAAATGTCAAATTTTTTTGTTGTTGAAAAAGATCATGAAAACGCTCCTATTATAGCATGTAGAATGATTCTATCCTGAACAGAAGTCATTTCGTGAAATGTTGGAAAATTTTACAAAAAAAAACGCCATAGTATAGTATGTCGAAATTTTTTGATAAAACGTTTAAGTTTTTTGGTGTTGAAAAAAATCATGAAAACGCTGCTATTATAGCATGTAGACTGATTCTATGGTGAACAAAAGTCATTTCGTGAGATGTATGAAAATTTTCCAAAAAAAAAAAACTGCCATAGTATAGTATGTCGAAATTTTTCGATGAAAACGTCAAATTTTTTTGATGTTGAAAAAAATCATGAAAACGGTCCTATTATAGCATGTAGAATGATTCTATGGTGAACAAAAGTCATTTCGTGAAATGTTGGAAAATTAAAGAAAAAACAAAAAAAAAAAACGCCATAGTATTGTATGTCGAAATTTTTTGATGAAAACGTCAATTTTTTTTTATGTTGAAAAAAAGCATGAAAACGGTCGCAATATAGCATGTAGAATGATTCTATGGTGAACAAAACTCATTTCGTGAAATGTTGGGAAATTTTTCAAAAAAAAAAACGCCATAGCATAGTATGTCGAAATTTTTCGATGAAAATGTCAATTTTTTTTGATGTTGAAAAAAGTCATGAAAACGCTGCTATTATAGCATGTAGACTGATTCTATGGTGAACAAAAGTCATTTCGTGAGATGTATGAAAATTTTCCAAAAAAAAAAACCGCCATAGTATAGTATGTCGAAATATTTCGATGAAAACGTCAAATTTTTTTGATGTTGAAAAAAATCATGAAAACGGTCCTATTATAGCATGTAGAATGATTCTATGGTGAACAAAAGTCATTTCATGAAATGTTGGAAAATTTTTCAAAAAAAACGCCATAGTATAGTATGTCGAAATTTTTTGATGAAAACGTCAAATTTTTTTGATGTTGAAAAAAATCATGAAAACGGTCCTATTATAGCATGTAGAATGATTCTATGGTGAACAAAAGTCATTTCGTGAGATGTATGAAAATTTTCCAAAAAAAAAAAAAAAACGCCATAGTATAGTATGTCGAAATTTTTCAATGAAAATGTCAAATTTTTTTGTTGTTGAAAAAGATCATGAAAACGCTGCTATTATAGCATGTAGAATGATTCTATCCTGAACAGAAGTCATTTCGTGAAATGTTGGAAAATTTTACAAAAAAAAACGCCATAGTATAGTATGTCGAAATTTTTTGATGAAAACGTCAAATTTTTTTGATGTTGAAAAAAATCATGAAAACGTTGCTATTATAGCATGTAGAATGATTCTATGGTGAACAAAAGTCATTTCGTGAGATGTATGAAAATTTTCCAAAAAAAAAAAACGCCATAGTATAGTATGTCGAAATTTTTCGATGAAAACGTCAAATTTTTTTGATGTTGAAAAAAATCATGAAAACGCTCCTATTATAGCATGTAGAATGATTCTATGGTGAACAAAAGTCATTTCATGAAATGTTGGAAAATTTTTCAAAAAAAAACGCCATAGTATAGTATGTCGAAATTTTTTGATGAAAACGTCAAATTTTTTTGATGTTGAAAAAAATCATGAAAACGGTCCTATTATAGCATGTAGAATGATTCTATGGTGAACAAAAGTCATTTCGTGAAATGTTGGAAAATTAAAGAAAAAAAAAAAAAAAATGCCATAGTATTGTATGTCGAAATTTTTTGATGAAAACGTCAATTTTTTTTTGATGTTGAAAAAAATCATGAAAACGGTCGCAATATAGCATGTAGAATGATTCTATGGTGAACAAAAGTCATTTCGTGAAATGTTGGGAAATTTTTCAAAAAAAAAACACCATAGTATAGTATGTCGAAATTTTTCAATGAAAACGTCAAATTTTTTTGATGTTGAAAAAAATCATGAAAACCGTCCTATTATAGCATGTAGAATGATTCTATGGTGAACAAAAGTAATTTCGTGAGTTGTATGAAAATTTTCCAAAAAAAAACACCATAGTATAGTATGTTGAAATTTTTCGATGAAAACGTCAATTTTTTTTGATGTTGAAAAAAGTCATGAAAACGCTCCTATTATAGCATCTACAATGACTCTATGGTGAACAAAAGTCATTTCGTGAAATGTTGGAAAATTTAAAAAAAAAAAAAAAAAATCGCCATAGTATAGTATGTCGAAATTTTTTGATAAAACGTTTAAGTTTTTTGATGTTGAAAAAAATCATGAAAACGCTGCTATTATAGCATGTAGACTGATTCTATGGTGAACAAAAGTCATTTCGTGAGATGTATGAAAATTTTCCAAAAAAAAAAACGCCATCGTATAGTATGTCGAAATTTTTCGATGAAAACGTCAATTTTTTTTGATGTTGAAAAAAATCATGAAAACGCTCCTATTATAGCATGTAGAATGATTCTATGGTGAACAAAAGTCATTTCATGAAATGTTGGAAAATTTTTCAAAAAAAACGCCATAGTATAGTATGTTGAAATTTTTTGATGAAAACGTCAAATTTTTTTGATGTTGAAAAAAATCATGAAAACGGTCCTATTATAGCATGTAGAATGATTCTATGGTGAACAAAAGTCATTTCGTGAAATGTTGGAAAATTAGAGAAAAAAAAAAAAAACGCCATAGTATAGTATGTTGAAATTTTTCGATGAAAACGTCAATTTTTTTTGATGTTGAAAAAAGTCATGAAAACGCTCCTATTATAGCATCTACAATGATTCTATGGTGAACAAAAGTCATTTCGTGAAATGTTGGAAAATTTTACAAAAAAAACGCCATAGTATAGTATGTCGAAATTTTTTGATGAAAACGTCAATTTTTTTTGATGTTGAAAAAAAGCATGAAAACGGTCGCAATATAGCATGTAGAATGATTCTATGGTGAACAAAAATCATTTCGTGAAATGTTGGAAAATTAAAGAAAAAAAAAAAAAAAAAAAAAAAACGCCATAGTATAGTATGTCGAAATTTTTTTGATAAAACGTTTAAGTTTTTTGATGTTGAAAAAAATCATGAAAACGCTGCTATTATAGCATGTAGAATGATTCTATGGTGAACAAAAGTCATTTCGTGAGATGTATGAAAATTTTCCAAAAAAAAAAAAAACGCCATAGTATTGTATGTCGAAATTTTTCGATGAAAACGTCAAATTTCTTTGATGTTGAAAAAAATCATGAAAACGCTCCTATTATAGCATGTAGAATGATTCTATGGTGAACAAAAGTCATTTCATGAAATGTTGGAAAATTTTTCAAAAAAAAAAAAACGCCATAGTATAGTATGTCGAAATTTTTTGATGAAAACATCAAATTTTTTTGATGTTGAAAAAAAAGCATGAAAACGGTCGCAATATAGCATGTAGAATGATTCTATGGTGAACAAAAGTCATTTCGTGAAATGTTGGAAAATTAAAGAAAAAAAAACGCCATAGTATAGTATGTCGAAATTTTTCGATGAAAACGTCAAATTTTTTTGATGTTGAAAAAAATCATGAAAACGGTCCTATTATAGCATGTAGAATGATTCTATGGTGAACAAAAGTAATTTCGTGAGATGTATGAAAATTTTCCAAAAAAAAAACGCCATAGTATAGTATGTTGAAACTTTTCGATGAAAACGTCAATTTTTTTTGATGTTGAAAAAAGTCATGAAAACGCTCTTATTATAGTTTCTACAATGATTCTATGGTGAACAAAAGTAATTTCGTGAAATGTTGGAAAATTAAAAAAAAAAAAAAAAAAAACGCCATAGTATAGTATGTCGAAATTTTTCGATGAAAACGTCAATTTTTTTTTGATGTTGAAAAAAATCATGAAAACGCTGCTATTATAGCATGTAGAATGATTCTATGGTGAACAAAAGTCATTTCGTGAAATGTTGGAAATTTTTACAAAAAAAAAAAAAAAAACGCCATAGTATAGTACGTTGAAATTTTTCGATGAAAATGTCAAATTTTTTTGTTGTTGAAAAAAATCATGAAAACGCTCCTATTATAGCATGTAGAATGATTCTATCCTGAACAGAAGTCATTTCGTGAAATGTTGGAAAATTTTACAAAAAAAAACGCCATAGTATAGTATGTCGAAATTTTTTGATGAAAACGTCAAATTTTTTTGATGTTGAAAAAAATCATGAAAACGCTGCTATTATAGCATGTAGAATGATTCTATGGTGAACAAAAGTCATTTCGTGAGATGTATGAAAATTTTCCAAAAAAAAAAAAAAAAAAAACGCCATAGTATAGTATGTCGAAATTTTTCGATGAAAACGTCAAATTTTTTTTTGATGTTGAAAAAAAATCATGAAAACGCTGCTATTATAGCATGTAGACTGATTCTATGGTGAACAAAAGTCATTTCGTGAGATGTATGAAAATTTTCCAAAAAAAAAAAAAAACTGCCATAGTATAGTATGTCGAAATTTTTCGATGAAAACGTCAAATTTTTTTGATGTTGAAAAAAATCATGAAAACGGTCCTATTATAGCATGTAGAATGATTCTATGGTGAACAAAAGTCATTTCGCGAAATGTTGGAAAATTTTTCAAAAAAAAAAAAAAAAAAAAAACGCCATAGTATTGATTGTCGAAATTTTTCGATGAAAACGTCAATTTTTTTTTGATGTCGAAAAAAATCATGAAAACGCTCCTATTATAGCATGTAGAATGATTCTATGGTGACCAAAAGTCATTTCGTGAGATGTATGAAAATTTTCCAAAAAAAAAAAAGCCATACTATAGTATGTCGAAATTTTTCGATGAAAACGTCAAATTTCTTTGATGTTGAAAAAAATCATGAAAACGCTCCTATTATAGCATGTAGAATGATTCTATGGTGAACAAAAGTCATTTCGTGAAATGTTGGAAAATTTTTCAAAAAAAAAACGCCATAGTATAGTATGTCGAAATTTTTCGATGAAAACGTCAATTTTTTTTGATGTTGAAAAAAGTCATGAAAACGGTCGCAATATAGCATGTAGAATGATTCTATGGTGAACAAAAGTCATTTCGTGAAATGTTGGAAAATTTTCAAAAAAAAAAAAAAACGCCATAGTATTGTATGTCGAAATTTTTTGATGAAAACGTCAAATTTTTTTGATGTTGAAAAAAATCATGAAAACGCTGCTATTATAGCATGTAGAATGATTCTATGGTGAACAAAAGTCATTTCGTGAGATGTATGAAAATTTTCCAAAAAAAAAAAAAAAACGCCATAGTATTGTATGTCGAAATTTTTTGATGAAAACGTCAAATTTCTTTGATGTTGAAAAAAATCATGAAAACGCTCCTATTATAGCATGTAGAATGATTCTATGGTGAACAAAAGTCATTTCATGAAATGTTGGAAAATTTTTCAAAAAAAAAAAACGCCATAGTATAGTATGTCGAAATTTTTCGATGAAAACGTCAATTTTTTTTTGATGTTGAAAAAAATCATGAAAACGCTGCTATTATAGCATGTAGAATGATTCTATGGTGAACAAAAGTCATTTCGTGAAATGTTGGAAAATTTTTCAAAAAAAAAAAAAAACGCCATAGTACAGTATGTCGAAATTTTTTTGATAAAACGTTTAAGTTTTTTGGTGTTGAAAAAAATCATGAAAACGCTGCTATTATAGCATGTAGACTGAATCTATGGTGAACAAAAGTCATTTCGTGAGATGTATGAAAATTTTCCAAAAAAAAAAACTGCCATAGTATAGTATGTCGAAATTTTTCGATGAAAACGTCAAATTTTTTTGATGTTGAAAAAAATCATGAAAACGGTCCTATTATAGCATGTAGAATGATTCTATGGTGAACAAAAGTCATTTCGCGAAATGTTGGAAAATTTTACAAAAAAAACGCCATAGTATGTCGAAATTTTTCGATGAAAACGTCAATTTTTTTTGATGTTGAAAAAAATCATGAAAACGGTCCTATTATAGCATGTAGAATGATTCTATGGTGAACAAAAGTCATTTCGTGAAATGTTGGAAAATTAAAAAAAAAAAAAAAAAAAACGCCATAGTATTGTATGTCGAAATTTTTCGATGAAAACGTCAATTTTTTTTTGATGTCGAAAAAAATCATGAAAACGCTCCTATTATAGCATGTAGAATGATTCTATGGTGAACAAAAGTCATTTCGTGAAATGTTGGAAAATTAAAAAAAAAAAAACAAAAAAAAACGCCATAGTATTGTATGTCGAAATTTTTCGATGAAAACGTCAATTTTTTTTTTGATGTCGAAAAAAATCATGAAAACGCTCCTATTATAGCATGTACAATGATTCTATGGTGACCAAAAGTCATTTCGTGAGATGTATGAAAATTTTCCAAAAAAAAAAAGCCATAGTATAGTATGTCGAAATTTTTCGATGAAAACGTCAATTTTTTTCGATGTTGAAAAAAATCATGAAAACGGTCCTATTATAGCATGTAGAATGATTCTATGGTGAACAAAAGTCATTTCGTGAGATGTATGAAAATTTTCCAAAAAAAAAAAAAAAAACGCCATAGTATAGTATGTCGAAATTTTTCGATGAAAATGTCAAATTTTTTTTGTTGTTGAAAAAAATCATGAAAACGGTCCTATTATAGCATGTAGAATGATTCTATGGTGAACAAAAGTCATTTCGTGAAATGTTGGAAAATTTTTCAAAAAAAAACGCCATAGTATAGTATGTCGAAATTTTTTGATGAAAACATCAAATTTTTTTGATGTTGAAAAAAATCATGAAAACGGTCGCAATATAGCATGTAGAATGATTCTATGGTGAACAAAAGTCATTTCGTGAAATGTTGGAAAATTAAAAAAAAAAAAAACGCCATAGTATAGTATGTCGAAATTTTTCGATGAAAACGTCAAATTTTTTTGATGTTGAAAAAAATCATGAAAACGGTCCTATTATAGCATGTAGAATGATTCTATGGTGAACAAAAGTCATTTCGTGAGATGTATGAAAATTTTCCAAAAAAAAAAACGCCATAGTATAGTATGTTGAAACTTTTCGATGAAAACGTCAATTTTTTTTGATGTTGAAAAAAGTCATGAAAACGCTCTTATTATAGTTTCTACAATGATTCTATGGTGAACAAAAGTAATTTCGTGAAATGTTGGAAAATTAAAAAAAAAAAAAAAAAAACGCCATAGTATAGTATGTCGAAATTTTTCGATGAAAACGTCAATTTTTTTTTGATGTTGAAAAAAATCATGAAAACGCTGCTATTATAGCATGTAGAATGATTCTATGGTGAACAAAAGTCATTTCGTGAAATGTTGGAAATTTTTACAAAAAAAAACGCCATAGTATAGTATGTTGAAATTTTTCGATGAAAATGTCAAATTTTTTTTGTTGTTGAAAAAGATCATGAAAACGCTCCTATTATAGCATGTAGAATGATTCTATCCTGAACAGAAGTCATTTCGTGAAATGTTGGAAAATTTTACAAAAAAAAAAAAAACGCCATAGTATAGTATGTCGAAATTTTTTGATGAAAACGTCAAATTTTTTTGATGTTGAAAAAAATCATGAAAACGTTGCTATTATAGCATGTAGAATGATTCTATGGTGAACAAAAGTCATTTCGTGAGATGTATGAAAATTTTCCAAAAAAAAAAAAAACGCCACAGTATTGTATGTCGAAATTTTTTGATGAAAACGTCAAATTTCTTTGATGTTGAAAAAAATCATGAAAACGCTCCTATTATAGCATGTAGAATGATTCTATGGTGAACAAAAGTCATTTCGTGAAATGTTGGAAAATTTTTCAAAAAAAAAAACGCCATAGTATAGTATGTCGAAATTTTTCGATGAAAACGTCAATTTTTTTTTGATGTTGAAAAAAATCATGAAAACGCTGCTATTATAGCATGTAGAATGATTCTATGGTGAACAAAAGTCATTTCGTGAGATGTATGAAAATTTTCCAAAAAAAAAAAAACGCCACAGTATTGTATGTCGAAATTTTTTGATGAAAACGTCAAATTTCTTTGATGTTGAAAAAAATCATGAAAACGCTCCTATTATAGCATGTAGAATGATTCTATGGTGAACAAAAGTCATTTCGTGAGATGTATGAAAATTTTCCAAAAAAAAAAAAACTGCCATAGTATAGTATGTCGAAATTTTTCGATGAAAACGTCAAATTTTTTTGATGTTGAAAAAAATCATGAAAACGGTCCTATTATAGCATGTAGAATGATTCTATGGTGAACAAAAGTCATTTCGCGAAATGTTGGAAAATTTTACAAAAAAAAAAAAAACGCCATACTATAGTATGTCGAAATTTTTCGATGAAAACGTCAAATTTTTTTGATGTTGAAAAAAATCATGAAAACGCTCCTATTATAGCATGTAGAATGATTCTATGGTGAACAAAAGTCATTTCGTGAAATGTTGGAAAATTTTTCAAAAAAAAAAAACGCCATAGTATAGTATGTCGAAATTTTTCGATGAAAACGTCAATTTTTTTCGATGTTGAAAAAAATCATGAAAACGGTCGCAATATAGCATGTAGAATGATTCTATGGTGAACAAAAGTCATTTCGTGAAATGTTGGAAAGTTTTCAAAAAAAAAAAAAAAAAAAAACGCCATAGTATTGTATGTCGAAATTTTTCGATGAAAACGTCAAATTTTTTTTGATGTTGAAAAAAATCATGAAAACGCTCCTATTATAGCATGTAGAATGATTCTATGGTGACCAAAAGTCATTTCGTGAGATGTATGAAAATTTTCCAAAAAAAAAAAAAAAACGCCATAGTATAGTATGTCGAAATTTTTCGATGAAAACGTCAATTTTTTTTGATGTTGAAAAAAGTCATGAAAACACTGCTATTATAGCATGTAGAATGATTCTATGGTGAACAAAAGTCATTTCATGAAATGTTGGAAAATTTTTCAAAAAAAAAAAAAACGCCATAGTATAGTATGTCGAAATTTTTTGATAAAACGTTTAAGTTTTTTGATGTTGAAAAAAATCATGAAAACGCTGCTATTATAGCATGTAGACTGATTCTATGGTGAACAAAAGTCATTTCGTGAGATGTATGAAAATTTTCCAAAAAAAAAAAAAAACGCCATAGTATAGTATGTCGAAATTTTTCGATGAAAACGTCAATTTTTTTTTGATGTTGAAAAAAATCATGAAAACGCTCCTATTATAGCATGTAGAATGATTCTATGGTGAACAAAAGTCATTTCGTGAAATGTTGGAAAATTTTACAAAAAAAAAAAAAAAAAAAACGCCATAGTATTGTATGTCGAAATTTTTCGATGAAAACGTCAAATTTTTTTTTGATGTTGAAAAAAATCATGAAAACGCTCCTATTATAGCATGTAGAATGATTCTATGGTGAACAAAAGTCATTTCGTGAAATGTTGGAAAATTTTTCAAAAAAAAAAAACGCCATAGTATAGTATGTCGAAATTTTTTGATGAAAACGTCAAATTTTTTTGATGTTGAAAAAAATCATGAAAACGGTCCTATTATAGCATGTAGAATGATTCTATGGTGAACAAAAGTCATTTCGTGAGATGTATGAAAATTTTCCAAAAAAAAAAAAAAAAAGCCATAGTATATAGTATGTCGAAATTTTTCGATGAAAACGTCAAATTTTTTTGTTGTTGAAAAAAATCATGAAAACGCTCCTATTATAGCATGTAGAATGATTCTATGGTGAACAAAAGTCATTTCGTGAAATGTTGGAAAATTTTACAAAAAAAACGCCATAGGTATGTCGAAATTTTTCGATGAAAATGTCAAATTTTTTTGTTGTTGAAAAAGATCATGAAAACGCTCCTATTATAGCATGTAGAATGATTCTATGGTGAACAAAAGTCATTTCGTGAAATGTTGGAAAATTTTACAAAAAAAAAAAACGCCATAGTATAGTATGTCGAAATTTTTTGATGAAAACGTCAAATTTTTTTGATGTTGAAAAAAATCATGAAAACGCTGCTATTATAGCATGTAGAATGATTCTATGGTGAACAAAAGTCATTTCGTGAGATGTATGAAAATTTTCCAAAAAAAAAAAAAACGCCATAGTATTGTATGTCGAAATTTTTTGATGAAAACGTCAAATTTTTTTGATGTTGAAAAAAATCATGAAAACGCTCCTATTATAGCATGTAGAATGATTCTATGGTGAACAAAAGTCATTTCATGAAATGTTGGAAAATTTTTCAAAAAAAAAAAAACGCCATAGTATAGTATGTCGAAATTTTTCGATGAAAACGTCAATTTTTTTTTGATGTTGAAAAAAATCATGAAAACGCTGCTATTATAGCATGTAGAATGAATCTATGGTGAACAAAAGTCATTTTCGTGAGATGTATGAAAATTTTCCAAAAAAAAAAAAAACGCCATAGTATTGTATGTCGAAATTTTTTGATGAAAACGTCAAATTTTTTTGATGTTGAAAAAAATCATGAAAACGCTCCTATTATAGCATGTAGAATGATTCTATGGTGAACAAAAGTCATTTCGTGAAATGTTGGAAAATTTTTCAAAAAAAAAAAAAAACGCCATAGTATAGTATGTCGAAATTTTTCGATGAAAACGTCAATTTTTTTTTGATGTTGAAAAAAATCATGAAAACGCTGCTATTATAGCATGTAGAATGATTCTATGGTGAACAAAAGTCATTTCGTGAAATGTTGGAAAATTTTTCAAAAAAAAAAAAAAACGCCATAGTATAGTATGTCGAAATTTTTTGATAAAACGTTAAAGTTTTTTTGATGTTGAAAAAAATCATGAAAACGCTGCTATTATAGCATGTAGACTGATTCTATGGTGAACAAAAGTCATTTCGTGAGATGTATGAAAATTTTCCAAAAAAAAAAAACTGCCATAGTATAGTATGTCGAAATTTTTCGATGAAAACGTCAAATTTTTTTGATGTTGAAAAAAATCATGAAAACGGTCCTATTATAGCATGTAGAATGATTCTATGGTGAACAAAAGTCATTTCGTGAAATGTTGGAAAATTAAAAAAAAAACAAAAAAAAAAACGCCATAGTATTGTATGTCGAAATTTTTCGATGAAAACGTCAAATTTTTTTGATGTTGAAAAAAATCATGAAAACGGTCCTATTATAGCATGTAGAATGATTCTATGGTGAACAAAAGTCATTTCGTGAAATGTTGGAAAATTTTTCAAAAAAAAAAAAAACGCCATAGTATAGTATGTCGAAATTTTTTGATGAAAACGTCAAATTTTTTTGATGTTGAAAAAAATCATGAAAACGGTCCTATTATAGCATGTAGAATGATTCTATGGTGAACAAAAGTCATTTCGTGAGATGTATGAAAATTTTCCAAAAAAAAAAAAAAAAAACGCCATAGTATAGTATGTCGAAATTTTTCGATGAAAATGTCAAATTTTTTTTGATGTTGAAAAAAATCATGAAAACGCTCCTATTATAGCATGTAGAATGATTCTATGGTGAACAAAAGTCATTTCGTGAAATGTTGGAAAATTTTACAAAAAAAACGCCATAGTATAGTATGTCGAAATTTTTTGATAAAACGTTAAAGTTTTTTGATGTTGAAAAAAATCATGAAAACGCTGCTATTATAGCATGTAGACTGATTCTATGGTGAACAAAAGTCATTTCGTGAGATGTATGAAAATTTTCAAAAAAAAAAACTGCCATAGTATAGTATGTCGAAATTTTTCGATGAAAACGTCAAATTTTTTTGATGTTGAAAAAAATCATGAAAACGGTCCTATTATAGCATGTAGAATGATTCTATGGTGAACAAAAGTCATTTCGTGAAATGTTGGAAAATTAAAAAAAAAACAAAAAAAAAAAACGCCATAGTATTGTATGTCGAAATTTTTTGATGAAAACGTCAATTTTTTTTTATGTTGAAAAAAATCATGAAAACGGTCGCAATATAGCATGTAGAATGATTCTATGGTGAACAAAAGTCATTTCGTGAAATGTTGGGAAAATTTTCAAAAAAAAAAAAAAAACGCCATAGTATAGTATGTCGAAATTTTTCGATGAAAATGTCAAATTTTTTTGATGTTGAAAAAAATCATGAAAACGCTCCTATTATAGCATGTAGACTGATTCTATGGTGAACAAAAGTCATTTCGTGAGATGTATGAAAATTTTCCAAAAAAAAAAACCGCCATAGTATAGTATGTCGAAATTTTTCGATGAAAACGTCAAATTTTTTTGATGTTGAAAAAAATCATGAAAACGGTCCTATTATAGCATGTAGAATGATTCTATGGTGAACAAAAGTCATTTCGTGAAATGTTGGAAAATTTTTCAAAAAAAAAAAAACGCCATAGTATAGTATGTCGAAATTTTTTGATGAAAACGTCAAATTTTTTTGATGTTGAAAAAAATCATGAAAACGGTCCTATTATAGCATGTAGAATGATTCTATGGTGAACAAAAGTCATTTCGTGAGATGTATGAAAATTTTCCAAAAAAAAGCCATAGTATAGTATGTCGAAATTTTTCGATGAAAACGTCAAATTTTTTTGATGTTGAAAAAAATCATGAAAACGCTCCTATTATAGCATGTAGAATGATTCTATGGTGAACAAAAGTCATTTCGTGAGATGTATGAAAATTTTCCAAAAAAAAAAAAAAAAACGCCATAGTATAGTATGTCGAAATTTTTTGATGAAAACGTCAAATTTTTTTGATGTTGAAAAAAATCATGAAAACGGTCCTATTATAGCATGTAGAATGATTCTATGGTGAACAAAAGTCATTTCGTGAAATGTTGGAAAATTAAAAAAAAAAAAAAAAAAATGCCATAGTATTGTATGTCGAAATTTTTTGATGAAAACGTCAATTTTTTTTGATGTTGAAAAAAATCATGAAAACGGTCCCAATATAGCATGTAGAATGATTCTATGGTGAACAAAAGTCATTTCGTGAAATGTTGGGAAATTTTTCAAAAAAAAAACACCATAGTATAGTATGTCGAAATTTTTCAATGAAAACGTCAAATTTTTTTGATGTTGAAAAAAATCATGAAAACGGTCCTATTATAGCATGTAGAATGATTCTATGGTGAACAAAAGTCATTTCGTGAGATGTATGAAAATTTTCCAAAAAAAAAAAAAACGCCATAGTATAGTATGTCGAAATTTTTCGATGAAAACGTCAATTTTTTTTGATGTTGAAAAAAATCATGAAAACGCTCCTATTATAGCATCTAGAATGATTCTATGGTGAACAAAAGTCATTTCGTGAAATGTTGGAAAATTTTTCAAAAAAAAAAAAAAAACGCCATAGTATAGTATGTCGAAATTTTTTGATGAAAACGTTTAAGTTTTTTGATGTTGAAAAAAATCATGAAAACGCTGCTATTATAGCATGTAGACTGATTCTATGGTGAACAAAAGTCATTTCGTGAGATGTATGAAAATTTTCCAAAAAAAAAAAACGCCATAGTATAGTATGTCGAAATTTTTCGATGAAAACGTCAATTTTTTTTGATGTTGAAAAAAATCATGAAAACGCTCCTATTATAGCATGTAGAATGATTCTATGGTGAACAAAAGTCATTTCGTGAAATGTTGGAAAATTTTTCAAAAAAAAAAAAAACGCCATAGTATAGTATGTCGAAATTTTTTGATGAAAACGTCAAATTTTTTTGATGTTGAAAAAAATCATGAAAACGGTCCTATTATAGCATGTAGAATGATTCTATGGTGAACAAAAGTCATTTCGTGAAATGTTGGAAAATTAGAAAAAAAAAAAAAAAACGCCATAGTATAGTATGTCGAAATTTTTCGATGAAAACGTCAATTTTTTTTGATGTTGAAAAAAATCATGAAAACGCTCCTATTATAGCATGTAGAATGATTCTATGGTGAACAAAAGTCATTTCGTGAAATGTTGGAAAATTTTACAAAAAAAAAACGCCATAGTATAGTATGTCGAAATTTTTCGATGAAAATGTCAAATTTTTTTTGATGTTGAAAAAAATCATGAAAACGGTCGTAATATAGCATGTAGAATGATTCTATGGTGAACAAAAGTCATTTCGTGAAATGTTGGAAAATTAAAGAAAAAAAAAAAAAAAACGCCATAGTATAGTATGTCGAAATTTTTTGATGAAAACGTTTAAGTTTTTTGATGTTGAAAAAAATCATGAAAACGCTCCTATTATAGCATGTAGAATGATTCTATGGTGAACAAAAGTCATTTCGTGAGATGTATGAAAATTTTCCAAAAAAAAAAAAAACGCCATAGTATAGTATGTCGAAATTTTTCGATGAAAACGTCAAATTTTTTTGATGTTGAAAAAAATCATGAAAACGCTCCTATTATAGCATGTAGAATGATTCTATGGTGAACAAAAGTCATTTCGTGAAATGTTGGAAAATTTTTCAAAAAAAAAACGCCATAGTATAGTATGTCGAAATTTTTTGATGAAAACGTCAAATTTTTTTGATGTTGAAAAAAATCATGAAAACGGTCCTATTATAGCATGTAGAATGATTCTATGGTGAACAAAAGTCATTTCGTGAAATGTTGGAAAATTTTTCAAAAAAAAAAAACGCCATAGTATAGTATGTCGAAATTTTTCGATGAAAACGTCAAATTTTTTTGATGTTGAAAAAAATCATGAAAACGGTCCTATTATAGCATGTAGAATGATTCTATGGTGAACAAAAGTCATTTCGTGAGATGTATGAAAATTTTCCAAAAAAAAAAACGCCATAGTATAGTATGTTGAAATTTTTCGATGAAAACGTCAATTTTTTTTGATGTTGAAAAAAGTCATGAAAACGCTCCTATTATAGCATGTAGAATGATTCTATGGTGAACAAAAGTCATTTCGTGAAATGTTGGAAAATTAAAAAAAAAAAAAAAAAAAAAACGCCATAGTATAGTATGTCGAAATTTTTCGATGAAAACGTCAATTTTTTTTTGATGTTGAAAAAAATCATGAAAACGCTGCTATTATAGCATGTAGAATGATTCTATGGTGAACAAAAGTCATTTCGTGAACTGTTGGAAATTTTTAAAAAAAAACGCCATAGTATAGTATGTTGAAATTTTTCGATGAAAAGGTCAAATTTTTTTGATGTTGAAAAAAATCATGAAAACGCTCCTATTATAGCATGTAGAATGATTCTATGGTGAACAAAAGTCATTTCGTGAAATGTTGGAAAATTTTACAAAAAAAAACGCCATAGTATAGTATGTCGAAATTTTTTGATGAAAACGTCAAATTTTTTTGATGTTGAAAAAAATCATGAAAACGGTCCTATTATAGCATGTAGAATGATTCTATGGTGAACAAAAGTCATTTCGTGAGATGTATGAAAATTTTCCAAAAAAAAAAAAAACCATAGTATAGTATGTCGAAATTTTTCGATGAAAACGTCAAATTTTTTTTGATGTTGAAAAAAATCATGAAAACGGTCCTATTATAGCATGTAGAATGATTCTATGGTGAACAAAAGTCATTTCGTGAGATGTTTGAAAATTTTCAAAAAAAAAAAAAAAAAACTGCCATAGTATAGTATGTCGAAATTTTTCGATGAAAACGTCAAATTTTTTTGATGTTGAAAAAAATCATGAAAACGCTCCTATTATAGCATGTAGAATGATTCTATGGTGAACAAAAGTCATTTCGTGAAATGTTGGAAAATTTTTTCAAAAAAAAAAAAAAAAACGCCATAGTATAGTATGTCGAAATTTTTCGATGAAAACGTCAAATTTTTTTTGATGTTGAAAAAAATCATGAAAACGGTCCTATTATAGCATGTAGAATGATTCTATGGTGAACAAAAGTCATTTCGTGAGATGTTGGAAAATTTTCCAAAAAAAAAACGCCATAGTATAGTATGTCGAAATTTTTCGATGAAAACGTCAAATTTTTTTGATGTTGAAAAAAATCATGAAAACGCTCCTATTATAGCATGTAGAATGATTCTATGGTGAACAAAAGTCATTTCGTGAAATGTTGGAAAATTTTTCAAAAAAAAAAAAAAAAAAAAACGCCATAGTATAGTATGTCGAAATTTTTCGATGAAAACGTCAAATTTTTTTTGATGTTGAAAAAAATCATGAAAACGGTGCTATTATAGCATGTAGAATGATTCTATGGTGAACAAAAGTCATTTCGTGAAATGTTGGAAAATTTTTCAAAAAAAAAAAAAAAAACGCCATAGTATAGTATGTCGAAATTTTTCGATGAAAACGTCAAATTTTTTTGATGTTGAAAAAAATCATGAAAACGCTGCTATTATAGCATGTAGACTGATTCTATGGTGAACAAAAGTCATTTCGTGAGATGTATGAAAATTTTCCAAAAAAAAAAAACTGCCATAGTATAGTATGTCGAAATTTTTCGATGAAAACGTCAAATTTTTTTGATGTTGAAAAAAATCATGAAAACGGTCCTATTATAGCATGTAGAATGATTCTATGGTGAACAAAAGTCATTTCGCGAAATGTTGGAAAATTTTACAAAAAAAACGCCATAGTATAGTATGTCGAAATTTTTCGATGAAAACCTCAATTTTTTTTGATGTTGAAAAAAATCATGAAAACGGTCCTATTATAGCATGTAGAATGATTCTATGGTGAACAAAAGTCATTTCGTGAAATGTTGGAAAATTTTCCAAAAAAAAAAAAAAAAAACGCCATAGTATTGTATGTCGAAATTTTTCGATGAAAACGTCAATTTTTTTTTTGATGTTGAAAAAAATCATGAAAACGCTCCTATTATAGCATGTAGAATGATTCTATGGTGAACAAAAGTCATTTCGTGAAATGTTGGAAAATTAAAAAAAAAAAAAAAAAAAACGCCATAGTATAGTATGTCGAAATTTTTCGATGAAAACGTCAATTTTTTTTTGATGTTGAAAAAAATCATGAAAACGCTCCTATTATAGCATGTAGAATGATATCTATGGTGAACAAAAGTCATTTCGTGAGATGTATGAAAATTTTCCAAAAAAAAAAAAAACGCCATAGTATAGTATGTCGAAATTTTTCGATGAAAACGTCAAATTTTTTTGATGTTGAAAAAAATCATGAAAACGGTCCTATATAGCATGTAGAATGATTCTATGGTGAACAAAAGTCATTTCGTGAAATGTTGGAAAATTTTCCAAAAAAAAAAAAAAAAAAAAACGCCATAGTATAGTATGTCGAAATTTTTCGATGAAAACGTCAAATTTTTTTTTGTTGTTGAAAAAAATCATGAAAACGCTCCTATTATAGCATGTAGAATGATTCTATGGTGAACAAAAGTCATTTCGTGAAATGTTGGAAAATTTTTCAAAAAAAAAAAAAAAAAAAAACGCCATAGTATAGTATGTCGAAATTTTTCGATGAAAACGTCAATTTTTTTTTTGATGTTGAAAAAAATCATGAAAACACTGCTATTATAGCATGTAGAATGATTCTATGGTGAACAAAAGTCATTTCGTGAAATGTTGGAAAATTTTTCAAAAAACAAAAAAAAACGCCATAGTATAGTATGTCAAAATTTTTTTGATAAAACGTTTAAGTTTTTTGATGTTGAAAAAAATCATGAAAACGCTGCTATTATAGCATGTAGACTGATTCTATGGTGAACAAAAGTCATTTCGTGAGATGTATGAAAATTTTCCAAAAAAAAAAAACTGCCATAGTATAGTATGTCGAAATTTTTCGATGAAAACGTCAAATTTTTTTGATGTTGAAAAAAATCATGAAAACGGTCCTATTATAGCATGTAGAATGATTCTATGGTGAACAAAAGTCATTTCGTGAAATGTTGGAAAATTTTACAAAAAAAAAAAACGCCATAGTATAGTATGTTGAAATTTTTCGATGAAAACGTCAATTTTTTTTTGATGTTGAAAAAAATCATGAAAACGCTCCTATTATAGCATGTAGAATGATTCTATGGTGAACAAAAGTCATTTCGTGAAATGTTGGAAAATTTAAAAAAAAAAAAAAAAAAAAACGCCATAGTATTGTATGTCGAAATTTTTCGATGAAAACGTCAATTTTTTTTTGATGTTGAAAAAAATCATGAAAACGCTCCTATTATAGCATGTACAATGAATCTATGGTGACCAAAAGTCATTTCGTGAGCTGTTTGAAAATTTTCCACAAAAAAAATGCCATAGTATAGTATGTCAAAATTTTTCGAATGAAAACGTCAAATTTCTTTGATGTTGAAAAAAATCATGAAAACGCTCCTATTATAGCATGTAGAATGATTCTATGGTGAACAAAAGTCATTTCGTGAAATGTTGGAAAATTTTTCAAAAAAAACGCCATAGTATAGTATGTCGAAATTTTTTGATGAAAACGTCAAATTTTTTTGATGTTGAAAAAAATCATGAAAACGGTCCTATTATAGCATGTAGAATGATTCTATGGTGAACAAAAGTCATTTCGTGAAATGTTGGGAAATTAAAGAAAAAAAAAAAAAAAAAACGCCATAGTATTGTATGTCGAAATTTTTTGATGAAAACGTCAATTTTTTTTTGATGTTGAAAAAAATCATGAAAACGGTCGCAATATAGCATGTAGAATGAATCTATGGTGAACAAAAGTCATTTCGTGAGATGTATGAAAATTTTCCAAAAAAAAAAACTGCCATAGTATAGTATGTCGAAATTTTTCGATGAAAACGTCAAATTTTTTTGATGTTGAAAAAAATCATGAAAACGGTCCTATTATAGCATGTAGAATGATTCTATGGTGAACAAAAGTCATTTCGTGAAATGTTGGAAAATTTTACAAAAAAAAAAAAAAAAAACGCCATAGTATAGTATGTCGAAATTTTTCGATGAAAACGTCAAATTTTTTTGATGTTGAAAAAAATCATGAAAACGGTCCTATTATAGCATGTAGAATGATTCTATGGTGAACAAAAGTCATTTCGTGAAATGTTGGAAAATTTTAAAAAAAAAACAAAAAAAAACGCCATAGTATAGTATGTCGAAATTTTTCGATGAAAACGTCAATTTTTTTTTGATGTTGAAAAAAATCATGAAAACGCTCCTATTATAGCATGTAGAATGATTCTATGGTGACCAAAAGTCATTTCGTGAGATGTATGGAAAATTTTCCAAAAAAAAAAAAAAAAAAAAAATGCCATAGTATAGTATGTCGAAATTTTTCGATGAAAACGTCAAATTTTTTTTTGATGTTGAAAAAAATCATGAAAACGGTCCTATTATAGCATGTAGAATGATTCTATGGTGAACAAAAGTCATTTCGTGAAATGTTGGAAAATTTTAACAAAAAAAAAAAAAACGCCATAGTATAGTATGTCGAAATTTTTCGATGAAAACGTCAAATTTTTTTGATGTTGAAAAAAATCATGAAAACGGTCCTATTATAGCATGTAGAATGATTCTATGGTGAACAAAAGTCATTTCGTGAAATGTTGGAAAATTTTTCAAAAAAAAAAAAAAAAAAAAAACGCCATAGTATAGTATGTCGAAATTTTTTTGATAAAACGTTAAAGTTGTTTGATGTTGAAAAAAATCATGAAAACGCTGCTATTATAGCATGTAGACTGATTCTATGGTGAACAAAAGTCATTTCGTGAGATGTATGAAAATTTTCCAAAAAAAAAAAACGCCATAGTATAGTATGTTGAAATTTTTCGATGAAAACGTCAATTTTTTTTTTGATGTTGAAAAAAGTCATGAAAACGCTCCTATTATAGCTTCTAGAATGATTCTATGGTGAACAAAAGTCATTTCGTGAAATGTTGGAAAATTAAAAAAAAAAAAAAAAAAAAAATCGCCATAGTATAGTATGTCGAAATTTTTTGATGAAAACGTCAATTTTTTTTTTGATGTTGAAAAAAATCATGAAAACGCTGCTATTATAGCATGTAGACTGATTCTATGGTGAACAAAAGTCATTTCGTGAAATGTTGGAAATTTTCCCAAAAAAAAAAAAAAACGTCATAGTATAGTATGTCGAAATTTTTCGATGAAAACGTCAAATTTTTTTGATGTTGAAAAAAATCATGAAAACGCTCCTATTATAGCATGTAGAATGATTCTATGGTGAACAAAAGTCATTTCGTGAAATGTTGGAAAATTTTAGAAAAAAAAAAAAAAAAAAACGCCATAGTATAGTATGTCGAAATTTTTTGATGAAAACGTTTTTTTTTTGATGTTGAAAAAAATCATGAAAACGCTGCTCTTATAGCATGTAGAATGATTCTATGGTGAACAAAAGTCATTTCGTGAGATGTTTGAAAATTTTCCAAAAAAAAAAAAAAAAAAAACGCCATAGTATTGTATGTCGAAATTTTTCGATGAAAACGTCAATTTTTTTTTTGATGTTGAAAAAAAAGATGAAAACGGTCGCAATATAGCATGTAGAATGATTCTATGGTGAACAAAAGTCATTTCGTGAAATGTTGGAAAATTAAAAAAAAAAAAAAAAAAAAAAAAGCCATAGTATTGTATGTCGAAATTTTTCGATGAAAACGTCAATTTTTTTTTTGATGTTGAAAAAAATCATGAAAACGCTGCTATTATAGCATGTAGAATGATTCTATGGTGAACAAAAGTCATTTCGTGAAATGTTGGAAATTTTTCAAAAAAAAAAAAAAAAAAACGCCATAGTATAGTATGTCGAAATTTTTCGATGAAAACGTCAAATTTTTTTGATGTTGAAAAAAATCATGAAAACGCTCCTATTATAGCATGTAGAATGATTCTATGGTGAACAAAAGTCATTTCGTGAAATGTTGGAAAATTTTCCAAAAAAAAAAACGCCATAGTATAGTATGTCGAAATTTTTCGATGAAAACGTCAAATTTTTTTGATGTTGAAAAAAATCATGAAAACGCTCCTATTATAGCATGTAGACTGATTCTATGGTGAACAAAAGTCATTTCGTGAAATGTTTGAAAATTTAAAAAAAAAAAAAATGCCATAGTATTGTATGTCGAAATTTTTCGATGAAAACGTCAATTTTTTTTGATGTTGAAAAAAATCATGAAAACGCTCCTATTATAGCATGTAGAATGATTCTATGGTGAACAAAAGTCATTTCGTGAAATGTTGGAAAATTTTACAAAAAAAAAAAAAAAAAAACGCCATAGTATTGTATGTCGAAATTTTTCGATGAAAAGGTCAAATTTTTTTGATGTTGAAAAAAATCATGAAAACGCTCCTATTATAGCATGTAGAATGATTCTATGGTGAACAAAAGTCATTTCGTGAGATGTTTGAAAATTTTCCAAAAAAAACGCCACAGTATAGTAGGTCGAAATTTTTTGATGAAAACGTCAAATTTTTTTGATGTTGAAAAAAATCATGAAAACGCTCCTATTATAGCATGTAGAATGATTCTATGGTGAACAAAAGTCATTTCGTGAGATGTATGAAAATTTTCCAAAAAAAAAAAACGTCATAGTATAGTACAGGGGTCGGCAACCCATGGCTCCGAGCCGCACGCCCCACCATCCCCCAAATAGCCGAAATGATTTTATTTGTCTCAAAAACCCACACAAAACAAATTTTTCTCTTCTTCCCTTTCATTCGGCCCCCTTCTTCAACCCCCCCACCGCACACCCACACACAAAACCCAAACAATATTTTATTTTTTTTATAACGAAATGATTTTTATCTCGAAAATGAAATATCTTACAACCGCCACCCCCCACACAGCCCGACGCACACTACCCCCACCCCACAACCAGAAAATAAAATCACATATTTTGCAAAATTTATTTTTATCATGAAAAGGCTTTTCCATTGATTTAAATCAGCACCCCACTCACAACGCCAGCATTTTTTCAATGAAATTAAGCACTTTTAATTTATTTAAAGACCCAACTATTTATTTTTCAAAAGTCAAAATTTCATTAAAAATAAAATTTAATTTCATTCACTCATGACAAGCAACCCATTTACATGAAGATAGCAATCTTTCAGAGCAAAAAGCCCCCCCCGGCCGGCCAAAAGCCCCCCTTATAGTATATTGAAATTTTTCAATGAAAACGCCAATTTTTTTTATGTTGAAAAAAATCATGAAAACGGTGGTGTTATAGCATGTAGAATGATTCTATGGTGACCAAAAGTCATTTCCTGAAATGTTGGAAAATTAAAAAAAAAAAAAAAAAAAAAACGCCATAGTATAGTATGTCGAAATTTTTTGATGAAAACGTCAGATTTTTTTGATGTTGAAAAAAATCATGAAAACGCTCCTATTATAGCATGTAGAAGGATTTTATGGTGAACAAAAATCATTTCGTGAAATGTTGTAAAATTTTCCAAAAAAAAAAAAAAAGACGTCATAGTATAGTATGTTGAAATTTTTTGATGAGAACGTCAAATTTTTTTGATGTTGAAAAAATCATGAAAACGGTGGTGTTATAGCATGTAGAATGATTCTATGGTGAACAAAAGTCATTTCGTGAAATGTTGGAAAATTTTGCAAAAAAAACACCATTGTATAGTATGTCGAAATTTTTCGATGAAAACGTCAAATTTTTTTGATGTTGAAAAAAATCATGAAAACGCTGCTATTATAGCATGTAGAAGGATTCTATGCTGAACAGAAGTCATTTCGTGAAATGTTGGAAAATTTTACAAAAAAAATGCCATAGTATAGTATGTCAAAATTTTTTAATGAAAAGGTTAAATTTTTTTGATGTTGAAAAAAATCATGAAAACGCTCCTATTATAGCATGTAGAATGATTCTATGGTGAACAAAAGTCATTTCTTGAAATGTTGGAAAATTTTACGAAAAAACGCCATAGTATAGTATGTCGAAATTTTTCGATGAAAACGTCAATTTTTTTTGATGTTGAAAAAAATCATGAAAACGGTCCTATTATAGCATGTAAAATGATTCTATGGTGAACAAAAGTCATTTCGTGAGATGTATGAAAATTTTCCAAAAAAAAAGCCATAGTATAGTAGATCAAAATTTTTCGATGAAAACGTCAAATTTCTTTGATGTTGAAAAAAATCATGAAAACGCTCCTATTATAGCATGTAGAATGATTCTATGGTGAACAAAAGTCATTTCGTGAAATGTTGGAAAATTTTTCAAAAAAAACGCCATAGTATAGTATGTCGAAATTTTTTGATGAAAACATCAAATTTTTTTGATGTTGAAAAAAAACATGAAAACGCTCCTATTACAGCATGTAGAATGATTCTATGGTGAACAAAACTCATTTCGTGAGATGTATGAAAATTTTCCAAAAAAAAAAAACGCCATAGTATAGTATATTGAAATTTTTCGATGAAAACGTCAATTTTTTTGATGTTGAAAAAAATCATGAAAACGATGGTGTTATAGCATGTAGAATGATTCTATGGTTAACAAAAGTCATTTTGTGAGAGGTATGAAAATTTTCCAAAAAAAAAACGCCATAGTATAGTATGTCGAAATTTTTCGATGAAAACGTCAAATTTTTTTGATGTTGAAAAAAATCATGAAAACGGTCCTATTATAGCATGTAGAATGATTCTATGGTGAACAAAAGTCATTTCGTGAAATGTTGGAAATTTTTAAAAAAAAAAAAAAAACGCCACAGTATAGTATGTTGAATTTTTCGATGTTGAAAAAAATCATGAAAACAGTCCTATTATAGCATGTACAATGATTCTATGGTGAACAAAACTCATTTCGTGAGATGTATGAAAATTTTCCAAAAAAAAACGCCATAGTATATTATGTTGAAATTTTTCGATGAAAACGTCAGATTTTTTTGATGTTGAAAAAAATCATGAAAACGCTCCTATTATAGCATGTAGAATGATTCTATGGTGAACAAAAGTCATTTCGTGAAATGTTGGAAAATTTTTGAAAACAAACGCCACAGTATAGTATGTCGAAATTTTTTAATAAAAAAGTTAAAAAAATTTTTGATGCTGAAAAAAATCATGAAAACGCTGCTATTATAGCATGTAGAATGATTCTATGGTGAACAAAAGTCATTTCGTGAAATGTTGGAAAATTTTCCAAAAAAAACGCCATAGTATAGTATGTTGAAATTTTTTAATGAAAACATCAAATTTTTTTGATGTTGAAAAAAATCATGAAAACGCTCCTATTATAGCATGTAGAATGATTCTATGGTGAACAAAACTCATTTCGTGAGATGTATGAAAATTTTCCAAAAAAAAAAAACGTCATAGTATAGTATATTGAAATTTTTCGATGAAAACGTCAATTTTTTGTGATGTTGAAAAAAATCATGAAAACGGTGGTGTTATAGCATGTAGAATAATTCTATGGTTAACAAAAGTCATTTTGTGAGAGGTATGAAAATTTTACAAAAAAAAACGCCATAGTATAGTATGTCGAAATTTTTTGATGAAAACGTCAAATTTTTTTGATGTTGAAAAAAATCATGAAAACGGTCGTTTTATAGCATGTACAATGATTTTAAGGTGACCAATAGCCATTTTGTGAAATGTTACAAAAAAAAAACGCCATAGTATTAGCATGTTGAAATTTTTTGATGAAAACGATAAATTTTTTTTGATGTTGAAAAAAATCATGAAAACAGTCCTATTATAGCATGTAGAATGATTCTATGGTGAACAAAACTCATTTCGTGAGATGTATGAAAATTTTCTAAAAAAAAAAAACATAGTATATGGCATGTTGAAATTTTTCGATGAAATCGTCAATTTTTTTTTATGTTGAAAAAAATCATGAAAACAGTGGTGTTATAGCATGTAGAATGATTCTATGGTGACCAAAAGTCATTTCCTGAAATGTTGGAAAATTTAAAAAAAAAAAAAAAAAAAAAAAACGCCATAGTATAGTATGTCGAAATTTTTCGATGAAAACGTCAGATTTTTTTGATGTTGAAAAAAATCATGAAAACGCTTCTATTATAGCATGTAGAATGCTTCTATGTTGAACAAAAGTCATTTCGGGAAATGTTGGAAAATTTTACGAAAAAACGCCATAGTATAGTATGTCGAAATTTTTCGATGAAAACGTAAAATTTTTTTGATGTTGAAAAAAATCATGAAAACGGTCCTATTATAGCATGTAGAATGATTCTATGGTGAACAAAAATCATTTCGTGAAATGTTGGAAAATTTTACAAAAAAAACACCATTGTATAGTATGTCGAAATTTTTCGATGAAAACGTCAAATTTTTTTGATGTTGAAAAAAATCATGAAAACGGTGGTGTTACAGCATGTAGAATGATTCTATGGTGAACAAAAGTCATTTATTCTTCATTTTTTTCGACATACTATGGCATGACTTTTCTCGTGATATTTTTCGACATACTATACTATGACTTTTTTCGACATGCTACACTGACTTTCACAAAATTTTTCGACATATTATAGCATGACTTTTCATGAAATTTTTTGACATACTATACTATGACTTCTTTCGACATACTATACTATGACGTTTCTCGTGAAATTTTTCGACCTACTATAGCCTGACTTTTCTCGTTAAATTTTTCGACATACTATACTATGACTTTTTTCGAAATACTACACTGACATTAATGAAATTTTTCGACATCCTATGCTATGACCTTTTTTCATGAAATTTTTCGACATACTAGACCATAACTTTTTCCATGAAATTTTTCGACATACTATACTATGACCTTTTTTCTTGAAATTTTCTGACATACTATACTATGACTTTTTTCGACATACTATACTATGAAGTTTCTCGTGAAATTTTTCGACATGCTATAGCATGACTTTTCTCTTGAAATTTTTCAACATACTATAGTATGACTTTTTTCGACATACTACACTGACTTTTTCATGAAACTTTTCGACATACTATTCAACGACGTTTCTTGTGAAATTTTTCGACATACTGTGGCATGACTTTTCTAGTGAAATTTTTCTACAGACTATACTATGACTTTTAACAACATACTACACTGACTTTTTCATAAAATTTTTCGACGTATTATAGTGTGACTTTTTTCATGAATTTTTTCGATATGCTATGACTTTTTTCATGAAATTTTTCGACATACTATACTAAGACCTTTTTTCATGTAATTTTCTGACATACTATACTACGACTTTTTTCGATATACTATACTATGACGTTTCTCGTGAAATTTTTCGACTTACTATACTATGACTTTTCTACATACTATACTCGGACTTTTTTCATAAAACTTTTCGACATACTATAGTATGACTTTTTTCATGAAATTTTTCGACATACTATGACTTTTCGACATACTATACTCAGATTTTTTTCATAAAACTTTTCGACATACTATAATATGATTTTTCATGAAATTTTTCGTCATACTATATTATGACTTTTCTCATGAAATTTGTCGACATCTATACTATGACTTTTTCATGAAAATTTTCGACATACTATACTATGATTTTTTTTTTTGACATAGTGCGCTGACTTTTCATGAAATTTTTCGATATACTACACTATGATTTTTTTCATGAAATTTTTCGACATACTATACTATGACTTTTCATGAAATTTTTTTACATACTATACTATGACTTTTCATGAAATTTTTTTACATACTATACTATATTTTTTTCCAGAACACTACACTATGACTTTTTTTTTTTACAGCAAACATACTATACAAATAGGGTTGTTTTCAACAACCCTATTTGTTGAAAATAGGGTCCTTTTGACCCTATTTTCAACAAACTATTCTATGATTGTTTTGACTCATAACATACTATGACTTTTTTGACATGCTACCTTATTACTTTACTCTATTTTCAACATACTACACTGTGAGTTTTTTCAACAAACTATTCAATGATTTTTTTTGACTCTTTAACATACTATATTATGACTTCTTCCAATACATACTGTACTACTTTCAACATAATGTACTATGACCTTTTCAATTTACTCTACTATGACCAACATATGCTGGCTCCCTTTGACCACACTGACCTGCTCCATCATCAAACTCCTTCCTGCAGCCTCCGCTCCTCTGATGCCAACCTCCAGTCTCCACCACTCAGAATCAGGAACCGGACCTGGAGCGACAGAGCATTCTCCACAGCTGTCTCCACCATCTGAAACTCGCTCTCCGAACACATCCGGGAGTGCTCCATCCTGTCCACATTCAAAATGATCAATCAAAACTCAATTTCTTAGAATTGCTTTTAATGTGCAATTAATTTTGTTTGTTTTATATATATTCTGTTTTTTGGTATGATAATTTATTCATGTTAAGTTTGAGTTCCTTGAAAAGTGCCCCATAAATAAAATGCATTATCATTATTATGACTCATTTTTCGACATAGTATACCATGATTTCTTATGATCTACTTTCCTAAAACTTTTTTATGGAACGCTTTACTATGACTTTTTCCAATGTGCAATATTATTACCTTTTCGACACACTATAATATTACTTTTTATGAGCTACTTTTGACATTTCTATGGCATTCCATTCAATGACTTTTTATGTTTTTTTTAAAAGATACTATACTAGGATTTTTTTCAACATACTATGACTTATTCATGACTTTTTCCATATACTATACTTTGACTTTTTCGACAAACTATAGTATGACTTTTTTTTTTTTTTTTTTTAACTATACTATGTTTCTTTTATGGAAGGTTGGCTAATTGAAAAGTTCACGCTCTAGATGAAAAATTATAAAAACATGATAATGTTTTCTCTACTTATCATAATTCATGACCTTGTTTTGCTCTCCAGTTAACACAAGAAGAATAATCTTACTTAATGAAGATTCACTGACCAGACTAGACCAATTAGACATTAGCACCATGTATCGTCACTAACTGGGGATCTGCTTTTGGGACAACCTGAGATAAACATTTATGAAAATAAGACTTAGCCTGACAAATACTGGGATTCTCCTTTAATCCATTAAATGACTAAATGAGAAGTTTGTCACTATCAAACACAACGTCACTTTATTACCCAAATTTTCGTACAAACTATTCCATGAAGTGTAAAAATTGATAATGGAGTACCTTACGCCCAATAAGATAAGATAAAATAAGATATTCCTTTATTGGTCCCACAGTGGGGAAATTCACAATACGCTCATAGCTGGGACTCAGTGCCACCTGAAGGCTGTTCCATTCGGCCCCCCCAGTAGCTGCAGCCCTGTAGACCCTCACAGCACAGAGCCTTGCCCCAGGATGGTCTGGATACAACTGTAGTCCCAGGACTATGCAGCATCTTTATCAGCAGGGTGTCCAGAAGGTGGCTCTGCATTATGGACAGCTACAGTCTCGCTGACAGTCCCAGTAGTCTGTTGCTGTGGCCATAAGGTTAGTTGGATGGTGAGTGGATCCTTGATGAAGCAGCTGAACTGGTCCACACTGGGAAGGGCCTGAGCCATTGCTACTGGAGAAAACTGGACAGAGAGGCAGCAGATAAAATTTGTGCAATCGAGCAAAACAGCTGACTGGAGAAAGCAGTAAAGTATGTCGCTGCTTAAAACTGCAAAACAAGCCAATTTCAAACGTTGTGCATTTTTTTTGACATAATGCATGTCTTTAAATACAATGATCTTGTGTTTGTAAATTGCTTAGGTTATATGAAACTGCATTGAGCATGCTGTATCTAATTTGTTTGATCAGATTAAAGGTGTCCTGTGGAGACCACTGTTGATGCTGTAAAGAGCTGCGTTTTGACAAGCAGGTTATTGATTTATTTGTACTGTAGCCCATGTCAAGCGAAACAGCAGGAATACAAAAACATGTGACACACAAACTATGATTGTGAAAAAAATTTTGCATATTGAAAAATTCCACAGCATCTTTATTTACTTTTATGCAGTAATTTTAATCACATAAGTGTTTTCTGTACATGCTAATTGTATTTCAAAAAAAGATTTAGATTTTGCCATATATGTAGTATTATTTAATCACATTGTATTCTGCAGTACACCACATAACACCACCAGGTTTTATTTTATTTTTCTTATTTAATTTTTTTTTTTTTTACTGTAGCTTACAGTACAATGAATGCACACTGTGCAACAATCTATAACTCCTTCAAATCAATCAATCTATAACTTAATTATTATATGCAATGATAAGGTAACTTTGACAGAATAATGGTAATATTCATTGTGATGGATCCAGTAAATATGAAATAAAATTACTGTTCAGTAATTTGTAATACGCCCCTATACACAACACACAAACTTCAACCACCTTTTATCTAAATTTCAATAAAATCTAGGTAGAATAATACCAGATCAATGACGTGATTCTTCATGGAGCAGTGTTGCATGGCCAGGTTTCTACAGTACTACAGAATGGGCAAACCAAACACTGGCTCTTGCGAGAGCCTTTTACGTTTTACCTGAAGGCCACCGTAGTTCTCTGAAATGCTTGAGAAACTGCTGTAACATGAGCCGCAGAGTGCAAAACCGTGGTACCACCAGCCGCCATCTGAATTTCTTTGCTCCTAAAAGTAGGTGAGGCAAAGTTACTAAAAGACACATTTACCCCGGTTTTGCACTCAACAGCTCATGTTGCTGCAGTCTTGAAAAGGGACAGGTGAGCAGAGGGGTACTCAGTTGGCTGCAATCTGCAACTTCACCGCTACATGCCACCAAATCCTGCACACCGGACCTTTAAATAAAATTCTGAATATAGGACTTTTACTTATAAATGTAATTTTACAGTGTGATATTGCTATATTTATTTACATTTGACACTAAACACTTATTCCAACAATGAATGGATGCATGGTCGTAGGTCACCGAGGTCTGGACCTTGGTAAATATTTCCTAAAAAGTTAACTGTCTTAGCATTTGAATTATATGATCATCTACCACATATCAATAAGACAGCTATCAGTGGTGGTGCTGGTGTGCCGGGTGAGGTGACGGCAGAGTATGTGTGGCGGTCACAGTGACGTCTCAGTGTGTTCTGCAGCATGACAGCACAGTTGTGTTCACTGCAGCAATTTTACGCACAAAAACTGCATGAAAACTAAGCTCATATTTGATTTATGTGCACAATTAGCAGATATTATTGAAAACTAGACGCTCTGTTCTGCAATTCTTTAATTCTATTTGATGTTATCTTTGATTTCTACAACTGATAATTTCATCAGCTGTGGTGTTCTCCAAGCAGCGCACCGTCAGTACACTTCACACCACAGTCCCAAACGGGGCTCTATATCTGTCAGCCAGTCTGACAGGGATACTACTGACAGGGATATCACCATATTTGCAGATCAATAACGTCATGCACAGCAGACTATGGCCTGGTTTTTCTTGAAACGTCCTGACTTTATTCACATTAAATTGGGACTTTACTCTCATAATATTACATATTTTCTCAAAATATTACAACTTTATTTGCAACTCTTCAGAGAACACAGATCTATGGGATATGTTTTGAATGTGCAGAAAGTTTTGAACATGAGCAGAAATCTTGCTGAAACATATGAACTACTAAACTCCAGGGAATTATAAATTAATTAAAATGAATGAATGCATTATTTATGTGAATAGGTGCCACATGCACATTATAGGTTGCTTCCCCAAACAAAAGGCACAAAAGAAGGGAGGGGAGTAAATCATGCATACATGTGTTGACAGCAGCAATAACGTTAAATGAGAAAAGCTGATCCACAGTTAAATATATGAAAGCAATAGAGAATGCTTCAGAATATATTTATATTTTGAATCATCACCTGCTGCCTGAATTTAGCGATTTCTTTTAAATAAATAAAGTCATTTACACCGTAAACTGGTAGATAAAATTTACCAGAATAGAGGGAATTAAGTGGTTGCTGCTCCAAATTATAAATTAATATTATATATTAAAAGAAAAAAAAACTGGATTTAGCTCATTTCTAAACCCTGGCTACAGCACTGCTCACATGATCGCAGTATCAAGTCTTTGCAAACAGACGTTCATATCATGTTAAATTTTCCAACACATTCCGGTAATTGTTGGCAGTAATCCTGATTTGTAGTAAACTGAATAAAAAGTGTATTTATGTAGATTTGTAAATGTTTGCATGCATGCTTTTAGGGCGTTTAGGATTTTAAACCCTATTTTCCTTTGTTGTTTGGTCGTTACTTACATTAAAACAATGCAACCATTGCTTGTTGAAAGTTTGCGATCCTTGTTTCGACATTTGTTTGTCTTTGCGTCACGACAGAAAACGGAAATCCCTCTTTGATTTTGTATCTAAACGGTCGCTGAACGTCTCTGCTGGCGTCCAAAACGAAATATTAAATATGTGTAGCCTATCGTTGTATTGACTGTGCGGCAAACTATAGATTTATGGCTCCGTTTATGCTCCGAGTTTATGGCCGAGCTGCAGTTTCCTCACCTGACGGTCTGCCACGCGGTCTGAGAGCAACGGGACGCCTGAAGGGTCTGAAAGCTGAGAGGAGACGAGTTTAAGTCTGACTGCCTCCTGGTGGTGTAATACACAATCACAGCGCCTTTCTATAAAACAATCAATCAGTTATGTTTGAATATTTCTGCACACTGGAGTCCATAATCTGTGTCTTACTGGAATTACATAGATTTGGTATCACTGTAAAGCTGATCCAATGAGCCCATTTGAATTCATGTCTGAGACCATTTTTATAAACTTCACCTCACTGTATAAAATGACCTCTAGGATAATCACAGCCTCATGAAACTTTACAGCCTCCAAACAGAGGTGGAGCATTCAGATGATGCTAATAATAATAATATGTTAATAATATATGTTAATAAATGGGGTTTCTGAGCAGTTTCCACAACAGAAGTACTCACCATCCAATTACTGAAAAATGCAATTCTTGCAGAAATCTCAAATACCAAAAACAAAAACAAAACAAAAAAAATGATACCATCACAGTATGCCTTTTATGTTGTTCATAAAGGTGTTGATGTCTTAATTTGGGTCATTAGGTCACTTTTTTAAAGATGTAATAAATTAATCTGTCCACTAGATGGAACTGTTTAACCATTATGATTGACTAGGCTGGGTAGCAGTTCGAGAAGGTATCCATAATACTGTGGCTATAGTAAATAAAGGTGAAGGGCTCAAATGATATACATCTCTCAAGCTGTTTATTTATTTACAATCAAGAATGTGTTGTATAATAAATACAGGGTAGTGAGTACTGACAGCCACACAAGAAAAGACTGAACGGCAGGAAAAAAAAAAAGATCTTGTCATAGTTAAGATGAAAATGCTGCAGCGTGGTTGTTCATGTTTTGAGCCCAACTAAAAAATGTGTCCAGCATTTCACCACTGTGACTGTATGGAAGTTGAGCTGCATTTAGGACAGTGTTTAAATGATGAATTTACTATGAAATGCAATTCTGAGATACATAGCTTATATATTTCACATTAACATTAATTAATATTAACTTTATGTAGAACTTTTTAAAACAGTAAACATTAGCCTATAAAACATGTCAACAACCATGCTGGAGGCTCCGTAAGGCTGTTCTGTACTGGAGCTAAATGCTAACATCAGCCAACATACAATGACAGTGTTGAGGCATGTTAAACATCTTAGTTTAGCCTGTTAGCATGCTGACATTTGTACTAAACAAAGCTGAGACTTCCATAAAAAGTTATTACCGTTCATCTGGAGGGCCACATGAATGTTGGTTCAAATTTTCATGGCAATCCACCCAATAGATTATTCAGTCAATATGGAGTGCTTTAGGGTTCACATATTTTTTTGTTAGCACTGCACAGGATCCCTTGACAACAAGCAAATGCATTTTTCCGTTCAGTTTTGGATTATTGTGTAAAATTTGTGATACTTACACCTTTTATTCAGCAAGATAAATTTCACAAATGAACACTACTTTGATTTTTGAAGCGTGATTGCAGTCGCCAGCAGTCAAAAGCTAACATTAATCAGTTGCATGAGCGCGAGGATACACGATGAGACTGTAATGGTGAACGAGTTACCGTGATGACCTTTATAGTCTCATCTAGTCACTTGTGAGCAACCACCTTTTTAAGACCAAAAAGGGCTTTAAAATTCACGAGTTTATATATCAGTATATCAATATTTTATGTTGTAGAACAAAACGTTAAAATCTCTTCTTAGGGGGCGGCAGTAGCTCAGTCCGTAAGGACTTGGGTTAGGATGTGGAGGACCCGGGTTCAAATCCCCCATGGACCAAGACCAACTGGTTGCTGGAGAGGTGCCAGTTTACCTCTTGGGCACTGCCGAGGTGCCCCTGAGCAAGGCACCAAACCCCCAACTGCTCTGGGCGCTTGTCAGGAGCAGCCCCATCACTCTGACATCTCTCCATTGACATGTATATGTACTGTGTGAACTGTACTGTGTGAACAACAGAGTGTAAAACTGAATTTCCCCACTGTGGGACTAATAAAGGAGTATCTTTCTTTCTTTTCTTTCTTTCAGCTTGTGTTAACCACAGACACAGACAATATTTCAGGCATCTAACTAAAAAACATTCAAAAAAACAATTGGCTTCCAGACAAGGGAACCAGAGGCGCTAAAATGCTAATTTCCGGGTTTTAGGATATAATCCTGTTGCACTCTATTGGCATCACAGCGCTAACACGACTAAAAACAAGGACCACAAATTGTAGGCCTACATACCACAACATATTAAGAATCAAAAATGGAGAAAATCAAGAACCAAAAAGTGAGTATTAACATGTTAATGTTAGACCTCTCTGTGACAATGTCAAGGAAAAACATATCTCAATAGACAAGTTAATAGATTGCTAGCAAGCACTGACTGTACATATACAGCTGTATTTAAGGATGTGGGTGATCTAGTTCTGGACTGGAAAGCTGCTGGCCAATGTTGTGCCACTGTTGAGCATCTGAGGAATCACTCAGCGAGACCAGGAGCATTGCATGTCAATAGATTGAACACTATGTGCAGCCTGGTGTGATCTATACAGCAGGTGACCTTTTTCAACAAAGAGCAGACAGGTAAAAATAACAGCTCAGCTCTGCAGCATTTAACATCTGATTTCCTCCATGTGTAAAACACAAAGTGCATGCTGCTCTCTGAAAGCTGCTCCAAAGGTGAGTCGATTTATTAACCAACTGTGCTGCTTTTTTTTTTTTTTTTTTTTGCGAGGCACTTGATTGTTTTTTTCTCTTCTCCTTGGGGAATGCAGACTAATGGAAATGAAAAAAATAATGGATTTAGTCTAATTCAGGCTTCATATCTAGCCTTTTTTTAGACAACAAAAAATCAGTCATTTCTCCCCCTGTGGGGACATGACTCCAAATAATACATTGATTTGCATTGGAAACATAAAAGAATCACACCTAACTGACAGGTTTCTGTTTAGCTTCCCTAAAGAAAAGTAAGCTTTAAAGACTTTAAAACACTGCATTTAATGGCTTGTTAAAATAGCTGTTTTAGCAGTAAAGCCCCTGTGGCCTGCTTCACTGCACAGACAGACTATTAATGTTGCCTGATTGTCTGTCTGTACATCCTACCACTCCCATCCTGTTTAGAGGGCTTTCTTTTGACAGCCTCCTCCCATAAAGGAGGCCCTGTCTGGGCTTTGAGAGGCTGCAATACCCCCCTAGATGACAGATGGATGGATGGATGCATGGATGGAAGAGGTTAAAGATGACAGAGGGCGCTGTAAATTAGATGTACACAGCATACCCTTTTTTCCGAAGACTCACTCTGTCTTTTGGTCAGTCATGAGTGAACAAAATACAAAAGTCAAAGTCAGGCAGGAACACTTGAGCTGTGAGAGATGAGAGTAATTACTGTCTGAGAGAGAGAGGCAGATAGGAAGAGAAGAGCAGGAAGAGGAAGAATAAAGGAAAGGAAGGAAAACCCGAGGGACTTTTGACACTTTCTCTGGATCTGAGCCAGTGGCAAACAAAGGCAGCGACCAAAAATAAAACTGTAAGATCAGTGGTGGTCTCTGTGACATGCCTGCAGCTGGTTTGATTGTAGTTTTCTTCTAGTAGCCCTCAGAGAGGTGTGCTGAACCGGCACCTTTTCCTCACATGAGACTTCAACAGAAGAAATTGAATTAACAGAAACTGTCACTGAAAGTCTCCGAATGTGATAATATGCAACGAGGTGTCCTAAAATATGAAAAATAATAGACAAAGTTCCTCTTATAGTCTGTTAGTTTCTTCATCCTGACACCAAATGCTCTAAATATGTTTCTTTGAATGGATTTGAATGAACTACTTATGAAGTAGTAAGAAATGAACTTACTTATTGCTTTTAATCATATACTGTACATATGGACATGTTTTTCACAGGCTTATTAGGTTTAGTCTCTTTTGTTTCTTTGGTTTGGTCAAGTTTGCACTTGTTCTTCTTTCACTTGGACTTTGCATGTTAACTATTTATGAAGCACTCTCAATTACAGTACAGGATGTTCGAGTGCTACAACTGACTCATGCTTACAATGTTTACTGAGGTAATAAATCAAGTGAGAAGTAGACTCATTTTCTCATAGACTTCTATACAATCAGACTTCTTTTTGCAACTAGAGGAGTCGCCTCATGTTGGCTGTTAGAAAGAATGCAAGTTTAAGACACTTCAGCATTGGCTTCACTTTTCAGACCTGGAGTTATTAACTGTCTGGTGATGGCAGCTTGCTCTCAGCTGTCTTTGCTTGTTGATTATTGTGACAGTAAATATACTAAAAACCAGCTTCAGGAATATTTGTAATCCTAGTTGTGTATTTATTTTCCTGCAAAGCACAATTATCACTGAATCATAGTTAACCGAGCTGCTCTACAATCTTCCCACGTAACCGCTGGCTAGTGATTAACAACATGATCACCATATGCTAACAAGAACTAATTGTGGAGTTTGTGCTGCTTCTATTGTTTATTTCCCTGATTTTGTTCATGGTTTATACAAATTGAATTGATTTACGAGGCTTTGGTAGAACACACGATTGTTGTTGCTGTCAGCCAACAGCAGCAGCTTTAATGATTAGAGTCTGGTTTCAGCATTTGGGTGAAGCTGTGTTGAGGTTTCGTGGTGCTAGGCTATCAGGTTATCCCTCTCACATACGCACACATACATAGGGCCCCTGCTGATCAATAAACCTGATAAGAACTCCTGGCAGCCGGCAGTGAGTAATGCTCCAACAGACTCCTGAGGGTCGAGAGTGCTGTCTGCATATGAGACAGAGAGAGAGAGAGAGAGAGAGAGAGAGAGAGAGAGAGAGAGAGAGAGAGAGAGAGAGAGAGAGAGAGGTGGTGGTGTTGTTCTGGGTGATGATGGTACCTGGAGTTTACATAAAAGAAAACTCAAGAGAAATATTAACACAATCCTAACATAATCCTTTATGACTTTTTAGCCTAAAACTGTCATTACTGAAATCACACACAAAAAAAAACTGTATGAAACTGATCTACGACTTGTGTCAAACAAGCGCTTATGTAGCCATCAGTCTTTGAAAACTGAAATCACAGACAATCTGTAATTCTGACACCTCCGAAGCAGCAGCAACACCCATAATTAATCACAGTAATGACGATAAACTGAATGTTTATTAATTGGAGATTTGCACATCACTAAATCAAAACGGGTGCAACACACAATCTAGTTCTTGCATAGACAACATTAGCTGTTACTGGATGAAACAGGCCTTTACATTTCCATCTGCTGTAGGAAACTGCCTGATGTAACCGTTATGTAGATCACAGAATCAGCTGACTGATAAAACTAACGTCAGTCATGGAGATGGAAGAGTAAAAGAGGTAACATGGTTGACCTGACCTGACCAAAAAGTGTTGTTTGTATAATAATAATAATAATTAGAACAAAATATGAATAAAATATAATATTCATATAAATATAAATAAATGAACATTGCTTTGTTTTCTTTACTGTGCTTGACTGGACACACTACAGTTGTCTCCTAATAACAATCATTCCTGAGACATCCCTAGGTTTTAACTGGGCAACCTGATTTAGTAAATCCCTATTTTGAAACTAGCTAATAGTTACTACAAACTTAGGAAAGACTTTCCACTTGAAGTTAGTAATGCAACCAAAATTATCTGCACAGCGAGAAGGTCAGAGGAAGTTTATCCCTGAGTTTCTTCTTTTGATATTTATGTCTCAACTCTACTTCCTCATTTGTATTTCCAGTCATAGCCAACACACATGTAGCCTACAGCACACAATGGCATTTAGAGTTATACTGTTGTTCCCATCTTCACATCTGTGTGACATTCACCTCCTCATCTGGTGTTTCACCTCAGTGAGCTGACTTCCTTCTCTCTCCGTCTGGGCGGCACAAAGCCTGTGGAGAGGGGTGGGCGCAATGTTACGATGCTGGGTGCCTCATCACATAATAGCATGCTGTAAATATACATTGCACAGACATAATGTCAGAGACGACCTCACGCTCAGTATGGGACCCATTTCTTACAATCACGGAGGAGAGAGCGATAACTAATTATTCATGTTCACGCTGCTCTGAAAGCGACTCATCGACGAGCTCATTTACTTCGTTCGCTGGCAGTCTGTTTGGTTGCTGTGCTAATTTTCCTTTCAGATATCTCTCTGCTTGGTACTCATATAAATACCATTATGACATAAATAACAACATATTGTGGAGCACAGATGAGAATGTACTTACACCTCACAAAGTATTGTACAAAAGTTGCTGCACCACAGAAACTTTTCCACTGTTCTTCTCTGCTGTAAAATTGTCGCAGACTTAACTTTCGCCTCCTGTCAATGCCAGATTCCTACTGGGCCCATGTTGTGGGGTCAAAAGTTCAGTTTTGTTCAGCTCAAGCTGGAAAAACATTTCAGAAAATCACAAATAGAAAGGCCTGTTAGATGGAAGTAAGAGCAGGATTATCAAACTGGGTGCAGTTACTCCTTCAGGATTTGTTAAAACAGGTCAAACTTGTTCAGTACTGCGTCATACTGATAAAAAATGTAAATCTTAAATGTGCAAAACTATGAAAAATATAGATATTAAAACCTTAAGATACACACTTACATCTTTAGCTACAGCACTCACAGATTCATATTTATTTTTAATTTCTATGCTCATTAAGTGATGCCAAGTTGTGAGTGATTAAATCTAATCCCTAAACAATCTGATCAAATCCCTCTTCAAGTTTTACCCCACATTCAGTTTTACTCATAAATATGTGAAATTACAGAAGCAAGAGATGCTCCAACTGAAATTTCACAATGACTTTCAAATACTCGTTTGTTTAAATAATTAAAACGTAAGCCAAAGTGACTTCCAAATCGTTCAGGGCCCATGGTAGCCGAGGGGCTGTTTATTTTATTAAAGGATGAACTTCACAGATTTTACACATGAAGTTCAGTTTACTTGTCATGATTAGTACTACTCAGCCTGTGAAAACAGCCGGATGATTGCTTCCAATTTTCTGAAAAGAGCTTTCAAATGTGAGACAGTAGCCCTGATGATGTTACAGTCATCTTGATTTTGGGCAACCTCTGGCTCTGGTTGCAAAAAGAAGTCTGATTGTACAGAAGTCTATGAGAAAATGAGCCTACTTTCACTTGATTTATTGTAAACATTGAGTTTATGGTCTCAATCACTAGTTTCAAATCCTCTTCAAAAAAGCATGATGTTCATTTAGTAAATTATGGTCCCATTTAGAGTCAAATGGATCATAAAGCAGGGTATGCTTTAGGGCGTGGCTACCTAATGATTGACAGGTTGCTACCATGGCTTTGTCACGTCTGTGAGTCGTCCATCTTGGAACTTTATTCTTGCAAAGTGCTTTCGATTAATTTTAATCTAATTTAGTGAACCTTTTTGGTTGCCTGAAAATGTCTTATTCGGCGTTTGGTTGTGCTTCGCTCCATCCTCTTCTTCACCCTCTGTCACTTCTGGTTGCCAAAAAACAAGATGGCGACAGCCAAAATGCTGAACTTGAGGCTTCAAAACAGCAGCCCACAAACCAATGGGTGACGTCATGGTGACTACATCCACTTCTTACATACGGTTTATGGCTTGAAGACAACAGAACATCTGCTTTACAAACTGGAGGTGGGGAGTTTGAAAGACATGAGCATTTGCTCATCAGTATTGTTTTGTGTATTGTGAGTTGCATGATGGGAAAGGATCCAGTATTTTTGGAGCTTGACCGATGGTAGGGACTATGTGCTGCCTTGATTTAGCCTTTTTTTCTTTGATAAATCTACCTTTAACAAGTCTCTTAACTTTTACGTCCAGTACTACATCTCTGGAGTATCCCTTTAAACTTTTCCCTAAGGTGTTGCCAAAGAATTAACAACTCATATGAGTTTTGGTAACTGTTGAGTAAGTTTTAGCACTGAAAATGCTGAACTGTGTTTACTGCATAACTTGAAAATTAATGTTTATGTTTGTGGGGGGGACTTTCCACAAATTAGGCAAGAAACTCATATTGGAAAATGTAATACTAAAAGTTGTTTAAACAATTTTAGGCTGTATAAACTTTACTCAGCCTGCTTGAGGAAGTGTCTGATAATTTATTATGCATTGAAGCCTTGAATCGTTTGTAGAGAATGAATAAATGCATCAAGTTTGAATTATTTAACAGTGACAAGACCTGTGTGTCTTAACTGATTGGCTGTTTACACCACTGATGTGGAAGTTGGATAAATAAACAGCTTCATCATGCAGTCAGTCGTCTCCATTCTTGGATTCTTGCTCTATCTTCCTCCTGACGGGCTTCAGCTCCCGCAACAAACATGAGGCCAGTGACAGTCGGAGACGCCAAGTGGAAGACCAGGATTTCCACGAATTAGGACAAACAGATGAATTAAACATCAGAGCAGCTTCCACTCCTGAATTCCCGTCATCTCTCAGTGTTCGGTTCTATAAAAGCAGACGATCTAACAAACAGAAGGAGTACGCACAAGGGCCCATCTATACTGAAGACTGACACAGATTTCAGATGAAAAAAAAAAAAAAAAAACTGACAAGGACATCAGCTCCATCAAAACAGGAAGTGTGCGGGCAGGGCTGAGTGGGAGGCTGGCGACGACGACGCAGGAATGAGACGAAGGAAAGACATAAAAGACAGGATATGCCCAGAATAAATGAAGAGAGGCTTTTTCTATACGGAGAAGAGAAAAGTCACAATAATCTTTTAAAAGACACAAAGTCACACAACACAAAACAACAAGGTCATGATTAGGTCTATTTTTCCATTTAAAAAGATTACAGTCATTACAGGAGTTATTACATCTACACTTTAAAAAAAGTTACATTAAGAAAATAAAACAGAAAAAAAATCACTGATTCACTTTGATTTTTGTTGTATATTTTCATCATATAAAAAAGAAAGATTTAATTTGCAGCAGTTTGAAGATATAAATTGATATAAAGTCACAGGTTTGCTTTAGCAGTCCGTTTATGCCTTGTTTTCAAAAAGCCTTCATGTGCAGCGTTTAACTTCCTTCATTCATCATAATTACTGAAATTATGTCAACAAACAAAGACAAACAAAAGATAAGACAACATAAGAAATAGAAAGCAAAATCATTTTTTTTCTTTTATCAAATTAATTGAGCCAACAAAATGACACAGATTGCAGTAACTAGATTATATGACTGAATATCAAAATAAATCACTTTCCTTCATTTGTTAGAGCAAGACACAATTTGCATATTCACAGATATCGTAAAAAATTTCCATAAAATGTACACACTGTTCCTTCATCAGAAAATACAATAGAAATCTACTTTAGTGGTTTTAAAGGAAGCATGATAACTAGATAGAGCTGATTGTCTTAAAAATGCATTCAGCTTCTTTTCTTTACGCTTGTAAGTTTGTTAAAAGGAAAGAAACAACACATTTCAGACAGTCTTCTGAGCAACCAATCATCTCATCTTTTTGCTTTTACCCTCTGACTAAATACAAGCAGCCGTTGTCAGGCTGATGTGTGTTTGGTTTAACCTCTCTGATGCCTGCTTTATCCAGGTGTGAAGCAATTATCTCCGTGCTGAGTGACAAGCTTTCACATCAAACAACCTCAGTGTCGATAAGAATATAAGTCAAATTCAGAAGACAGACACAACACATTTTTAGTTTTATGACACATGAATATATATATATATATATATATATATATATATATATATATATATATATATATATATATATATATATATAAAAGTGCGGTGGGATCCAACATCAACAGAACAGTTTTTGTTATTTCAAATGAAAGATTGGTGCATTTTTGTGTCCTCAGCTGATTAGACCGTTATGTGGTCATTAAATGTGCATTATCAGTGGTTATAAGCCCCCCCCCCATTGATCTATTTATTTATCTAATTAGTTTTGATCTGAATGTTTTTTTACTTGCTTTTACTGCTAACAGTTTTTCATTTTTTTTTTTTCCCATGACAGTAAAGTCTCTAAGTCTAAGTGAAACTCAATATTGGGTGGAGGCTGGGGGTGATAGATGGGACACAAAACACAACACCATCAATCAGGACACAGGGGTTGGCATCTCCTGTGAAACTAACAATGTCTATTTGTCTTTGTCTTCACTTTCACTTTTGAAACAGTTAAGCCAACACACAATGTTTTCCCCTCAACTTAACTGTTAACTTACATGTTTTGTTGCCTAAATGTAAAAAAAGGCTTATTGTTTGTGTTCAAAACATAATGTTTCATGCAGTTTAACATGTTAAAAAGTGTTGCTTGTAAGTTTTACTTTCCATTTTACAACATAGCAGGTGTAGTAGGTCCCCACCGAGCCACATCTGTGATGCTTTTTGAGACTGATAATGAACATTTAACAGCCTGATAACCATCAGAAAACATTACATCACATATAACTGGGCAATCAGGAAGTTACACTTCTTGTTTTGCTTGCTGTATATTGCCAGCACTATCAGTCAAATGTGATCGAACCACAGCCAACGAGTTTTTGAGTGTAAAGCTCTTAACAAATTACATTTAAAGGTGTTTTTTTTTTTCAAACTTTAACTTTGATTGCTGCACATTTAGTCATTAATATTTAATGCTACGAGAAATACAAAAAGAGGCAAGGTTTTCAAGGGCTTTAAGATATTCAAATTCAATTAGTAATAACAGAACTGAAGCATCAAAAAGATTAAAAAATGTTTTTATGCCCTGTCTTTAATATGGTGCACTGATTATTTGTTGGTCTAAGTTCTGGTGATTATCAGTACCAGATCATTTAGTTTAGGTCTCTACTTCTGGTTGCTTTAGTACATATATTTCCATAACATTATTACACTGTTGCATCCAAATTTTAAAGGGTTAGTTCACCCAAACCTCAAAACATCCCCACTTATGTGTTATTTAGCAATGCAAATTGTTTTGGGGATATCCACTGCTGAAACATCTGACACCCCAATACAGTGGGTAGTTGGTGCTCTCAAAGCACTCAAACATGACATTTGAAAAACTCAACAGCATCACATTTCCACAAATTCTGTGTAAACCACAAACCTGACTGTAAAGTAAGGTAAAGTAAGATTAAAAAAAAAAACTGTCCACAGAAAAGTATGAGGATAATTGATTGCTCAGTATAAGTATTTGGGTTTGTCATTGTGTTTGTCTTGTTGGGGGACTCCAGCTGTTTTGTTCCAGCTTTAAAATAAATGGGGACACTTGTAAGACAAAGTCAAGTCAGGGAGACAGGAGATGGACTGAAAGACACAAAGCTCCCTTTCTCTAATGGCTCCACATTCCTCCCATTCGGCACGACCTGACCGCAACTACAGCTGGCTCTGTGTCCGTCTCGGTGTCTTCTGGGAATTTTGTGCTTTTTTTTTTTTTTTTTGAAATCAGGAAATCTCTGCAAGGACACAGTGGTCACTTATAGAGGCCACTTCAGTAGCTCACTGAAAAAGGGGTTATTTTTGGGGTCGGGATTTGGGATCTGTATGCATGCTTTCCATGTGTGTCTAAAGCGACTTTTAATTCAGTGGCACAGATGTACGAAACAGATGCTCAGATAATAGTGTTATAAAAATTCAGATTGTGCTAAAACAACCATTGCTGCTTGATGCTGCTGCTCTTACAGCGACACACTGATGAGGTTGAAGCAGACCGACTGATCCAACAGCAGGTTATTTCCTGTTAATGTCAGCTCAACTTTAAGCAGTTGAACAGACATCCAGCGTGTGAATTGCTATTATATTGTTTTAAATGTTTTGACTTTGGTTTTAACTTTTTCATTGACAGATGAAGTGACAATAAAGGAGAAAAAATACCTTCTGTATGAATTATTGCTTCTCTTTTCACTAAGTAACACTATGACAAAAACAACTGTCTGACCGAGCAGCTAATTCCTGTCTTTGGTCCGTCATTTAATGATTTGCTTGAATTAAATACACCTCTTTCATCTGTCTATGTCGACAGCTCATTATCTCCTCTGTCTTTTGCTCAAAAACAACTTTTCGCCAGCCCGCCCTCCACATGCCGCCTGTCCACCCATCCATCCTTTCATCCTCACTCTCTGTCAGGTTTATGGGGTGAAATAGAGTCTACTTTCAGTTTAGCAAAGCTCAGAAGACAATTTTTGTCAGCAGAAAGGAAGACTGGAAGCCATTCTCATCTTGGACCAGAGATACGCTCAAGTAATTAACCTGAAAATGCTCAGTTTTGTGTCTAATATTTGCTCATTAAAGAGATAGGGCCAAAAAATAAATAAATAAAAAAAGTCACCGGGTAATCGGGTAAAGCTTCATCATGTCTAAGTTTGATTATGAACATGCTCGATGTCAGAACAAGGTCTTCTGCAGGGCAGAGTTCAGAATATACATCCAGCAAGAAGCGTATTGTGTCAAATCATGTTTATGCTGGAATGCCAAAATCATTTTTTACACCTGGAATTGCAGTGTATATATTTTCTTCTATATTTTTTTAATATTCAAAACAAATCAGTGTGAAAACCCAGATTTCTTTAAAAAAAACAACTCAAGAGAAAAGTGACCTATTGATTGGGATGCTGATCAATATTCTTACTCGCTGAGAGCTTTAAAAGGTCACATTAAGGGTTACAATCCATGCCAAAGGCAGGTGGGACAAGTCCTCAAACTCCTACTGGATCAGAAAGGGGTCAGAAATGATTTAACGTGGATGCAGGTATGGGTCAAAAGGCTTCCAGCCCTCACAAACTGGCAGAAAGTGCTGCGAGACATTTTGCTCCGACTGAACTGAGAGTGAACTCCCCCAACACCCTTCCATCTCTACCACGTCCGCATTCGCTCAGCCCCTCTCTCTCTCGTTTCCTTCGTTTCAAGATATTGCTGGAAATACTATTACAGTGATGAAATATCTGCTAAAACTTAATTATTGTAATTATACTGAATGTAAATTTCATTTATATATAACTCATATCAGCTGCACTTTGTAATTGGTTTCATTGTAGCAGCTTTTGTATAATATGGACTTACAGTGTGACAATCATGAAACAAATATCCCTTTAAATGCTTTGAAAAAATGTCTTGAAATTAATTACATGATAATGTAACTTATTGCCGATAAGCAATAGTACAACCGATACATTCCTTAAAAGATGTAAAGAAATAATGTTTTACTTTTTCAGGAATAAATATCAGTATAAAGTTGTTTTACGCTCCGCAGTAATTCATTACCAGGATTTTACATTTTCAGCTCATTTAAAGGGATACTTCATTGAATTAATTAATTACATTCATTATTACTTTATCTGGTATTATTGGATTCCTAAAGCAGACATGACATGTTACTGTTATAAAACCTTGCAAGAGCTAAAACACGATAAATATACTGTGATAAAATTATTTTCCTTAATAGTTTTATGTTCCATTGTTGAAATGTAAAAAAAAAAAAAAAAAGAACACTCACTGCACCATAATGAACCCTCACCTCCAACACATGTTACTTATTCATGTGGTGCTGGTCAGCTTAGTGTTCATATCATTAGGAAGGAGCTGGAAGAGTCTGTCGGCCATGTTGGAGGGCCAGATTGTATAACTGTGACATTTAAACTATCTAAAAAGTTGCTAAAAAGATGAAAAGCAATAGATCCGTCCCCTGCTCTGATTCCTGGAAGCCCTTGTTCCCTTTTCCTAAAGTGAACCCTGGAGCAGGGAATTAAATATTTAAAAGTGGCAGTGAATATTTGATCTGCAGTACTTATCATCAGTCTATTTCAATTACCTCTTGAGCCTCTTGAGTTGAAATTAAGAGCCAAACTTTCTGAAACATACTGAGCTGGTATGTGACTCCGGTTCTGCTCGTTACTCAAACGACAGAAGGTCCGGGTGGGGCTCCGAGTCCTCAGCGCTCACTCCGGTGCCTTTGCTGCAAGGGGCGCCGTTCCCCAGCAGGACCTCCTCGCCCAGGCTGATACGGCAGGGAGTTTTCCCAGAGCGGGGTGTGGAGGCCAGCCGGGAGTCCGGTCCTGACGCCTTCTGCCAGACGTCGCAGGGCTTAGCTCTGGGCTCCAGCAGGGGGGGATCTTTGTTGATGAGGTCTGGCACAGAAAGCTGCAGCTGGGGCTGATGTTCCTCCTCACCTGCGTCAGTGCCCTCCACATCACCTTCTTCTCCACCTGTCACTCCATCAACTTTGCTGTTGCTTCCTGCCGTCTCCTGACAATCAGCGTCAACGGTCTTCTCTGATGGGACCATGAGCTCCTCTGACCCCTCGCTCTCCTTCTTACCCTGCTGCTGCTCCTTGCTGTTCCTCACCTCTTCCTTGGTGATGAGGGGCATCTTGTCAGGAGAAGAGAGGAAGGAGGAAGAGTCGGTGGGGTCCGGAGAGGAGACAACGGGGTCAGAAGAGATCATCATGTCTTGGGTGGTCTTCAGAGCCCGAGGGAGGCGCTTCTTCCCTGAAGGTGGTGGTGGGTCCAACCGGGGGAAGGAGTCGAAGGCGGAGATGTGACTGGAGGGGAGGAGAAAAGGGGAGGTGGAGAAGGATGGAGAAAGGGGGGAAAAGAGAGTGACATGGAGAAAATTAAGTCAAACAGAGAAAGGTTAAAAATAAATACTGTCCCATCAAAAGTTTCAGTACTGGTACACATGCTGCCTTCAAACATTGTGAGTTTGTATTTTCAACAAAGTATACACTTGGTGTTCAAACACTGTGGCCTTGCTCTGTTTTCAAAAATGTACACTAATTTACTTTCTACATTGCAATGTCGTACTAATAACAGGAAACAGATTGACAACAGAAGTAATGTCAGTAAAGTCACAAACTCTTGAACTCGGAGCTTTCATTAAAATATCACACAAAGTCATGAATACAACAGCAGCAGGTTCAGCTGGACTCTTCTAGTAACCGTGACCATACCAGAAGGCATCCACGGTACCAGTGAATTGATGACCTACTGAATTGTACAAGAGAAACTACAGTTTGTGTTTCACAACTTTGGTGGAAACTTTATTTTACTTCATTAAAGGAACTGATGCAACTTCACTGAATTGTTGCGATTTTGCTGGTTGTGTGTGAGAGTGTGTTGCTTTTATTAAGTATGAATGAATTGACTGTGGGGCTACACAGTGGTGTAGTGGTTAGCACTCTCGCCTCACAGCAAGAGGGTCGCAGGTTCGATTCCAGCTTGGGACTCTTCTGTGTGGAGTTTGCATGTTCTCCGTAGGGGGGGTTTTTTTCGGGTTCCCCCCAAATTCAAAAAACTTGCTTTTTAGGTTAACTAATGACTCTAAATTGCCCATAGGTGCGGATGTGAGCGTGAATGTCCAGGGTGAACCCCGCCTTCGCCCTATGCCAGCTGGGATCGGCTCCAGCCCCCCTGCGACCCCTAACGAGATAAGCGGTTGACGATGGATGGATGAACTGACTGTGCTTTCCATTGCTGTCTCTACACTGGACAGTGAAAAGAGTTGTTCATGGAAACATCTGACATTTTGGGGCGGCAGTAGCTCAGTCTGTAAGGACTTGGGTTAGGACGCGGACGTCACGGGTTCAAGACCCCCATGGACCAAGACCAACTGGTTGCTGGAGAGGTGCCAGTTTACCTCTTGGGCACTGCCGAGGTGCCCCTGAGCAAGGCACTGAACCCCCAACTGCTCTGGGCGCTTGTCAGGAGCAGCCCCCCCACTCTGACATCTCTCCATTGATGCATGTATATGTACTGTGTGAACAACAGAGTGTAAAACTGAATTTCCCCACTGTGGGACTAATAAAGGAATATCTTTCTTTCTTTCTTTTCTTTCATTTTGGGGAAATACAGTTATTCACTTTCTTGCAAAGCATGAGATGAGCAGAATGATACCACTCTCATGTTTGTCAGAGGCATAGACTCTACAAGAAGTGGACGTAGCCACCGTGACCTCACCCACTGGTTTGTGGACTATCATTTTGAAGCTTTCAGTTTAACATTTTGGCTGTTGGCATCTACGGTTTGGGCCGTCGCCATGTTGTTTTTTTGCAACATGTCACTCAAGACATTTTCAGGTGACTGAAAAGGTTACATTTGACATTCATGGAGGAAAACACACTGTGTAAGGAAAAGGTTGCCATATTGTTTTTTGCAACCAGAAGTAACACAAGTGACACAGCGAACACTGAAAACGACGTCTTTAGGTCACTAAAACTTTGGTAAAAATTAACTTTCATGATCTGAAAACACACAGTGAAAGGGTTAAAGTTGTCAGACGAAAACATGGACAACTCCCAGACCAGACAACACCTAGCAACCTGTCAACCACAAGGTAGCCATGCCCTAAAGACTCCCCTGCTATATGGTCTATTTTAGAATAAATGAGACCATAATTTACTAAACGAATATCATGCTGTATTGAAGAAGACTTAAAACTAGCGATCAAGACAATAAACCCATGTTTACAATGTTTACTGTAGTAATAAATCAAGTGAGAAGTAGGCTCATTTTTGCATACACTTCTATACAATCTGACTTATTTTTGCAACCAGAGGAGTCGCCCCCTGTGTGCTGTTTGAAAGAATGCAAGCTAAAGGCACTTCAGCATTGGCTGCACTTTTCAGACCCTGAAGTTGTCCACTGGTCAGGGAATAGCCAGCTTATCTTAACTTAGCGTAACTGGAACAGGGGGAAACAGCTAGCCTAGCCTTGAATGGTATCAATCTCGTCATGTAACTCGTGGAAAGAAAGCAAATAAGCTTAACAAGTAAACATTATACTTGGCTAAGTCAAACATTAAAATATGACTCTTAGCACACAAAGTTTTTGAACTGATACAACAACTACTAACTTTGTTAAATCTATTTTGAAAGCTGACGAAAATGCAGATGACTAAATCATACTTTAAAAACTGAATGTGTCTATTGATGAACTGTGGAAATTTTTGATTGAATTAGACAAAGCTGTAGCCATTTACCATTATATATACCACAGGTAAAAAGGCATCCAGGCAGCTCAGACTTCATATCTACACTTGTCCACCAAGAGTGTGCTACTGTATGTGTGTTTACAGGAGGGTGGATGGTACCAGCAAGAACCTAAATCTACTTTCACTCCTGGTGAACGATTTAATGGCTCCTCATCGTGCACTGTAAGTGTTTATAAAAACACACTCCTTCCTCAAGCTGTTCCCCACGATGACAGAAAATTACCATGGTGGCTACATCCCACGGCGATGACAAAGAACTTATTATTACTGCTGCATGATTGTTCACGGGCACTGACGGGGATGCGCTCAAAGACAGTTCAGTTCAATAAGCACTGCTGTGAGAATACAAAGAGCACAGACACCTTTTTGTTGTTAAGAGAAACTAGAAAGTAAACTTGTCAGCTTCATGTGTATGAACAGTAGGCTGGTGTTAGTATAGTGGGCCAATGTGCGATTGTGCATAGAGTAGAGGCGTGTATATTTGCTTTTCAGGTGATTTGATACATATCTACATACACAGTCCATCATCTGCATAAATGAATAATTACTTGCTTTTCACAGAGAAATAGAAACAATGTCATGGGCAGTGATACACTGAATAACTTTTTAGTAAGGAGACTGTATTCTTTAAAATACTGGGTATGTTTACCTCAGTACCAGAGTCAGTGTCATCACTTTGGGTTTGTATTTTCAATAGTGCTGTATTGGTAGATGTTCTTATAGGAACCACATAAGCTTCAGCGACAGTTTTGCCTTCACCAGAAGAAGTTAAGGCCCTGTTGGATGTAGCATTACCTGCTAGTGTCACTCGCCTTGCCTAACTTTACTACAAGAGCACAAAATTTGTTACACAGTGTGTATGTGACATCATGACATGAAGAAGTGGATTTAGTCATCCTGACGTCACCCTTGAGTTTGGCATTTTGGTTGTCGCCTTCTTGTTTTTTTGCAGCCGGTAGTGACAACAAGAAGGTTGCTGAATAAGACATTTTCAGGTGACCAAAAATGTTCCTATTAACTTAAGTTGTACAATGAAAACACAGACAACTTCCAGATGCCGCAGGTACGTGCTTGGAGAACATACAGCGGCCACACACTGACATGCACACAGAAGCTACAGGTGCAAGAGTGTTGAGAAAGAGTTACCTAAAAACTGAGGATAATGTTTTTTTCTACCTGTATTGTCTTTTTCTTAAATATCCAGATACAGGAATGCATAAAATGATTAATGAGGTCATGCTGCTTTCATTTTCAGACAACAAAGATAAGCTCCTGAATGTTCTGGGCTCTCCATATTTCATCTCATGCATCCAGGTTTCAACAATGGAGAGTCAATCAGTTATTAGGTGAACAGATCTCTCAGCTCCGTCGGTCCGGACCAGTCGGCAGTCCGGCAAAATCTTTACAGATCACTGGTAAATGAAACTAAATCTTCTCGCAGTCCATTGCAGAAGACAAATGGGAGCAGCACTGCTGAAAATGATTTCTGCTTGACTGATCTTCAGTTGGAGAGACAACAGATCAATGCAGCTAGAACTAATACTGACACACAGAAACAACCTGGGATATATGAGTGTGTGCATGTAAGCAGATAATGAACAGACAATTAAAAGGCATTTCCATTTTGACTGTATAAGAAGCTGAAATGTTCAGACTCAATTTCATCGTCTCACAGGCACCTTTGATGTATCATTATTAATTTAAACCCACATTTCACAGGAAAATATTTTTCTGCCTAATTTACAGTGATAGACAGCAGCGGTAATTTAATATTTTTGCCTGCAATAAGACAATGTCCTCCAGTGGGTTTATCATTAAATTGAATGTGTGGAAAGTTCAAAAAACTTTCCAAGGCCACACCAGAGATAACAAACCCAACCAGCCCAGTGAGTGGTAAGTGTCCCTCACAGTTAAGTTTAAACTGACCATAGAAGTACTTCACAGCACAAAGGACACATGCTTGTGGGTGTACCTGTTTGCAGTGGTCTGGTTGAGTTGGTCCACACAGCTCCACACGGCACCAACGTTCTTGTTGACCTCAGTAACCCCGATGTCCCCGAGGTGGCTGGGCTCTTTTCTTCTTAACAAGTCATTGACCTGAAAGACAGAAGGAAAGACAGAAAGATAGATGGAAAAAGAGCCTAACTGATACAACAATGAAATTTACTTTACAGCCCAAATATCAAGCGTTGAACGAAAAAATGACGTGTTGTGCTGAGCCAACCTTTACCCTGACAGCCTTGCTCAAATTAATTACATTTTTAAGCCTCTGTTGTCCTGTTTAACAACTAGCCCACCACTTCTACAATCACATATTTTATGATGTGATGTGAGTGAATTTCACTGTGTCACTTTCTGGTTGCTGTGATTTGGCTTCCTGAAGTTTTGCCTTCGACACTATTTGTATGTAGCTTAAGCCTAAGCATTTGGGATACAAAAGGCACAGTTCATTTAAATGCTTTAAGTCTTTGTTCAATGTTCTGCTTGTCTGCCAAGGTCATTCAGGGTCAATGCTACTGACTGTATCAAGGTTATAAACGAATACATGACATGTTGCGCTGTGCCAACCTTTGCGCCGACAGCCTTGCCCAGATTAATTGCATTTTTAAGCCTCTGTTGTCCTGCGGAAGATGGAGAGTCCACAGAGCTGGATCCCAGGTTATGATTAGCTGTTGCTGGGGAGCGTCGGGCCGAGGGCTGGCCCGGCCTGGAGGTCTGAGGACTCTGCTGCTGGGCAATGGAGTTCTCAAACATACTTTGATCAACTGGGACAAAAAGGAGAAAAGACAGGAGAAAGAAAGACAGATATGTGAAGATACAGCAGGATTTAACAGATGTGCATCTGGTACTTTTAACAGGACATTTTGCTGCAAAGCTGCAGACCGTTCAAGCATTAGACAATACAAATGGGATGTTTGCTTTGAGAAAGAGCACAAACTCATTTCTTGAAGGGATGTGAAAGGAATACTAACACTGAAAACACAGGAATGCTGTTGATGATTGGTTACTCCACAACACTGCTGAGCACACTACCTCTGTCCTGTCTCCAGTAATATCTTTAAGCTTTGCTGGAGGTAGCATATTTAGCCATTTTTGGTACTGATTGTTTGGAATACTTTGGATTTTTGGGTCTCAGTTGGACTGACTGCTGTGAATAAAAGCCAACTACAGCAGCTGATCCTCTACAAAGATGCAATCTACAAACTTTTAAAGGCCACCTCTCAAGCCTAAAGGGCAGCGAGTATTTGATACTCAAAATGTCAAATTTTGATGGAGTATTCCTTTAAGTGACTTTGTCATGCCTCTCTGGCATCACTCTGCAGCTTTGCACCAAACAAACTGATTGATGAGAATACATGAGGGCCATATGGCAGTGCAGTAACACTGTATGTAATGATTGCAGATTAATATATTAAACAAAACACATGCATATAAACAACAACAACACTAATGAAAATGAAACACAAATTGAGCAAAAAATGCAGGATCAGAAATGTAAAGGGGGAACTTATGTGGATGTTGATCCACTTAACACAGAAGATCTTACCTCTCGGAGAGAAATGTTTCTCGGAAGGCATTTAATGAGACATAAAATTATCAGATATCAGATCATTTTACCTCGAAAAATCCAGATTATTGAGTGATTTCTGCTTAAAATGCAGCTGATTCATGTCTTCATTGTCAAGAAGACAAGTCAAAGGAGGTAATGGGTGTAACCTCGACCTGCATACATATATCTGAAAGGAACATTGTCTTGGCCAGATAAATGGAGAGAAAATATTGCCATTTGAAATCAGATAGAGTGTCAAAGTACGGTTGAGTAGCCAACCTTGACTTTGACCTTGACTTCACTTTGCACATACTGTACAAGCAATTCAGTTGCTGCACCAATCAAGAGATCTACAAAAGCACATTAGCAGGAGGCCAGAGGAAATGTTATGAATCAACGTGATACAGAGGGCGTTTAGAGTAGCTTCAAGGAGACAGAGAGAGAAGAACAGAGAGATACATTTATGGCATGCAGGCACTTTTCCAAATCAACTTCTACAGCAGAGAGGTGCAAAGTGAAACAAAAGTGGATCTTGCAATTAATGTAATAATAAAGTAGATTGTGTGTCTGTGAGTGCAGGTAGCAACATCCAGACCTGTTCTGCTGTCTGTCTGAGTGCAATTAACATTGTGTTTTATAACATACAGAATATAGCGTTAGCATCCCCAGTGTCAATGCAGCTGCATCTTTTCACACAGTAGTGCTGTGAGTATGTATGAAGATGGCACTAAGTGATACTAGACTACTGGAAAATAGCACTGCATTTACATGATTATATGATCCAGATAATGCAGTTACAGTAATACATTCAGTTTGAAGCCAAAACACTGCATAAAGGTTAAAAATACAATCAGGCAGCTATTTGACATTTAGCAACTTTGTTAGCTTGGAGACCCCCAATTCAATATTTCCTTATTGAAGTGACCCAGTACAGAGAAAACACAAAAATCCTCGTACATAAAGTTATTATGACAGTCTTGTGCAAGTATGTTAGCTTTTAGCTCACCAGCTACAGTAGTTTAACAACTAGCCCACCACTTCTACAATCACATATTTAATATGTGATGTGAATGAATTTCACTGTGTCACTTTCTGGTTGCTGTGATTTGGCTTCCTGAGGTTTTGCATTCGACACTATTTGTATGTAGCTTAAGCCTAAGCACAACATAAGACAAATATTTGGTGCTGTAAAAAGAAAGTGGCTGCTGTATTTATACTTATTTTGCTAAAAACTGAGTCTCTTGCTTATTTTACTTGTTAGCTACCACAGCTAGTATTAGCATTGCTTGCCACGTGTTTCTGCAGTATCTGTTGGTTAAAAATTGGCATCTTACAGGCGTCATTGTAACGTGCATTTGTTTGGCTCTTCTTTTCTGTTAGCAAGTTATGTTTTTATCGTGATGAAACTTGCAACAGCCTTGTTTTCACTGGAGTATTTCATACTATTATCTAACATTTTAGTTTACAGAAGTCACTGAGAGGACAGTAGGCCTGTATGTTAACACCTTATTGCCCATTTGGGATACAAAAGACATTTAAAGGCAGTTCATTTAAATGCTTGAAGTCTTTGTTCAATGTTCTACTTGTCTGCTAAGGTCATTCAGGGTTGAGGCTATTTACTGTATCAAGGTCATCGAGTGATCTCAGGATCAATGGTTTCACATTGCACAGGCTATAAAACATCCTTATTGATCCCACTACACAACAAGGCCACATAGTGGATTCCTCCCACTTTCACTCCTAATGGGAAGGTAATGGGTGGACTTTGTAATGTAGTACGCCCCTCGGAGGGCTTTATAAAGGACACTAGGAGGGGAAGATGTGCAACATGCCTAACAATGTGATCTGTGACTTGTATCTATAATTTAAAACATTTACTGTTTGGCTGTTTTTCCTCTTAACATGTCCTCTAGCATCCTATGCTACTGTTCTAAAAGTGAAATCTACTATTTGGAAATGAGCCCAGGTGTCTCAGTCGGGCTCATTTACACACATCACTATTTATGACCATTTCTCTGCTGGGCTGTCCCTGAGCCAGCTCTCAAGCTCTTTGCTCTTAAGGCTTCTGTATACTCTAAACGAATGCAAATATGGTGTCTGTTGAGCAAAGTGCTGTGTGCAAAAGCCAGTATACACACAGTGACTGGAGGTCAGGTCGTCCCCGCCAAAGTGAGTCGCAGTGAAGGAGGTGATGCTGGAAATACACCATTCATGAAAATCCAAAACAACAGTTGAGTGATACTGAAGTTACAGCAAATTGTACAGGAGAAAAATGATGACGTAGACATGGCGGGAGAGAGGTGAAAGAGAGAGGGGAATGACATGCAACAGAGATGTCCAGCCAGAGCCATACTGGGGATGTTGAGGTTATACGGCATGTGTTTTTACCACTCTGCTACTGGACGGCTTGTTGAACCAGTTTGTATAGTGACAAAACAAAAGAAATGGACGGGTTTGTCCCCTAAATCCATCAGTCTATCTTTCATGTTCAAAAAGCAATCCATCCCTTTGAAAATAGATAAATAATGAATAATAATGAATTTCTTTCATTAAAAGTAGGGCTGTCAACAACGCTTTAACACAAATTTGTTTAACACCACTGATTTCTTTAATGTTAAACAACATTACATTACCATTACATTAAATTACATAAATGAGGTCTGAAGGAGCGTGCAGACCTAAGGATTGATTGGTACCAACCAGCTAGCTTCTAGCTTGTCACGAAGGAGGTTAAATAATGCTCCAAACATGCAAAATTTTGGCAGGGAAAAACTGTTGTGGCCATTTTCTAAATGGGATCTATGGGTATCCACGTATCCATCTCCCCTTTACAGACATGCCCACTTCATGATAATCACATATAGTTTTGGGTCAAGTCATAGTCAAGTCAGCACACTGATACACTGACAGCTGCTGGGCTTCAGTTTGTTATAATTTGAGCATATTTATTTATGCTAAATGCAGTACCTGTGAGGGTTTATGGACAATGTTTGTCATTGTTTTGTGTTAACTGATTTCCAATAATAAATATATACATTAATTTGCATAAAGAAATCACATAATCCCTCTCCATGTTGAGAAGAGTATTTTGTACTTGACAAATCTCCCTTTACGGTACATTTTTAATGGATTAAAAATGGGCAATTAATTTGCAATTATCAAATATTTGAATCAATTGACAGGCCTAATTAAAAGTGAAATTTACTACAAATGCTACATCTCTTTCTCTTTCTATGCAGATATTTAGCTTGCTTCATGCAGGAGTTGGAAGAACCTTATGAGTTCAGAGAACTGAATTGAAGTCTGACTACATACGACCAGTGTTAGTAGCAGGTAGGTTTACATCACCAACTCCCAGTAAAGCCGCTGGGAAATTTGAAAAACAGAACAACAAGGCAAGGATTTTAGTTTAACACAGAAGGCACAAGCAGTACTCCACGTCCAGTCTCACAATCAAGTCAAACTGCTTTAAAGAAGATGTACATTTTTTAAAATGTACGTCATAGTCAGCTTTAGGGTACTCTTTATAATTGTCTTGTTTAATTCATTTTATCCTCCCCCACATCTCTCTCTCTCTCTCTCAAACTGGTGGCTTTTAAAGTGACCACCAGGTAGCGCTCAGCGTAATGTTAGACGAGAGGCCCCTCGCCAAACTAAAGCTCCTCAGTCTGTCACAGTGGCTGGCGAACACCCTTTTCTCTCTCTCAGTGGGTTGAATCATAAATAAAGGCACTGCCACTCCTCTCAAGAAATAATGTTATTCCAATACCCACAAATTGTAAGATCCAATGTAAGCGAGTCCTATTTCCTCCTGACAGGATGCTCATTCACTGCTGTTTAACGGACGTTTTGTTCGATTTGTCACTTCCTGTGCTGAGATTTCCCAGCAGCGCCTGCCCCTCACAAGTGAGAATTTCATTTGGGCAAATAGTTCATCTATGTCCTCAGCCCAACTGCTGCAGCCCCACTGTGACTTAGGATGACAAAACAGGTGGATTTTCTTGCTTACTGAAACATTACAATTAAAGAAGGAGTTGATAAATCACAGCACATTGCATCTTCAGCAGAGGTACTATTTCAGTGAAGACATCAAACAGTGTGCTGCAGATGGACAGTAACACGTTCAGATTTATAATGCAGTAGTCACTGTGAATTAAATTAAGTATTAACCTGATGAAAGCTTGTTAAAACCTCTAAAACAGTACTGTGTCCTGGTTCCATACTACCAAAGATACCCACTATCAGAGTGTGCAGAAAGTTTGAAAAATGAGGCACATTTAAAAATACTATTATGCATATCAGAATCAGTTGATTTTTGAGTGCAGCTACTACAACAAAAACCAGAGGAGTAATAAAAATGTGAAATAAAAGATCTTTCATAAGGACAAAATGGTGTCAGTTTAAGCATACACTGGAGCAGGGCTTTTCAGCGTCTGACACTGTTGGCCAGACAATCGAGACAACTGCTCCTCCAACCCAGTAAGTACACCGTTGCCATGGACACAGAGAGCTAGCTGTAGGCTGTAACTTGAGGTCCCGTTTTTAAAGCCTATATTTGTTTACATTTTGGCAAAATGGCATCATTAAAAGTATGCAGAATTAGTTATCATCGCTTCCTATGTGAAATATACCCATGAATGTACAGACAGCTATCACCGGATTACTTTAAAACTCAAGAAACCTTAAAGATGTGATTATTCTCTGGCAAGTTTCTTTTCTAAGTGAGTTTATGGAAATTTTATCAGAATCATCATCAGAAGTAATGATATCCTTGTGAAGTGTAAGTCACACTAAATCTAAATATACTGTATGTTTGTCATGTCTGTGTGTTCAGCATTGACTCAGTTATAATTCAGAGAGATGGTCGCTTAAGTACCTTAAATAAGGCCAAAATCACGGTGGCCAACTACAATAACTGCCTTCCTATTGTTTTCAGAGCACCAGCATGCACTTGCTCCTTTTCGCGCCGTGCAGTATCTTTGCCTCAGGTCTCACGGCGAGCCTCCCAATGTGAAAGCCTAGTACTTGTAGTGAAGCAGAGTTAGCTGCTGTGGGCATAATTCTCTGAATAAAAGAAGCTGTAATCAGAGTGAATATAAAAGCTGAAAAGATTTTCATTCAAGAGAACCTCTGCAGCTTGTTTGTTTACTTGTGTAAGACTGGATAACTGCAGATTACTGAATGCATTTTAATATACAGTATGTGATTGTGTGTGTTATGTTGTCTTTTAGTTACAAACAGGCCAGAAGGATAAGGATTCTGCAATAATCATCATTCATTAACGCTAAAACAGGGATTTTCGTCTTTCTGCCTTTCTTCAGAGGCTTCTGTGGATTAACAGCATTATTCCAACAGTAAGATTACAAAACAAACACAGAAGGTTCATGTTGTTATAGAAGCAGAGTTGGGGAGACTATTTTCAGTGTGTAATCCAATGTGTAATCCCTCCACACTCTCAGATTCATTGTTAAATCCAGTAATTTCATCGCATGTAATCAGTCACTTCCACACCCTGCAGAATAAGCAGGAGCAAGAAGAGAAACATGGCATGTGAAAAGAGCCATTTAATGGCCACAAAACAACGTGGTTTACAAACTAAAGAAGAGAGCTCTCACTCCCACTCATGTACCAGCAGTGGGCGGCCAGGATGAATCCACTGAAATGATAACGCAATCTTCTGCAACACTAACCAAATTGGAAAATCTACCCAACATTCATGTTAATCCCACAGTATAATTATAGTTTAGTCTATTCTGTTGGTGTGCTTGAAAAAGTCTCAAAAGCACAACAGGAGAGTCCAGACAAACTCCAGTGAAACTTGTAGGCTCTTTTGTGCTCTAATATATAACAATATATATATAATATATAACAAAACTAGTGTGGGTGTGAGTGAGAATGCTTTTTGGTTGTCATGGACAAAGCAGGGACTGGCTAATACTCTTACAGGCATAGCAAATGGGGTTGTCTCTGCAACAGGTGATCTAGCAGAGCTGCTGACCTTTACACAATGAGAAAAATCTATCCTGCAAGAGCATAATCTCTCTCTCTCTCTCTCTCTCTCTCTCTCTCTCTCTCTCTCGACATGCATTTGTTATTTCAGAGTTAAACTGGATATTATCATATTTTTCACTGAAGGGTAATTTTTTCTATCTTAATAAGGAATAATGATGGATCACGAAGTAATTATAATTACAGTTTTCATCATGTGGAACTGGTAATTGGCCAAAATCAGCTCTAAATGCTCTCTCTCTGTGACTTTGGTTCGACTCTGCCAGGCAGCCAGTGAGAGGCTGTAATTAGCTCGGCTCGGCTTTGGCATCACCGATCAAAGTGCCAAACTCTAAGCTTTGTTCTTAGCTGAGGGTAACCCATTTCTGTCACCGAGACGGAGCACACACACTGAGCCCTGCACATGTACAAACACACAAATATAATTTTATTTGTTCCAAACATTAGATTTCTTTAAAACAAGTCAGAAATCTGCAAATGGAGTGAACAGACACCACAACTCTGGTACACAGAGAGCTTTCCCTGGCGGTGATAGGCCCCGATCAGACAGATGCATCGCTACAGACCAACCTCTCTCACAGTCCAACAGCTAACTAGCCAACTTCGGCCAAATCTACCTGAATCTAAAAAGGAGGAAGTAAGTGGTAATATAGTAAAGCCTGCCTTTTACTTGATTTGATTGGCTGCCTGGGACAAATATGACATTGTTGAGCGGTGCGAGTCTGCGCCTTGCTCTGAAAGGTTGAGAATATACTAACTTTTATGCGAGTCTAAAAAAAAGTGACGTGAGGCACCAGACAGCTATTTCCGTACCAGGAAAGAAACGCTTTTGTGAGCAACGCATTTCTAGCGATGTGTCTCCTTGTGATCAGGGCCATAGGCGTAATCATCATTACGGGTACTTGTTTGGCAACGGCTAACGGAGGCTCATGTAAGTGATCTTAAATATCAAACCATGTGAAACAGTGGACAACGGACTTGCATTTATAGAGCGCTTTTCTAGTCTTCTGACCACTCAAAGTGATTTACACTACATATCAGCATTCATCCATTCACTCACACATTCATACACTGACGCAAGGGTGCCAACTTTGCCCATCAGGGCAAATCTAATCTAATCTAATTGCAATTTGGGGTCATGCTCAAGGACACATCCACATGTGACCGGAGCAGCTGGGGCTCAAACCACCGACCTTCCCTCTGAGCACAGCAGCTTCAACATGAACTGAGTCCGTTCTGTCATCTGCAGTTTCCAGAGTCATTATATGATGGACTGTTTATTACAAAGGTATAATTATAATGCTTATACTCTGAATGACCTCTCATGTGGAGAATTGTGTTTTACAAGATTCAATTGTTTAAAGTAGTAGTAGTAATAACAATAATAATAATAATAATAATAACAATAATAATAATAATGAACTGTCATAGTCAACCTTTAAGTCAATATGGATGACACGTCCCACAGGAAAGTTTGAACATCTACAGCTCCACAGCAACGGGGCAAATGTATTACTGATGAGGACAGTTGAAATCTCCAGAGTAAGTCAACCTTGAGTTGAGACTGGTTTGTAAGTCAAAATGAGCCATTTTATTGATGCTAGTGTGCTGATCTGCTTGTTCTTGCTCCATTAGCAGAACTTAAGTCTTGAGGACTCACTGAGAAACTAAAACTGTGCAAAGCTTTATCTAAACGTTCAGATGTACAAAAGAAACAGTGGTGTGAACATCTCCAACATCTCCCTGTGCACGTGTCTGTTTGAAGCCCTGAAAAACATGTTCCAGCCTTCAGATGATGTATTAACAGAAAGAGATGTGTTCTATTTCCTTATGCAAAATGTCTAATACGGTTTTATGTATTAGGGACCAGCTCAGGAACTCCTTCTGCTTAAAAAAAAAAAAAAAATGAAACAAAAAAACAGGAAACAGACGCTGGAGAAACTGTCAGTCTGTTGCTTTTCAGATTTTTGCAGTATTTATTTAAATTCCTGAAGTTTCACCTAGTTTTTCCTCCTTAAAAACACTGAATTAATTGAGCCCTGCTTGTTAACAAGAGGAGCAGAGTGCAGTAATGGATCAGGACGAAGCTGTATCAGAGTGAGACACTGTGAGGGCAGAACATGTGAGACAAGTGGCGGGCTGAGAAACACACAAACACGCTAATCCTCAAGCCAGACAGGGTCATTATCACTGATGTATTAAATTAGAGCTCCTCGCTACATTAAGATATGCATGTGTGTGTGTGAGAGAGTGAAAAGTGTTAATGTGAGTTAGGCTAATTATGTCTGATGCTTAAAAGCATGGAAGAGCAACATCTCCCGCTCCCTATCTCTTTCACACACACTCACACCCACAAACAAACGCACGCACGCACACATGAACGCACACACACATGCACATCAGTTTTTACCTGGGGTTCATTATAACATGAATGATTAAAACGGGTGGGCTCTGGTGGGGGTTGGTCTCCGCCTGATGAGGGATTGTATGCAGGACCAGATTACTGGAGGAAGGTTCTGATTTATCAGACTGAACCCTGACTGACACGCTGCCTTTCACATCATCATGTTGTGCTGGCTTTCAGTCATTTTCTCCTTGGAAAGTGGGCCCCATCTGGATTTCACTTCCAATTTTATGGAGGATCAGACTTTCTGTACACAGGAAACTCTTAATATTAAAGAGACATGTTTTTCTACCTGTGTTTGGGGCCTTTTATGAGGTCGAGGCAAGATAATGTATTGCATTTTATGATTTCATAAGGAACAATGACTGTAACTTACTGTACGTAATATATGCATGTATTTACTATGTATACTGTGCTCTCGGTTTTCAAGTACTTGAGAAGGTTGGTATAGAGGTAAGAGGGTGTTAAGAATTGAAAGTTTCCTTTTTCCCCCCGGGGAAATTCTTTTACCTCTGTTTTCACACACAAATTATAGTCGTTATACGTCCCCCCCCCCCCCTTCCAGAGGTAAGAGGGTGTTAAGAATTGAAAGCACACACAAATTATAGTCGTTATACGTAACCGATAATAACCTTATTAGGAAGGAATTATTTACTTGAGCATTTCCTGATGCATCACCTTAAAGCAGCGGTGGGCGAGATTGGAGCAAATGTGGTTACAGTTTTGTTTTTTTTGTTTCATAAAATGGTCCCTATATCCTGACAGTGCATGAGACAGGTAATGTGAAAAAAATAATGTTCCTCAGTGTCCTCCGGTGCACCTAATGGCATCTGCAAGAATTCACAGACTGGAGGAAAACAACCAATCAGAGCTGGGCTAGAGTCTGAGCAGCTGTCAATCACTCACAAACTCCGATCAAACGGTCAAACTAGGCAACGCTGATCAAATATGATTTAATATTCTGTTACTGTCATGCCTATTTCTCACCTCAAATGTTTTAAGAAACATCTTGTAGTGATCTGTTGTTGTTGAGAAAGTTTGTGACCTGGCAGCCATGTTGAGATTTGTCGAGGAAATAAACACCGCCCAAATAGCTGTTTAATGTGACACTAATGCTCTGGATATTGAATTTAGCACCTTTAAGATTCTCGTTATATCCAAGTTTTGATACTACTCATAGCTGGCATTTCCTCTACTACAGCCTTTAAATGTACTGTATTTGTGCTCATGAGTAAACATACACAAATTGCTCATATTCTGTCATATTTCTGACAAAGTAGCTGCTCAAAGCACATTTCTTGCCCCCAGTATCATTTCAAACAAAACTTTCAGACTTGTAATACAAAGAAGCTTACCACCAGGATTTACAGGTATTGCTGAATCAACCAGAACTGAAATCTTAAAGGTGCCCAATATGATATCAAAGCATCAATACAGAATCAAACAACGATTTGCTACATAAAAAAATATAGGGGTGATGTCGACCTGAGCAGGGAATGTGTTTGCTCCCCCTCTGAGTGGGCTGTAATCAGTGCGTCTCCATGCTTTGTTGACATCGCCGGGCTGGCCGGGCAACTATTAGTCTCCATCAAACAAAACCACTTCTTTTCTCTCTCCAGCCTCTCCAAAGCGAGGATATGCTACATTCCGATAAGGAAAATAGTTGTTATTAATCAATTAAAACAACATAACAGACAACAGAAATCTTGATAAATCTAACAAATCATGAAATGAAGACGCCACACTTGTGATATATTTATTCCCTGCATGATTATCAAAGTGCAGTTCTTTTAATTAGTTGTATTATCTTCTGTCTCCAGCTTATCTACAGCCCTTTCTGCGGGCTAATTTTCCCCCAGCACATCATTCCAGTTTTATCTAATCTAATTAGCCAAATTAGCTTTTTCTCCTTCACACAGTTTGCATCAGGAGGAAACAACAGTACAGCAGTAAACTCTGCAGATGACTGAGGCTCCATCTACGAAGCTGACCTCTCTGAGTCTTGTGTCACAGCCGACCCTCCCTCCTCTTCTTAAACAGGCGCTACCTACTCATAAACATGGAAGGGCAGCAAACTTCAAATTCCTTCTCCAAAAACATCAGTCAGCATCTATCTTGTAATGACAGGCTGAGCCTCCTGGTCTGACCCTCAGTCTAAGGGAAAACAGAAGCTCCATTAACAAAACAGACATGTCTCCTCCTTCTTCTACCTTTTCCTCCTCTACCTGCAGTAACCTTTTCACACACTATGCCTCTGTTTTTTCCTCTGGGATTGTTTTATTGGCAGGAGCAGCATTTAGGATACATGGCGCTAAATTGCCAAGTGGAACTAATGCAACTTTGAAACAAGCCTCCATCATAACTAATACTAATGAAGCTCTGCTCTAGAATTTAGACCATGCAATGAATAATCCCATATAATCTCCACTGAATCCAATGCTGATTACATTTTTGTAAACAAGGTGAGGTAAGGCAACCTGTTCTGACTGTTCAATAGAAGAGCAAATCATCTTGACAGATAGAGAGGCTGCAGGGCTTGACGCACAGATCTCTGCTGCAAAACAACTTTCTTTCCATAGTACTAGACGTATATTTGGTGTTAAATGTGTTACATGTGGTATAGGCTCATTGAATATCGTCCTTGTGAAAAGACCAATGATTAGCGACGAAGCAAAACAGCTTAGAACGTCGCAGCAGTGTGAACTGGCCCGTCTCATTTTGATTCCAGCCGGCTGATGGTCACCTGCGACGCAGCTTGTCAAATCTCCAGTGGCCGGTTAAAAGTATGTATGAAGAACGTCGCCTACTTCAGCAGCTAATCAGCTCATAGCGAAGTCAGTTGGTTAAGTCGGTTACAAATGTCGAAAACAGCAGAGTTTGGGATGGAAGAAAGAGAAGATTAGCCGTGTTTGTTCCATCCATCTTCTTCCTTCCTCTCTGCCAACATGCATTCACTGTGCAAACTCTATAAAATATGGATGTAGTCTCCGTGATATCACCTTGAGGTTTCTAAAGAGCTGTTGTGAAGCTCAAAGTGGGTGGCTCCAGCCATCGCCATCTTGGCAGTGACGACACAGCCTAACCCAATCCACTCTGTAACAACTAACTCAACTATTTCAAAGTAGGAAGAGGTGGATCATAGGTGGACCTGAGTTGGGCCCAGCTGATGCAGCTTAACAAACACCTTGCAACTAGCAACCTGGTACAGCACAAACCAGTCACTCAAAGCGGCCACACACTCAATTATGCATACATTTAAGCCTCAAAAAGGACATTACACCATGAATGCTTTGGCACTGATAGTGCCCAAATATGTTAGAAAAACAACACTGCATAAAATGTTATCAAAAGTACTACAGATATGACAAATTTGTTTTTCAAATTTCTACCTATCTAGTTAGTGAAGCATGTTAGAGTGATGCCGTTGCATACATAATTATGCTGCAGTTTGGGTTACAAAAGTAAGATATTGTTTCAAAAATAAATTATTGTACCTTATATTGGTTCGTGAAGGCTTTGAGTTTATCTGCCAACTGACATTGTTTGACGACTTTTGGAGAAAAATTGCAGCAGCAGTAAACATCCCACTGTTATAATAACATGATACAAAACACAACAAGAAAAATTTTCAGGAGAAATCGTAAAACAGGAGGAGAACCACAGGAAAAGGTTAAGGACACAACAGAAATGGTGTTGAGGATATATGCTGGCAAGTCACCTCTGTTTTGGGGGATAAACAGGAAAGCAGAGAATGTGGGTGCAACAGCATTGTAACTGGAATATGATAATATTATTATTATTAGTCCGGAAAAGTAGTTAACACACACAAAACATTGAAAAACTATTTAAATTGCTTCTCAGCTGGTCCACTGAAAATTTCCACCACCATATTCTCTTCATCATTACAGCTGTCTAATATTTTGGCTAAATGAGGAGTATTGTTCCTGCTGCCTCGCAAACAATTCGCTTTTTATCCTATTGTGACCTTACAGACCCCATTAGATACCTGAGCCGTGCTTCCAGTGTTTATGAAAAATGGGATTCAATTATGATGTTATTCTCCACAAACACCGACAGAGCAGCCAGAGTATCATTATACCTGACTAATGTGTCTCTCAGTGATACAAACATGGACGCTGGCATCAGTGTGTCCTCTGGACGGTAAGTCAGTCATACAAGTTAGATAAGGAGAGAGTGGAAAGACAGACAGGAGATCTACACTTGCCCATACTAAAAGTTTCTACCAGGTAAGTGAGAAAGACGGGAGGCAAATGTTCTTAAAAAGCAGGGTTTACCAGGTCCCCAAAAAGTGGGGAGATGGTGATGGTGATAGATTAAAAGTGAAGGCTCACCAAGTTATTGCAATTTTATGTGTGTACCAGCCTACATGGCAATTCACGTGAGTCATTATGTTGTTACGTTATATATATGAATGTCTGTACAACATGCTGTGCCAATCCAGATATAGTACAGAGATATTTCACAGAATATGTGAAAACTTTTACATGCTGGTGGCACTAGATAAGAAATCAGTAGGATTCACCCTCTGGGTATCATGGATATACTGTATGTGCCAGTATTTATGGTAAAAGTTGTTGAATTTGAATTTTCCTGACTTGCAATGTGATATTCTGTCTATACATTTCTATTGAAGCATCAGTCACAAAAGTGTTGGTGCAAATGCGTCAACAGTAAATGTCAGTTTTACTGACATTCTTTTCAGACTCACTGATTTTAAAATAAATGACACATGGAGTCAAAAAACGTCAAAAAAAGATGCTGAGATATGGTGCCTGACTCTCTATTTACTGTGGCCTCAACAGACCACAATGCATTGCAGCCACAAAGCACATGTCACGCTCTAATTAAAGGGAACACATGTCAGGTTTTCTCAGCAGGGAAAGCTCGCTCTCTTTAACTTAGTACTTTTACCGTAATATCATGCTTACCCTCTCGACATGCATGTAAAAACACATAGCCACAAAGCGCTCCATTTGCAGGAACATGTTTACACACATTCTGGGAAATTACCGACCAAACTCGAAGCAGTAAATTACAAAACTCATCAGAAAATGATGAAATACATTCATCATCATCATCATTCAGTAACATCACAACCAAGCTACAGGACTTTTTCAGACAACAGGGTTAATCTGCAAAGATTTAAAACTAATGTGAGCTAATAAGTTATATTGTTTGCTAGGTCAGGAAAAAAAAAGGGCTAGCATAACAGCAGACTACACACCGCAGGTTGAAGCCAGACATGTTTGGGTGCCTTCAGTCTCGTCCCTATCAAAGTCACCAGATCAATAATTCATTCGGCCATTTGCCAGATCGCTGTCTGTCTGACCCCAAGGCTCCCTGGAAAGTGAGTGCCTGAGACACAGAAGTACATGTAGCTACGAATTAAGCTGCAAGGGAAACAAGGCAACAGGAAAATAATGCTTCTATTGTCATGGGCATTGGGTCATTGTCTATCTTTCTCTTTTTTGATTCTCTTTGTCTGTCTTTGTGTTTTTGTTCGTTGCAAGGATGTTTGTGAAAATGCAAAATTAGGAAGCCAGGTTTTTCTGAGGCCAAATTCATGATTTAGGATTAGACCTTGGATTTAATTAAGCAAGGATTAGGTTTACATTAATGGTTCAGGTTAATGTTGTGTTTAAGGATTAGGTGCACTACATAGCCAAAATTATGTGATAATTGAACATTTCCAAACCATGGGCTTTTATCTGCTGCCTCTACTCTTTGGGTTTTAGTCTTTCCACAAGTTTTTGGAATGATGCTGCAGGGATTTGCTCCCAATCAGCTACAAGAGGTCGGTCACTGATGGTGATGAGAAGGTCTGGCTCACAGTCAGCGCTGTAGTGCACCCCAAAGGTCTTGGATGGGTTTGTGGTCAGGGCTCTGTGTAAGCCAGTCAAAACTATTTCTATATGGACTTGGCTTTGTACGGGCGGGTGTTGTCACAGTGACATAGCAAATGGACAAACACAACCTGTATTGTCTAAAATATTATTGTATGCTGCAACATTACGATTTCCCTTCATTGGAACTAAGGGGTTTAGCCAGAGACTGTACATTTGAAGTGAATGTAGCCACTGTTATGTCACCTATTGGCTTTCGTACTACGGTTTTCAAGTGAGAAGTAGGGTCATCTTCAATAGCCCCATACAAAAGTACACAGACGGACATGTGTATCTGTCCACATACTTCTGGCCATATTGCAGTGAGGCACTAAATCAAAATCATGAAAGGGCTCAAAAGGTGAGACAAACAGAGTTTTGTGTGTGCTCAATACAATCTGTCAGTCTGAGTTTGTTCTTAATGAGACAGAGTAAATGAGGGGAGCTTCAACATGTCTGAGCGTCTTACCCCGAGTCTTAATATGACACATCAAACACTAAAAAAAGTTTAATTATCACTGACTAAAGCTAAGAACGATCAAAGGCGTCTCTTGTCTTTCTCCTTTAATTCTTGCTCGCCTCAGTGGGAGTTGTTCTCTTTAAGGTTGATGCTGACATTCACCTCCATTTTAACTTAAACATGTGTGTGTTGTCAGTTTTCTTTTGTCAGCACATATATGAGGAAACACAAAGGAAGCTGCGTAAAAAAAGCGATGAAATGGGACAAGACAGATGGGCTGACGGACAGATGTGGCTGAGACATGCCGTCAGCTGCGCTGTGATTCAAGACCACTTTGCTCTTTTAGCCCTTTACATCTGGAGCTCCACATGTTCCAGATTATGTGCCACGCCAAGCCGCCGCTTAGCATGGCCTCCAGCTCTGCACCATGGGAACATCAAAGCAGATTGTCACCAAGTCCAGATGTCGTCGCACAGCAGAAATCTAGTCAGAACACGAGGGCAGCTTTGCTCAAGTCCCTGCTGCTTCTAAACGGGTATGCACATTCGTGTGAATGGGGAAGCGAATGCAAGAAAAGCGCCTCCATGAGGAAGCCTAATCTGACTTTGCAGAGGCAGCCAAGAGGTTAGAGATGTGAGTGGAAGGTCGCCAGTTCAAATCCAATGACCTGATGGGAAAATACGGTCAGGGATTGAGACTGTAATGCTGTAGAGGGACAGACTGTGCTTACACTGGAAAGACACAAAGTGCATATGGGCTGCAACTAAGGACTATTTTCATTATCGATGTATCTGTCAGTTCTTTTATTGATTAAACTTTTAAATGAGTCTGTGAAACATCAGAAAAGTTTAAAAATGTTCATCACAGTTAGTAGCAGCTCAAGGTGATGGCTTCAATTTGCTTGTTTTGTCCAAAACCAAAATATATTCAATATACAATGATATTTAACACAAAAACCCAGCAAATATTTGGCTTTTTTTGCTATATAAATAACATATTGAGAATTAAAACTGTTTTTTCTCTTCATCGATGATTAATCAAGTGATTGTTTCAGGCCTACACTACACTGGAAGCTGAGAAATACAAGTTTGGTAAGGGACGATCTAGATCAGGGGTTCTCAACCTTTCTGACCCTGAGGCCCATTTTTTTTCAGTACAGAGTGGCCCAGGGCCCATTAAATATAATTTTAATATATATTATTTATTATGATTAATTATATTATATTATATATATTATTTAATATGTATTATTTAATATATATACACTGTACAGGTTTATAATTATCTCACACTTGGTTTGATTTGTATTCAATTCAATTCAATAAACCGGGGGTCGTCTTCATTTTTTCGTTTTAAATATTTCTCCATCTTGTTTGTTTACAGCTAGCTGAGTGTCTTCTTCTCCTTATTTATGGAGCTGGTTAAAGTAACAACTGACTGATGCATTAGCGCCACTACATGGTCGGGAGTTGTTATTGTGTCCCGCGGCCCTCGCGGCCCACACGTACAAAACAGATTTTTTTTTGCGGCCCACTAGGTGGCGCTCGGGGCCCAAGTTTGGGCCGCGGCCCTATGGTTAAGAATCACTGATCTAGATGTTAACGCACACATTGACAAATATAAGCACTTTATGCTATATAATCTCAAAAGGTTGTTATACTCTCATTGTGAATCATGGCTGTTTGATGCAGTCCCTTTTCAGGTGAGAGGATTAATTGCTAAGCTTTTTAAGTTCTTCATTCCCTCTGCTCTCCTGGTGCAGGCATCGTCTATAATTTCAGCACTGATGGTCTGATGTGTTTGTTTAGAAGTGACCCACTACCTCCTCATGTCTCCATCAGTACAACTTCACTTTAACAAAACAACCTCCCCACAAGCACAGGGCACAGTTAATACTCTTTAGCTGCTTGTGGTTGTGTGGCGCATGTGCCAAAATCTTTAACAACTAGGTGAACACTTAAACAAATTAAGTGAACACCAAAACTTGAAGCTTTGTGCCTTCAGTCCTCAGCAGCGAAACACATTTGGATTGAGCTCACGTGACTCGACCAGTGAAGAACAAAACTAAAAAACTCCTTGGTTCGATTGTCTTTATGTTCAACCCTGTCTTCGACAATACTACGCTACATTCCCATTCGACTTCACTGCATTCTCAATTACCCGGATTACAGCTGCAGATTTTAACATGTTGTTAATGTTGTGAACTGAAAAACAAAACAAAAATGCAACAAAATTGCGTGGTAATGTTTGGTAAAACATCATGGTTTAGATTAAACTGACTGTGTGTTAACTGTGCATAAGAAGTGGACATAGAGACCATGACATCACCCACTGGTTTGTGGATTGCTGTTTTGAAGCAATGGCCATTCACATCTTGGTTTTGGCTGTTGACATCTTGTGTTTTTGCAACCACAAGTGACACCAAAGGGTGGAGCTAAGCACAACCGAATGCTAAATAAAACATTAGCTTCATAAACTGAAAACACACTGTGAAAGAGTTAAAAGTTTTAAGTTGAAAACCGGACAACTCCAGACCGGACAATGCTGTGGTAGCAACGCCCTAAAGCATACCCTGCTTTATGGTCTATTTGGCTTTAAATGGGACCATAATTTATGAAATGAACATCATGCTGTATTGAAGAAAACTTGAAACTAGCCATTGAGACCATAAACTCATCTTTATAAAGTTTACTTTGGTAAACACAAGATAGAAAATAACAGAATCACATCTCCGAATCTTGAAATGCATGGGGTGCCAGGTAGCAGCCAGAATGGAAAGAACAAAATCTCTGGCACTCACAGAGAAAGTGTCATTTTTATTATATTGGGCAAATCTTGCCCAATATAATAAAAAAGTTGCTGGAACACAATTTATAGGAGACTAGGCTGGTTTGTTTAGAATCATTGTTCTTCCTCATTGTCTTTAAAATGGGGGAACATGTTTGAAAAAGGCTAGAAGCGTGAAGTTCACCAAACATGAATGTAAACATCCTAAACAGCTTTATTGTTTCTTTAACCTCATTATAAAGTTCACATCCAAAAGCTCCGAACCAAAGAACTGAAATGATGTGACCTCTACTACTTAAACACTGAACTGAACATATTACATTACCAAGCATGTGTAGGTATGTCAGACACTGGTTGGCTAGGTCTATGCTTTGCATCCGTGTCTCTGTGTGTGTTTAAGTGTGTTTCTGCAGGTGACAGACTGAGCTTGTAAAGAAGTGTATTGATTTGCGCTGCTCCCTTGCTGTCTCGGTGGTTAACCCCAGTTTCAACAACACATGTCTGTGACGGGGAAATCGATACAAGTCACCGAAGCCTATTCTGATTGGATGGACTGATTGCCAACGTGGCTCTCTGATGGCAATGACAAGCCCCATCAGACAATTAATTAATGCTGTGAGGAGGGAGGGAGGAAACCGCAGAGTGTGAGAGAGACGAACTGAGACAGAGATAAAGATCTGAGATTGGATTGGACTCAGTTCAGCAGCAGTTCAGCAGTTTAAAGAATAGGGTCTGATACCAGGGAGTCAAATTGAATTGTTTAAAAGATCTTTTGATGAACAAATACACATTTAAGGACCAAAGGTTTCAATCAACAAGTAACAGATTATTTTTTCAAATGAAGTTCCCTGGAGAGGCTCAAAATTGATGATGGGGTCCAATTTAAAGGTTGAAATGCAACACTATCAGCCGTGTCATGTCATTTAACAAGCATCGAGCTTGTCATCTTCACCAAGTTACCAGTTTTCTTCAGGAAAAAACAAGTTGCTTTGTACTGTGAGTGACGATGCAATAATATCTGGTCAAAAGATGCATCTTTTTTGTTCCATGAGGTCTAGTTCAATAATGCTCAAAATGAACGATGACAGTGTGTGAAAGCAACTTGAAAAAATCTGGAAAATGATCATTTACATTAGGCATGACTTCAGTAACTTGACCTGCCGGATGGTTTGTTGCACAAAACCATCTAAAAAGCCGTTATTGGAAACTGCTTGGAAAAGGGCAGGCACTTTCAAAAATAATAATAATAATAATAATAATAATAATAATAATAATAATAATACTGAGGAGATTGGATGAAACATCTGTCAATCAAACTCTTGCTGAAGCCAGTCAGGAGAAATGCAAAAACATCTACTACATTGAGAAAAGCCTTCAGTGCTGTTTTGCTTTGCTCTTCTTTCAATAAAGAAATACTGTCCAGTTCTGATGTAACGGATGCTATTGCAGTATCAACGCTAACCTCTTCAGGAGCCGCCATTGTTGTTTAGAACAGTTACACACACCTAACCCACGCCTATAGCTGCCAGGATGCTGATTGGTCCGTGCGCTGGCTTGCTGAACACAAACACAAAATGGATTTTGGTGTGACGCATGATCCCACATCATATGCTCTTCAAAGTTTTCCTATCCAGTACAGAAACAGGTACTAATTTATCTCTACAGTACGAACAGAAAACTGTCCACAGCTACAGAGACTACAGAGGACCACAAATATGGCTGTTGGAGGGTCTGCTATGGGTGCTAAAAGCTCATTATGGTGGCTGATGGTTGATGACCACGGCTGACCTTGCTCTCACACATATGCACACCAACCATCCACAAAGATTCACACACTTTCTTCTTGCCAGGATTCGACTGTATCCCAGAAATCCATTAGATGCTGAATCAATAACTAGTTAAGGAAGTAGGAATGAGCTCAAGCTCTCAAACTTTACTGAACCTGATCACAAAAATAATTCACAAAAGAAACTAATGTCACCTCTGCTTCTGTGTGTTGATCTCACGACAAAACCCCTGAACACAGGGCCTTCACTTGGGCATTACAGACCTCCAGCTTCTCTGTCAAAGCAAAAGGTAAAGGGCCGTACTCAAATTTTTGCCAACCAAACAGCATTAATCACCAATAGATAAATCAACAGCAAGAGACCGTTTAGAAATACCTGACATTTTGGAGAGGTCGGAGAAAGAGGTGGGTTCAAGAGATGACAATAGAATAAGGAAAGAACATGGTTAAGGTATAAGGTAGAACTGAAAGAAATATAGATTATATGACAAGGAGTATTTCCACCAGAGGCTAGTATAGAGAAAAGTGTCAAGAGCAGGCTAGGAACAGAAAATGTTCAAAGAAAGAAATGCAAGTTAAGACACGACAATGGCTATAACATGAGGGTAAGATGCGGAAATGGAAAACAGAGTTTTTGCTCTTTGTTGTATTTCTATACATATGATAATGTCCTTACAGGAACAGAACAGTTTCAAAGGGCCATTTCAGGGTTAGGTGGTCTAAGCAAAGGTGCACAAGTTGTGTACAGAAACAGAAACTTCACATAAGTACAATGTGCACCAAATCCAAGAAATTAGTAGTAAAATTTGATGTACTCTGTTTTCATGCAACTTGTTTGCAATGGAGTCAAAGGAAAAAGAAAGTTAGCAGGTTAGCATGTGATGACGATATAACACAAACTAAATGTGCACTACGTAGGTTAAGACATTATGTTAAACTCTATGCCTCAATCTCCTAAATGGACTGTTTTAATGGGTTACACATGTCCGACAACAAAATATCAAAAGTTTTTTCTATTAAATGATATTACATATTCTTTGTACAAGAAGAAGTATGGACACAAATATTATTAAAAATCCTCCATTCTGATTGGCTGGGATGTGACAAGTAAGCGATCCATTACAATTGTGAAAAGTACTTTTGAGTATTAACCCTTACATATTAACTACTTGGTTCCATGTGAATATCGTAAATTATTGGTGACTTGTTGTGGAAATACTTTTAATTTGAGGTTTACGCATTTAGGTTTAGACAAAATAAAATTTGACAGGTGGTCAATGATGCGACAAACACCATGATGACGGGAATCAAGAAACCTTGATATGGAAGCTACATGACAAAAACTACTTAGGTTTAGGAAAAGATTGCACTTTGGGTTAAAATAACAACGCAGGCGGCATAACTTAAGTATGGACGCTATGTGACAAATAAACCAATGTTAATTCTGGTTTCTGGTGTACGAATACCGGTCTCCTGGTCAAAAGTTTTTTTGACCCACCCGTCCACCCCAGCCTCCTTTGTTGCTCTTTATACTTGTGGTTCACAATTACATGGACTACATACAAACTGACTTTGTGGATTATATATGAATTACAGTGCATTACTTTCCGTAGATATCGCTACAAACAGTGTATGAGAACAGCCCGGTTGATTACTGTGAGGGCACCAAACCTCTTAAAACCTCAGGAGCTGAATGACTGCTCTGTAGCCACTGGACTTTATCAGACACCACAGACTTTCTCTCTGTTTTGAATGGTCACATTTGCGGGTCGAGGGAGGACATAAATAATTAAAAATGTAATAAACGTACTGATATCACCTTCACATAATCACTTTCATCATGTCCATTCTCCAGACACGCCCTTGTCTCCAGGCTTCCCAGCAACCTTTCGCTACATAAGTCAAAAAATGTGATTGAGCCTGATATTGAAGTAATTTCTTACCTGATAATGCATTAAATTCATTGATTAAATGAGAGTATTGAATTATGAGATGGGGTCACCTTTTTGAATTATTGCAATAACAGTGTGGAAATATGTTTATCTGATGATTTATTGCAACATGTCTGAATATATTTCTGGTCAATTTCAAGGGCTGTTTCATTTTGTTTTGAAGTATCATATTATCTGATGGTGATTGCATAAGTTGCTTAAATGTGATTTAAATGGCATTTTTATAGTTCACATTATTTATATCTTTTAGCCAGATGATGAGAAAATATGATGTAAGGAGAAGATGTCAAAGATTGAACATCCTTCATGACACATCTGATCAGTGTGCTTTCACTTCGGGGGAACTACTGTCACAAAAGCTAACAGTACAGAAGTTGTCAATGTGGGGTCGGCGAATTTTTGGACGTGTTAGAGATGATTTCTGACAAATATTTAGCTTCCCTTTAAATGAAAACACCCTAGGTGGAAAATGTAATAATGGGGCACCACAGCTTGATCAGGAACATTTGTTGCATGTCATTCTCCATCAGTCTCTCATTTCATTTCCATGTCATTTCTGTAGTTAAGACCATATTAAAAATGGACCATAGACTGTACATAAGAACTACAAAGTACATGAGAGGAATAATTTTTAGGCGGACAAAAATGTTGTAATTTACTTTCATGAACTGAACACACTGAATAAGGGTTAAAGTTCTAAGTTGAAAACGTGGACAACTCCCAGATCGGACACCTCCCAGATGACACCTCCGTGGTAGCAACCTGCCAATCACACGGTAGCCAGGCCCTAAAGCATACCCTGCTTTATGGTCTATTTGAGTCTAAATGGGACCATAATTTACTAAATGAACATCATGCTGGATTGAAGAAGACTTGAAACTAGCGATTGAGACCATAAACTCATGTTTATAATGGTTACTGAGGTAGTAAATCAAGTGAGAAGTAGCCTCATTTTCTCATAGACTTCTATACAATCAGACTTCTTTTTGCAACCAGAGGAGTCGCCCCCTGCTGGCTGTTAGAAAGAATACAAGTTTAAGACGCTTCAGTATTGGCTTCACTTTTTAGACCTGGAGGTTCCTCACAGGAATGGACATACAATTTAATGCTAAATCAACAAATAAAATCCTCCTGTAGGATACCTGAGACAACAGATCTTCAAGGGTACACTTGGTCTCTAGTAATCAAAAACAAACCTGGGATCCGAGTCGGGCCAAATTAAAACTATCTTCAGTCTATACTGATCAGGGTAGGTTCACATTTTATTGCTGCAGGTCTCAGGTCTGTGTGACAATACATCAGTGGATCCGAGCTAGGGGTGAGAATCAATCCATGATATGATATTATCAGGATACTGAAGTCACTATGTTATCTTAATGTGATTTTAAACATTTTACAATTAGCTGGGTATTGCGGTATGGTATTGGTATTGATATTTTATCTAATGAGATACAGTTTTCACTCTGTTCATCTCACGTCAGAGCTTTTTTATGAAGATTGCAAAATGGAATGGTCAATCAAGCAGACAGACTGACTGACAGTCATAAAAACAAATGTTGCATCATGCACCTGATAAACTGTATTAGTCTACACTGTATTTGCATTATTAATAGTTTGTGTATCAAATATTGTGATACTATGCTGGATCAATTTTTCCCCCACCCCTAATCTAAACAGACTTGCTCCAAACTCTGAGCAGATTATGTCACATCATCATCATCACAGGAGAAAAACAGATTTTTCAAGTTGTTTTGTTGGTATTTCCACTCTTTTTGACCGTAGCTGCTTGTTACTTCGTGGAGCATCATGCTGCTACCGATGTTGGCATTCTGTCTGCTCGTGCTGCCTGCATTTTGGATCAAGTCCCATTATCCCCGGGTCCTTTTCAGGTTGGGTCTTTGTTTTTTAAATTAAATTATGCACACCGGGTGCAGATTTTCCATAGGTTCATTTCAGGTCCAAATTTTAGACCCATGAAGACATCAACCTGTCTCTCATTAGTGCCTGAATAATATCGATAGAACCATTGCAGAGACTGTTTTAGTTAAGTTGGCACAGATTTCCAAACAAACTTTCAGGAAAATAACATCTCCGATTGAATCTTTGTTATCCTTTAATACAAACACGTTCAGAAATCGAGTGACTAACTGGGACTTACTTTACTGGACTCTCACAAGATTGGTTTGATCTTATCAAGCTAAAGCTCTTTCCAAAAGATAGTGAGTCCAGTGAGAACTGTCCTGATTCTCCTCTGGATCTCAGCCGCATCGACATTTGCCAAATACTGGCCTGTCTGCACTGATTTGACAGGAGAGCTCTGATAAACCGGGGCTACAGTACGGAGAAAGAAAACTCTGTGGCTTTTGTCGTGAAACAAAATGAACACTTTAATACTGCATTGTGCTTGGAGGCCATACACAGAGCTGGGTTTAAACAAATGAGACCACTTTTGGCTGTCATCCGTGAGCTGCTGTTCTGGCACGAGGGAAGAGTTTTTGTTTACGGGATGAATAAAAGAAACAAACAGCGTTCCTCGAGGTCCAACTAATCCTGGCTTTACATAAATTAAAAAGCTTGGGGAAATGTGTGGACAAGTGAAAGGAGTGCAAACATGCTCTGACTACTAAGTCAACAAACTGTGAGCAAGCAAAAAGAGGGCTGCCTGCAGAACTCAAGGACGGAGCAATTCGACACTTATGCGGGATGACGTAGAAAACAAAGTTTGTACATACAGTACAGATACAATTTTTTTTTGTCTAAAAATAGTCTTTGAATTCCCTCCCCAAACATAGAGACAGAAATAAAGTTCCTGCCAAGATTTGGCTGAAGTGTTCACCAGAAGAGTCACTTTTTCACTCCAGCAAGGACAAGAGCTCATCAGTCTCTCTGGTCCCAGACCCTGTTGTCTTGTTCCTGCCAGTGTGACTGACAGCTATGCTCCCATTTTTGACAAACTGAAAGCTCACCCCTGAACTAACCTCAACTTTTGGTTTGAATTCATGTTTACATCTGCATGATAAAGACAGGCTAACTTGCAATTTCAATCTGTTGAATGGAAGGAGGAAAGACTTTCAAGATAAACTCCCTGATTTTGTTAAAGAACCACCAAATCTCAAATTGAAATTCAGCAACATAGAACTGGGAGGAAATTTTTGTGTGTGTGATAAGAGGTGTATGCGTGTAATAAAGAAAAAAGAAGGAAACAAGGTTTAAAGGCATTAGTGTGTATGCATGAGTATGCATATAGATGAGAGACAAGATTCACACAGTTGTCTCTTGACGTGAATAACAGGTTTGACCAATAGGGGATACTTAAGGTGACACTAATATTCCTACAATGTGTTCACACTTAATGTGAAGCCAATTATCACATATATGACTGCAAATAAACTATGTATTTATTAGCAGCAAACAGACAACGACTATGACATCTGGAGACGTACTGACGACAAGCGCTGACTCTCAGCGTGGACTAATTTTAAAACATACCAGGAACCCCAGCTGTTGCTGGTGCCTCCGTACGTTTATAGAGCTCTACAGCTGGATCAGGATTTTTGTCTCAAGCTGACACATGTTTAACTCAAGCTGGAGCCCTGCGTAGACCAGGGCTGTGATAGTCCTGATACTTAATACAACATAGTAATTATAGGAAATAAATTATTTCATAAATAAAATATAGAGATTTTTCTGTATGTCAAAACAGAGACACTGGAGGGAGGCGAGTGTTCTTATAGCAACTTATCCAGTGAAATAAACGAATAAATAAATAAATGAATGTTGTTTTTACTCTTTAGTGAGCAATGGAAAAAGTCTTTAATTTAACATAGTTAGTATTCTGTAATGGTCACCCCACTTGTATCAAAGTAAATCATGTCGCTAAGGCTGCCTTCCCTCTGGTGAGTTAAAATATTTACTCTAACAACGCCTGAGTGGCTGATATGTTCAGGATCTCTACGATAGCCATCTAAGGCTGTGATATGTAGTTTGACCAGATTAGGGCTACTCAAGTTGTCTTCACCTCCGCTTACAGTGATTTTTCTTAATTTATCTAGTTGAGTCTTTCCTTTCTCTTAGATGCAATTGCAGCTTTATTACACCAATATATTGGTGTAAGTCTTGTATGTATAACAGAGCACATCTGACAGAGGTTGGTTTGCTACATGGTTATTCCTACAGGGTAGCTTGAAGAGAATGGAGGGAAACAGAAGGGCAGGAGGTTAGTGGGTTACACAGCTATTTCATCTCCCAGACAGTCTGGAGTTCCCTGTCTGTTGAGAACATTTAGCAGCCTCAGCGTCTCCTCGTCCCCTCCCCAGCCAAAGAACTCCATCTCCTCCTCATCGTCCTCCCCCTCATCCTCATTGTCGTCGCTGTCGTCTGTGTTCGACTCATACTCCGAGGCGATACCCGACTCGCGAAACCTTGCCGCAAAGTCCAGGCAGCCCAAAGATTTGACGTCACAGGACAACAACTCTGCCGTGCCCTCAGACACCTCTTGGCCTTTGGCCTCCGGCCTGTCGGCCTTGAGCAGCGGGGGAGGCGAGGGGAGTGGAGGCGGAGGCCCCGGGAGGAAACGGAAACATTCCAGTTTGAGAAGACACTTGTCCCTACCTAGGGGGCTTCCCAGAGTCCCATTGGAAGATGAGAAGGCGTTGCCAGTCCCGTCGGTGGAGCCCAGCGCTGGCAGGTTGAGGGTGGACACGTCAGGTTTGGGCGTTGTTGGGTCGCAGATCACTGGTGGTACTGTAGACCGGAAGGTGATCTCCAACAAACTGTCCTGGGATCCCACTGGAGAGAGGAGATGAGGGAGGAAAGATGGAAAGGAGAAGAAAAGTGATGAATGAGCAAAGGGAGGGAGAGACAAGGAAGAAAGGACAGATTAAATATTTCATACCACATTCAAAAGTTCCACTGTTCCTTGATTTAAATTGCAGTGGATAACAGCTCCTTAAAAACTGTAACAAAATTAGTGAATAAGTGAATTTTGTATTGGGTCAGCAAGAAAAAAAAAAACATGTTTCAAAGCATTTCATCATCATCGGCTGCTTTGTGAAACATGTTTTGCTTCCTTCTTCACAGAAAACAGACCTGGAGCTCAAAAACAGACAGAAATCTACATTAAAGGAATATTTCATTTTCAAATACTGACCCCTAGTAAGCATGAAAGATGACTCTGAAAAGTTTGTAGTTCACTCCTTTGCGGAGGATAGCAGCTGTAGTCAGTGTGGTACACAGCAGTTACAGTTACACAAAATCAGTAAGAGCATCTATAAAAATATCCATAGAAACTCCTCAAACCTCAGTCTCTGCAGTATAATCTGCTTCCTTTCTGTTGTGCGACTGGAATTTAAAGTCTGGGAACAGCTTGGGTAAAATCTACGGCACCGTTTTATCAGCCACACATGGCGCATGAAAGACTATAGTTGCGTTGAAACAGTGAGTGAGTGGGAAAAAACTAATTAAAAAATGCATTGCAAAGTTAGTGGGGATTCAGACAGAAAGCAACCCACTGTTAAAACAGCTCAGGGGGCTGTCTTGGTGGGGGCGTGTTGTTTAAGTTACCGCTGAGACAATGAAATATGATCCAGGAAGTCCAGCTGGAATAGCAGATTCATGCGTTAAATGGACGCAAAAATAATTTGTAATACAGGATTTTACAACTCTGGAATGTTATGTCAGAACTCAAAACATCAATTTTCAGAGTATTCCTTTAAGGGGCTTCAATAAACTGCGCTAAAACCTCCTCCATGGGACCCCCACCTCTTCTCAGCTACAGCCAGACCAGATTATATGCTGTCAAATTCTGCTAAATGCTGTAAAAATGCTGTGAAATAGACCTTTCTCACGGTGGACATTGTGATAGCAGGAAAGAGACACGTGTAACTAATAGCACAAAAAAGGCAAAGTACTCCAGACCTCTTCTGTGGTAGTTCCTGCTTCAGTAGGTGTCTCCTGGATTGCAATGATGACACACACATGGACTCACAAGGGGAAAACAATACCAGCGTAGTTGTCACAGCTGATAATGAAAGATTACTCAGTTCCATCCAGGTATGTCAGTATGCCGTGAGCCAGTGTGCGCAACACACTAAAGATGAAATGTACTCATTCATTTTAACACCGCCAATTCCTTTAACATATTTACGCGACTTGCCATTTTTAGGTTGTGGTGGGCTTATAGTGAAGGTGCTGGCACCATATGAAACAGGAAAACTGAAGGAATCTGATGGTAGCAACCATGTCATGCTAGCATGTCGTGATGGAGGCTAAACAATGCTCCAAACATGGGCTAAGTTTTTGTGACAAAAAACTGTCATGACCATTTTCAAAGGGGTCCCTTGACCTCTGCATTAAAATGTGCTCTATCGGTACCCACGAGTCTCCCTTTTACAGACATGCCAACTTAATAATAATAATGATAATCACATGCAGTTTGGGGCAAGTCATAGTCAAGTCAGCACTCTGACACAGCCCTAATACCTGCGTTTGCAAGTCAAAATGTGTCCTGAGAAATTACATTTGTAATGCTGTAATGTTTTGTATGGTATTATTATTGTATTATTATTGTATTATTGTATTGTAATGTTTACAACATTTTGCAGTTCTCCTAACCTTGTGCAAAATGAGGTGCATTTTAAAAGTCCAATGTGCGGAGATGGCAATGAGATAACATGTTCTCCACTGAATTTCTGATGTTGGCCGGTAAGATAGCAGGTTGCTTCTCACAGGGTGACAATTAGAGGGCAGGCTGGACTGCGATAGCGCAGAGAAGACAGTCTCTCTCTGAATAGCTGAACAAGCTTAACAATGTGTGAAGGTGTGGGAGAGAGACGGAGAAGACAGAGGGGGTCGTGGACGATAGAGCTGTGCCCAGAATGTGTGCAGTGCATGATAAACAGAGCGGTGAGGGGAACCCTGACTCATACTACTACTAAGAAGATTTAATGTAGGAATTTCCATTTAGAAGCCTGTCTATGTCTGCAGTACCATCACTCTGTCAGTGTGCACAGAGCCGCCCTCTCAGAGTGTAGGTCATGGTAAGTATGGCTGGATGTTTGCTCCTGTCGTATGTTCAAGAGTTTCAGTTTTCAGACAGTGGTGATGTGTTGACCTAGAGGTACTGGTGGTGGTAAGATGCTCCGGCATGTCCATCTTTAAATTCGTTATTATTATCTTTATTGTTCAATTTATTGTTTTCTTTTTGTTTACTGTTTTTATTGTATGCACAACTGGTGCATAGTTTTCTGTGGGATACAATCTCCTATTAACAGCTGACTCAGTTAAGGTTTCAATATTGTTGCCTAGGATGATTTGCTCTAGAGGTTTTCCTTTTTTTTTTCCCCTTTTACAGAGGATCAGGATGGTTGGTCGCAACAAGAACGTCGTTCTTGCTGTTGGTGCTTTATTTGTACGCCATGTAATCCGTACCGACTGCACTGTAAATGCAACCGTGTGAATATGAAACACTCGGTTAGTAATGTAGACATCTCATAGCTGTTAGTATGTCTCATCTTAAAATGCATCTTGAGGAGAGAGGAGAGAGGAGAGAGGCTTGCCGGTGAAACTATGAGCCAGGATGCAAAGGTGCATTCTTTGCAAAGGTCTTGTGACATATAAAAAAGGCATAATTCTTGTCACATTATGCCAAATTGTGACCTGATTTAATAGTACATATACACGTAACTTTTTAGAAACACTGTTCTCCTCATCTGACAGATCATAAAATTTAGCGGTAGGCTATAACAAAACAATGGACTGCTGATGCAGCTGTGCTACACCTCATATTTAATTGAAGTCATTTTAAAATGACAGCTCTGAAACAAGGATCTCTCATTTTGTTAAATACTCCCCAACTACTCTCTCCTCATGTCTCTTTCTTGCCTCCTTTGCATGCATCTCAGGTGGGATTAAGACGTGAGGAGAGGAGGCGAGGCAAGGAATCGAGGATGTAACATGTTAATGTTACTTTGCTGCTTTTCCTGTGCTTATCTTCCCCTGTTTCAAAGGTCTTTAAGTAACGTAGCATTAGCTTGGATTGATCCACAGTTGAACTGCGTCTTATGTTTATGATTTCAGTCAGTACGTGTTGCTGCTTGTGAACTATATTATGTCATATGTATGTGAGAAATCTGTTGACGTTAGGTGAGAAGGGAGACCTAGTGGGAACAAGAGAACAAGTGAGTATTTTACTTCCAGGAGTATGTTAGATGACTTTTAAACGTTAGGAAATAGAAATAATAATTTCTGATCATTTTTACTACTTTGTCATGTGCTTACTTGAGTGAGTGAAAAATATCTTGCAGCTCTATCACACAACTGTCTTTTATCATGTGTACAATGATGTACAGCTTGATCCAAAGGCCGAATAACATTTTCTCTTGTTAAAGTAACACTTGGAGAGGACAGTACTGTCTTGGCAGAGGTGTGTGCTGTATAAATTCCTACTGTTAATAGGATTTTACAATCAATAACATGTTTTGACACATTTATTGCACAAAATGAGTAAAATATTCTTTTAAGTGAATGATTAAAAATGGGCTGTGGATCACTTATGAGCATATATGACTGGATATCTTCCTGCTAACTTGTCTTTTTATTTTCCTGCATCAAAATAAGTTCAGGACAGCTAAAGGAGATGGACAGGATGAGGTGTTGCTGTTGTTACATTTCCTACTGGCTGCCAGAGGAGGCTGATATGGGTCACAAATTACAAAATTCCTGTCACTTTATATAAAAACTTGTGTTCTCCTGACATTACCCCCATATGAATGTGTTTGTTTATCTGCAGCTGTACACTTTTACAAGCGTACATTCCTGTATATAAACCCCAGCATGCAGTGCGTATGTACATGAGCCTCTTGTGTGATCCACTCACTTGAGTTTGGTCCAGACATCTTTGTCTCCAGCTCCTGGATCTGTTTAACCAGCAGTGAAATGTGCTGCAGCAGGTCTTTGTTTTGTAGCAGCAGCTGGTGGACTCGAGCCTGGGCCTCCAGCCGAGCCGTGGCCTCTGCACTCAGCTGGTCCTTCAGCAGGTGGACCTGCACCGGAGGAGGTGGGTCAAGATGGAGGAGATGCAGAGGAGGAGAGGAAGAAGATGGGAACAGATGCTCAGTGCCGTGTATACCAACATTTTCCCCAGGTCAACACTAACAAAATCAACACAACTACCTCTTATCTGAATTCCCCCAAACACACAGATACAAGACAAACGCTCCAGTTTGAAGACTCAAACTGTGTTGACCCTTCAGATATAATTTGCTTGTCAGTGAAATCTGGAGACAGTGTTGTTGGGTGGGAATAATTTAAGACGCAGCTCAGCACTGCATGTCAAGTTGTTCTAGGTGTAAATTAAAAATAAACAATACTCAATTAATTATTTAATTAAAATAAATTATGAAAGGCTGGCCATTACCATGCTCCACTATGTCTCATAAGTTGTTACAACACTGTTTGGGTTGAAAACATTTATTATACAGATTTGGGTGTTAAATTTAACAATTTTTACCACTCAAGCATTGATAAAACTGATTAATAATCCCTCCAAACTACAACATAAAGACACCAAGACTTCGAGGAACACCATAAAAAGCCATGCTCTGATATGGTGTCTAAAATTTCTGACATTTGGAGATTTCTGCAAGAATTTCATTTTTTGGCAATTGGATGGCGAGGTCATGTGTGCAGTAATATTCAAACACCATTTTTAGATAAGGTAAAAATAACACATTTACACTGCATGCAAAGAAGTGCATGGTTTTTGCCCCAAACTGCATGTGATTATCATAAAGAGGACACATGAGTACCCATTGACATATCTTGAGGTCAGAGGTCAAGGGACTCCTTTGAAAATGGCCACACCGGTTTTTCGGTTGCCAAAATGTAGCCTAACTTTGGAGCATTATTTTGCCACCTTCCGACAAGCTAACATGATATGGTTGGTAGCAATTCCCAAAGTCGTCTGGTTTCATATGATACCAGTATCTAAAGACTGAGCCTGTTACAGCTTCTTAAAGACAGTAATGTTGGTTGGGATCACTGGCGATCCTGCAGGTCTCAGAAGAGACTTAATGAGGCCAAATTCTATCAAATTGAGGGCTCATTTGTTATAGCAAATTGAATCTTCTCTAAATGCAAAGTGTTGAGTCATTCAGCCATGTTTGTTTGGGCTGTAGTAGTTCTTCCCTTTAATGAGGAAATACTGTTGTACACTAGAGGTTATTACTTTGGAGATAATTTCAAAAATGTCTGACCAAAAGGGTTGAATTTTAACACATAAAAAATATGGCTCACTGTTACGTCTGAGAAGAAGCATCTATCAAATATGATAACATCCACATTGATTTAGTGTAGTAAATTACTACACTATTATTAATAAAACATTGTTTTTCAGAGAATATGGGCAAAATTACTATCACAAAAGTCTTTTTTAAACAAATGTAGCCACTGTTTAGGCCTTCACCTTGTAACGACTGATCAGGAAATGAGAGGCTTTAGGATCTGGCAGACTCAGCTCAGCAGATGGCAGTCACTGATCAATCACACTATATTTTCACTGTGTTGTAATTAATCAATACAATGCTGTAGAAAAAAAAAAACAGAAGTGTTGGAGGCAAACAGATCAATCAATGGCAGTTCGGTGGGGATGTGTGAGGAAAGCCACAAGACAACATAACCACAACACAAGCACAGCTGCTGGTTGTGAGCGAGGCTGAAGTCTGATAAAAGAAATAACTGGACATGTTTCACGTACAGCATCGAGTTGAGGCAGTTTAAAGTTAGATACTGACCAGCAGACTACGTGGAGAGGACGCACTCTGTACGTATGTATAAATGGCTCATTCTAAGGCAACAAAAACACAACTATACTTGTTTTACAGGATACACTAAAGAAAACAATAGATCCCCGTAATCGTTACACACTGTTCCCTCAAGCTGTCCTTGTATTTCTTAACTATGTACATTATTTTTGTGCAGAGTTTGTATGTGTGTTCTTTTTATTTATCTAGTAAGTGTCTTTTGTGACATGCCCTTTTTTTTTTCCTGCAGCAGTAAATCAACCCTGGCCTTTGTTGGCTGAGTCACTTTTCAAGCAAAAATGCCAAACATTTACTGGTACCATCTGGAGTTTTTTTTTTTTTAATCATCGTATATTTATAACTTCTATCTTTGGATATTGACTGTTGGACAAATCATGTCACCTTTGGCTCTGAAAATTGTGTTGGTACCCATAGAACCCATTTTCATTTACATATCTTGAGGTCAGAGGTCAATGGACCGCTCCAAAATGGCCATGCCAGTCTTTCCTCACTCTAATGTAGCATAATTTAGTTAAAATAGTTAGTTAAAATAGTTGTAAAGCATATTTACAACCAGTTAAAATGACACCAATGACACCACTGGACTCCTTAGGTTTTCTAGTTTCATAAAACGCCAGTATTTTCACTCTAGCTTTAAAACTGAACCTGCTTGAGTATTGAAAGTTCACATAGCCGGGCCCAATTGTTAGATTTTTAAGAGGTTAATTAAAAAATGAACAAATAATCAGCAGACCAATTGATAATTGAAGTTCTCTTGGTTTAGTTTTTCTGATATTTGATCTCTCTCCATTATGTACAGAGACAAAAACCATGAGTGATAGATATTAAATCTTTGTAATTCCTGTGGCTTTATATCCATCTATTACACTTTTATTATCGGCAGAGCAGAGCTCCAGTGGCTGCTCTGATCCTCATGTAACTTTAATGCCACAGTCTGCTGTGGTCTTCAAGATTAAAGCAGGGACTCCACTTCAATTTAAGACTGAAAGGCTAAAACTTCTATAACACTCTGAATCATTTATATAAGAGGGGAGTGAGTGAAGGGAAAGGAGACACCGTTCACTCGGGATACACACATCGTGCAGTTTGTGTAGCAGCAATGACTCCCCACTTTTACTTCAAAGTACTCTATCAAATGTTAGTGGCCCTACCTCGCACCTCACTCAGCCATCCACTATCCTGGGCACATAATTGCTTTTAACAATTTCATGTTTCAAATCACAAGAATGGCTCAGAAGAAGCCCAGTGTGTCGAAGGAACCCACTTACTAATGACTTTCTGACAGGAGAGACTTCGCAGCTCTCAATAGTTTGATGAACCCTGGAGTTTGAACATGGTCCAGCAGGACTTCAAATGTCTAATAGGCAAAGAGGTACTGAGGGAAAGAGTGTCAAACATGCTTTTACTCACTGATACTACATGCATGCTTAATAGTAAGAATCCGGAGGTGCAGCTTGCTGTTGACGTTAATGAGCATTTTCTCGTCAGAAAATCATTTCTATTCGGTTGTGAACATACAAATGTCTAAACAGGAGGCCATAAAATGTCTAGGAAGGCAGCTTGTGTGAATGTCCAACAAAAAGAGTTTTCTCAGAGCGCCATGAATCACAGGGCCCAGTGTGGAGGTACAAGTCATTGAAACTTGTAATGACTCCCTGGTTTCTCATTTCAGCCTGATGTGGTTACCGTGGTAGCATGGCTCTCTTCGCTCTTGACGTCAGTGGTGACACATATCAAAGGAAAAACTACAAAACACGCTGTAATTGAACATTTGAAACACTGCAGCAAATGCTGCAGAAAGTCCTTCGGTGTTTCATGAGCAGTCTGAAAATGAACAGAAAAGGCTGAGATGAGGTTAACAGATGTTTACTGAGGTTTTCTTTTGTTATAGTAACTAGTAACTGTGTTGCTTTTCCAGTTAGTACTGTACCTTATTATGCAGCACAACGATGTCTTGTTTAGTACATATTTATATAAATATCTCCCATTTTATTGCATGTTGTGCTCCTGTGTTAAGTACATGATGGTGTAGCATAATGATGTCCTCTATAGTACAGTATTTCTACTAATATTAATATGTATATATTCATTTTCAGGCTGAATGTGTAGGTACTACAGGTACTATAGATGAAAACTAGCCTTTTGGCTAATGATGGCATATTTGCAGGACTGTTTATAATTTTACACTGTCTCTATTAAATAAACCAATAAATTAACCAATAAATAAAATAAATAAATAAATGAATAAATAAATACATAAATAAATAAAAAGTAAAATCATTTTGTTCATTCTTGTACTTACTACTACATTGATTCATACTAAATAGAAGTGTCAAAAACACCCCCTATTAAAATTGGAGTAATTACTGTTATATCTGCCGTGGCATATTAGGATCATTATTAAATAATTGTGTGTGTGTGTGTGTGTGTGTGTGTGTGTGTGTGTGTGTGGGAATAAACCTTGAATTTCTGAGATCAAAGTTGTAAATTTACAAGAAACAGACTGATATTCTCTGATATAAAAATCGCAACTGTATGAAAAACAACCCTCAGAATGACAGCGGAGAGTAAAGAAAAGCGATTGCAATGAAAAACAGTGGGATTTCTTTGTGAAGTGACAACAGGAGGATCAACCTCATCACACCACATATGCCACCATTAAACACTGCGGTAACATGAGTCACAGAGGGGAAAATATATCATATTATAGCGGCCTCTCCATCAATCCATCCACTCTCTTCAGCTTCATCATCTTCAGATATGTATTATCTGGAGGAACGTCTCCTCAGCGGCTGGTTTTTCCTGTTAGTGGTGCTGAACGATACAGCGTCACATAGTCAAAAATAGAAGTTGTTCATCTCTATATTAGTATTTACTATTTTTGTTCAAAAAGATTACAGGAAGAACATGAAAGAATGTGAACATGTATCTTTCGAGACCATCCTTACCATAATAACACTACTTTAGGAGCAATGAAATTCAGACGGTGGCTGGTGGTACTATAGTTTTGCAACTGTGATTGTGCTTTTCTCTGAATATTACCCCCATCCTCTGGCGATTATTATTATTCTCTTTATCTACAATGGCCCTAATACGCCCTCATACATTTCTGATTGGCCTCTTAATAATATTTTTAATTCAAGGATTCAATCTATTAATCATTTGCCTGTAAAATGTGTAAAAAAATGTAAAATGACTAATCAATTTATTGACTAAATGTTTGGATGGATTAAGATTACTCTCCAAGCCTTAAGCTCCAAATACATATGAATGTATTGGACCTGAATTTCAAGTATCCATCAATATCAGTGGTATTGAACTGAATATGAAGAAAGGGTGGTTTTTATGGAGAATAACTTCTTTTTTTGGATTTCTGTTTTTAAAACAAATGCTTTTTCATGCTTCTTTCATGTTTCTTTTCTCTCGTATTATCTCCTCCTTATTTGCCTTCCCTCGTTCTCTTTAGTCATAAAGACTGTTTTCAGCATTTTCTAAGGTGAAATCTCATCAGTTCCTCCCCACCCAAATAAGGAGCCAGTGAGGCAAAGAAACACAATATGGACTCAAAATTCAGAGCCTCCGTCCCAAGGCCTCCATACCGCCTCCACCTCACATCCACTAGCCAGAAAGAAAAACCCAGTCTGTCGAGGAAGATGGTCATCTACTTCCATTATCCTTGCACTTTGCAACAAATAGAGGTGATCCAGATCGTGTTGGGGCCAGGCTGCCTCTGCAGAACTCATTTGTAAAGACTGACACCCTGATGATGACTTTGGTGCTGTAATTTACAGCTGACGGGAACCCATCTTGAGCTATGGAGGAGTGCAGCTCAACGTTGACATATGCTGCCCTGCTGACACCTCTAATAGCGCTTCAGTGTGGTTCATACTGAGGCCTTGGGAACAAGTGTCACATCTGTCCTGCTGCTGTCCGGTTAAATGTCTCTCAGTGTGCTGCAGTGGATTGTAAAAGGACAATGAACAACCCAATGTATAAACATTAGTGAACAAAGCCAGATAAGCAAAATAAACTACGAAAAACCTTGCCTTTAAAAAGTCAGACCTTGGCTCTGTCATCTAGATATCTGATCAAAACAAGCACAACATCTCATTGTGATGCAGCAACACAAACTTGGTTATATTCTGAAAATGGCCAGACTCAGTTTCTGTGGAAACAAGGAGCTGGTCCAACAGATAAAATATAAAAAAGGAATGAAAAATTGATAAGATGTGAAATGATAAGCACTAAATTATTACAGCTGGATCTCTCTGGCAATTTCCTTTTGCCCATTAGTACATCTGTTTATCTGGCCATGTGTGCCTCTACCTCATTGTCTTTTCATGGTTCCACCTGAATGGGAATGCCACTTAAATCACAAGTAAATAATATATTCAATGAGGATATACCCTGCATATTGTCTGTGTGAGGCCCTAAACCTGAACTGATTCTAATTCAACATTTTTGTCCACAAAATACGTAGTTTGTCCATGCCCTCTTGAATTACACATATGAAACTGTTCGAACTGTCACTAGATATGGTTTGGTTAGGTTTAGGCACAAAACAACTTCAGGTTTAGCGAAAAATGAACACCTTGTTATGGGTAGGGGTGCTTCGTCATCATGATAACAGTAAAAACCACATGGTATTTCAGGAACAACTGCGGTCATGGTTAAAACTAAATCAATTAATAATTTTATTCTTACCTTAGTATTTATTTTTTGTTAATGACTTTCATCTTTGTTGTGAGTGTTATTGTGTTTTTGAATGTATATTTAGCTTTGTGAAGTGCTTTGTTAACCTGATCTGCCAGATGGTTTGTTACAAGGGAACCAGCTGAGAAGCCGTCATTGGAAACTGTTTGGAAAAGGGCAGGTACTTTAAAAAAATATCAGGCATGTGATTGGTTGAACCATCTGTCAATTTGACACCAGGCAGGTGAAGAGCGGAAACATCTTTTCCATCGAGAGAAGCCTTCAGTGTCGTTCTTTGCTCATCTTTCAATGAAGAAATCTTCTCGGGTTCTGATATAACTGATGCAGCATCTACATTAACCTTTTCAGGAGCCACCACTGTCGTTTAGAATGAACAGTCCCTACGCCTAAACCACGCCTGTGGCTGCCAGTAGGTCTTCAGAGGATGCTGATTGGTCCGCTGTCTGGTGAGCTGGACACAAATGCATCACTTGAAGCCTGACAAGATGGATTTTCGTAGAATATGTCATCCTTCAATTATTTTGTGATCTCGTGACATTGTGAGAATCCAGCTGCTGTGCAAAGTAAGGGCTTTGTGACTCGCTTTGAAAAGTGTTATGCAAATGAAGTTATCATTATTTCCCTTCACACACTACACTTTTTGGGGACTATGAGGGGAACAATGTCAAATAAAGCAAAATACTAACGCTGAATGTTTGGGATGTCTGCAAGAGTTATGCAAATAATAGCACAAATATTCAGACAAAAAAAAAAAAATCAAGACATTACACTATAATGACACATTGCACATGATAATGCAGCCTGGTATCACACCAAAGTGTGTAATAGACCCACCTCTCCACCAGAGGATAGCGTGTCAGTGTCAAGTTTTGCCTCGCCGAGGGGGGAATATTACACATGTATGAAGGTGCAGTACCAGCAGAGGGGCAACAAAACCTCCCATGTAGGTTTAGGCAACAAAACTACTTAGTAAGGTTTAGGAAAAAACATCATGGTTGGCCTTAAAATAAGTGAATAAACAAAGTAGAACATGTACGGAAACAATCTAACATAAGTACAGAAAACAAGTCACAAGTGTCAAGACTTGGTCAAAACTGAGTACTGGACCGTGTATGGTCCGTCTGTGAATATGAGGCTAAACTGATATACAAATAGTCAGAGGTCATGTCTATAATGTTAAATCCAGTGGTACATGTCCAGCAGGTCCAGTATGGACACAAGGGGACATGCTTCACTCAACTAGCCGTTCAAGAGCCAATGAGGAAACGCCAATGCTCGGTCGGCCAATCGTGTAATTCATAACTCAGTGACAGAATTTTGTGATGTTACGGCTGGCCCTCTGCGGTCCAGCCAAAAACACTACAAAAAACACTAAAACACACATTAATGACGCAAAGCAGAACACTGGTCTCAAACACCAGTCACCTGGTTGAAAGTCGTGTGTTTGTTGGATCCATCTATCTCCCCTCCCGCCTGCCATAAGCAGACTTTCTCACTTTTCTTTCTACATCAATAGCTCTGAGTGGAGGATATTCAGGCGGATACATTTACATTGCAGTCAGTACAGACATGGAGTACAAATAACACACTTAAAGCAAGAATTGCATTTTTAACGCACGCTTTTGCCTCGCGCATTATCGTGTCAGTTATATACCTTTTCATGTGCCCGGGCCGATAATGATCATACCATAATCCAGGTGACTCGGAGATACTGGATATACTGCAAGACAACCATCCATTATGCATCACAATGTAGTTTTTTTTTAACCACATCTTATTTCTGCCGCATCATCGTAGTTAATTTGTGTGAGGAAATGTAGCCATTTGATGCTGCTATAACTTCATTTTACACATTAGCTAATTCATTTTCCATGGAGGCGTACATGAGTGCTGCAACAGATTCATATCAACACCAACACAATTTTATTCCTCCTCTAAAAATCACAGCATAAATGTACAGAAAGGAAGAATGAAGACGCGCGAGCCGAATGTCAGGCAGTATGACAATCGACTAAACAATAATGTTGATATTCCTTTTAAAAGTTAGAGAGAGAAGATCCAAAACGCCTTACTAAAAGTAGAACCCAGACAAAAAGCCAATTAAAAAGGTGCTCCACTTGTGCTTTGCTATGGTGGTCCCTTGGTAGTAAACCTGCTGCTACCCAGTGTTTTCTGCCGTCTTATCGGAGGGTCATAAAATTGAAGGAGCTTCAAGTGACTGAAATGACTCCTTAAAGCTCTAATTAGGCTGCAGCATCTCTCTTCCTTTTTATTGCTTTCTTTGTTCAAAACTGTTCCCCAGAACAGAACAGCGCCTGAGGACAATCCTCATCCTCTCAACTCCTTCTCTCACAACAATTTGACAGTTTCTCTTCCTAGTTTCCTTCCATCTTGTCAGGTCTTTACAAAGCCAAGAACATCTCTATTTAACAGATGTTCACATACAGTAATATTCTACAGTTGTTACAGCTGCTTCACTCTCTTCCCACTTGGTAAAGCACAACAGTGATTCAACCTACACAGAGCATGCAAGCTTTTACCGTATGTTTATTGCTTGAAACGCCTCTGATTCAAATGCAATTTTGCCCTTATGTTTAGGGTTTTGAATAAGTAGAAATGTACGGTTATCACTGGACAGCAAAACCACAGTCACAAAGAGCACTACATGCAGAGAGAGACAAAATGGGAAAATCAAGACCTTGTGGATTAAATCCTGATCCACAAATGCAGATCATAGAAACTGGATGACATGGCTGTTTAAATGATACCATTTGCCTTTCAGAAAAGACTGAAAAACAGCGACTCTCCCACTGGTGGCATAAGGGGATTAACACTGTTGGTTGTGCATTGCGACTCCACAGGCTTGGTTGTCGCGGATGTACTCTTCACACAGGATTACCATCATCGCATTCCCTTCCCACGCTAGGTCCCTTTGATTTGGAAGTGTTTGAAACCCCTCCAACACTTATTTTTATCACAATTTGGAGGAAAAAAAATGAAGGGTAAATGATCATTTTGCTGGTGCAATGATAAGTAAAATGATTTGAGACACACTTGCACTTATGTAATGTGCGAAAGATGGCGAGGGAGTGCTTAATAAAGTGAGAGAGAACCAGAAAAGTCCAGGCAACAGTGTGGAGGAAAGGACGGGAGAGATAATGAATGTGCAAAAAGTAGTCTGGGCCAAAATAAGAAGAAAGAAGATGTGAAAGGAGATGAAGCAATATAGAAAAAGAAAGAGGAAAGTAAGGTGTAGGTGGCAGGAAGGGAAAGAATGCTGGAGAGATGACAGGAAGGAAGATAACAGGGTGAAAATAACTGATGAAAAGAAGATGGAAGAAGCGAAAGATGGATGTATAGAATAAATAAAAGCAGAAGTAAGTAAGGAATCAAAGGGAGGAAATGGAGTAAGGAAGGACTGAAGGAAAGATCAGTAAGCAAGCTGGGAAGAGACGGAGAGAGGTCAAATTTCATTAAGCAGTGACAGTGACGAGCATCATCTGCAGAGCGAACTTCATCTTGAAACAGAACGCCGATGTGCTCCCTCACTTCCCTGACTTCATTAAACATCTCCACTTCCACTCATCCCTGAGTGAGCTGTGATTAGCGCTGGCCAGCTTGCTAATTTACCTCCATTTACTGTGACCTCTGTTCAACCTCAAGAATATTTCCCCAGTTTCCTGGTTGGGCGCACAGAGTCGCAGGCACTTTCATCAGCACAGGGCAACAGTGAAAATAATCACTACTTCATCTAAGCAGTTTATTCCATAATATGCTGGGATGACAAAAAATGCTGCCAAAGTGCAACATTACTTTGAAATACAGCTGCTGAGATTATTAAACAAAGATTTTGCAAAGTACAGACAGGTCACAAATTAAAGGCTGATTCAGAATAAACTTTCGTTTTCACAGGACAAAATATGTCAATGCTGGTTGACAGTGCTTGTTTGACCCATTCACCATCTGACCATTGCATAATGCCTTGAGTAGGTTTACACAGGAGTTAGCTGAAAACCCAGTTCGTCACATTATTGATAAAGGATGCCTCTGTGCTGAAGGGCGCTGCCTAATTGACAGCACTTGATGAGTTGGGAGTGAGACCTGTGTTGAAATATGTCAGTCACTAGTTCCCAGATCCCAAGGCTTGACTTGTGTTATATGACCAATAGTAAAAAACTCAGAGATTCAATCTGCACTGATATAAAACAGAGAAAATATTCTCACACTGGGGAAGCTGGAACCAATTAATGTCAGTTATTTTCTGCTTGATAAATGAATAATAAAAGAATTTTCAAATTAGATGCACATTTTTTTCTGTCCATCAATTGACTGATTAACTGTTTCAGCTCAAAAGAAAAAAATAAATAAGTAGAGGAACATAAGGGGTCACTGAATGGTATGATGGAAATAATATAAATCCTATGTTATGGCCAACTACCAAATTAGTAAATGTATTATGGAAGAATGGTGTTCTTTACTATACATTGTATCTACAGTATATTACATATTTACTGCATTATTTCCAGTGAATCCCTGGCGTGGTTGAGGGTAATCCGAGTCCTGCAATGGTGGACTCAAATGTTAAAAATGTTAATTACTCCTTTCAGAATGTAAATACATTGAATGGCTACTGCTGAAAATGTTATGACTAAAAACTGTATTATAAATGGGGGCTTGAATCCATTAAAACCTTCCTTGACTAACTAAGTCAAGACGGGTCAATATTTGTGATGTACCAACATGTATATTCCTTTAAAAAAATCTGATTTCCCTGGCTGTAAACCTTTGTTTATCACAGTTGTGTGTTGTTGCATTGGCATTATACAACAACATTATTATGGCAGAGCAACACTGAAACCTGACAACTCTGTAAAATCAGTGGGGGCCTGCAGTGTGAAATGATCAAAGCAATATCTGCCTTTAACATTACTAAGTTGGACACTTTGGGATCCTGCTTGTTTTCAACAAATACTTTCACCACTTGAAGCGAGATAAGTGAAACAGAATAATAATGCTATTTTACTTTCTGGTGTGAAACTAAGGCAAAGACACCAGGGAAAGCTTTTTTGTTTTGAACAGGAAATAAAGTTTGGCACTGTTAATAACACAAACACGCACAGCTATAGATGTATACACACACATTTTACTAGTGTGTCAGTCAAATAATCCCTCTATTCCTCCATGTCTTCACCCACAGTGTGCAAAGTGTAATAACTGTGTTACAGTACAGCAGTAAAAAAAAAAAACAAAAAATGTTATATACCTGATTGTGTGTAGAGACACAAAAATATGTAACAAAAAATACCCTAGAATATGAATATTCATGTTAATTTGGATGTTCGTGTGCAGCCTAAACAGTGACAACAAAACGATCTTAGTCCAAATTGCAGCTGCCGTCATTTGCACTCATTAGACAAAGTGAATTAATTAGTTAATTAATTCTGGTTTAGTTACATTCAAATTTGACAAAAAGACGGATACATTTAAATAAATTCATAATTATTCAACACCAGAGTCCAACAAAAGTTCCAAGAGGCCAAGGTGATGTCTTCAAATATCTTATTTTGTCAGATCAACAGATCGACAACCACAGATATTTAATTTACAATAATACTTAAAGGAGAACCAAAGCATCACTTTTTAAAAGCAGGGCCTGGTGAACTGTAAACAACTGGTTTATCTCTGGACTTTTCATTTGAATAACTGTTAGAGGTCAGAAGAAGTAAAACTATTCAGCATGTCACACAAAGAAAGGAATCTGTTGCTTTTTTCTCTCCTTTCGCATTGTTTCAAGTATTTAACAGCTGGCAGTGTGTCAGTGACTATGACTTGCCCCAAACCGCATGTGATTATCTTAAAGTGGACATGTCTGTAAAGGGGAGACTCGTGGGTACCTAGAGAACCCATTTTCATTCACATGTGCCTAGGTCAAAGGTCAAGGGACCCCTCTGAAATGGCTATACCGGTTTTACCTCGCTGAAATGTAGCTTAAGTTTGGAGCAACATTTAACCTCCTTTGCAATGAGCTAGTATGACACGTTGGTACCAATGGATGAACCTGCCACAACCTCAGAAAGATCAATATCATAAGTTGCCTTAATGCGTTTAGGAATTTAATGGCGTTAAAAAAAATTTGCGTTAACACGTTATTATCGTGTTAACTTTGAGAGCCTGACTTTTAGATCATTTCTCTGCTCGTCGATCAACTAATTTACTACCCAAATAGTAATTTAAGAACAACCGTTACAAAACTAGATGACATCCAATGGCACCAGCAACACAGACTTAGACTCATTAGACAAATCTGCCTTAAAAGAAGTGAAGTGAGGGGTATGGGGAAACTAATTTACATGCTGAGTTGAAGCTAACAGTTACAGTGACTCAGACTAGTCAAGACCACTGGGGAACCTGCTGAATGGCAAGAGTGCCAAGGTCAGGTGGAATCACCTTAGGGTAGCTCATTTGAAATAATCAGCATTAGGTGAAATACTTCACATGCTACAGCAGTTTTGACTCTATACCAGTGTCTCTGCTAGCGTCACTGACCTCTGGCTTCATCACGGTATAATTAATGGCATTTATGTCTGGGCAGGCTCAATCTGAATGTGCGAGCTGTCAATTGTAGCGGCAGTCTGTCTAACATTGTTCAGGTCAGGACAAGGGATCAGCTAACCTCAGTGTGAACAGGCGGTTCATTCAGGAGGACCCCTGTATCCCTCTCTGGAAGTTATGAGACATCTGTATTTAACAGTATGAGACACTTCTGGGTCAGGAGTGCGTGTGTGGGAGTGTGCACGAGGAGGAGGGTGTGCTGAGTTGTGAAACTGCAGTTTCAAGTCTCGAGGCCCTTTGCAAGCAGGCTGACAAACTGCATGTGTGTGAGCTTTGATCCAGCTCATAAGCCCAAAGCCATTGCTGTCAATAGTCACTTCTCCCACTGCGGCCACTCAAACTGTGTGACTGCATGTCTGGTGTTGTGTGCACAAGATTCTAACTTTTCTTTTCCAATCCAGACTGGATTGCAGGTGGGTGCTGATCTCCTTCACTCTGCCAATGATCCTTCAATGTTTTCAATTGATCACATGCTTCTATTCCTCAGCAGTGTGTTCAGCAAAGGCTAACTTTCTGATTTGCTGGAAAAACAACTAAGATTTCCTCTGCTGGGATAGTCTCCGCCCACCTGCGATCCTGGGCCCTGTCAACGTAACCTCATGAAATGCTTTGCAGAATATCTTAATCTTAAAGTTAATCCTCATTTTTCACGTGTTTCCCTACAAAATAACTTAGGCAGGGTTAGGAAAAGATTCTGGTTTGGGTTTAAATAACTCGGGAAGTGGCGTAACTTCCACATGAACTTGGGTAAAAGTTTGATGTTTTTTTTAAACCACCCATCCACCCAAACCTACACCTACACAGCGTTTGTTACTCTTTATCCTGGTTCACGAATATGTGGATTACATATGAATTCTTTCAAAGCCATATATACAAATGATACACTGCATGGTGGTGCAGCGGTTAGCACTCTCGTCTCACAGCAAGGGAGTTTCCGGGTTCTCTGGTTTCCTCCCACAGTCCAAAGACATGCAGGTTAATTGCTGACTCTAAATAACCCTTAGGTGTAAATGTGAGTGTGAAAAGTTGTCTCTCTCTATGTGTCAGCCCTGTGATAACCTGGCGACCTGTCCAGAGTGTACCCGGCCTTCACCCAATATCAGCTGGGATCAACTCCAGCCGCCCCGTGACCCCGAATAGGATAAGCGGTTATGGATGATAATGAATGAATGAATGAATGAATGAATACAGTTACATACACATTTACATTTTCTGTTATTAATAATTACGATATCAATTCTTGAGTTACAGCAAAAAATGTGGTTTTTGAGGTCACAATGACCTTCATATTGGCCACCAAAATCTTATTAGCTCATCCTTTAGTCCGCGGGGACGTTTGTGCCAAATCTGAAGAAATTCCCTCAAGGAGATTCGCAAGATATCATGTTCACAAGAATGGGACAGAAGGACAACCTAAACACATAATGCCTCCGACCATGGCTGTTGCCGGTGTGAAGGTATAACTACACCTGTATCTGACTAAAGTACACGTTCAGGAGGATTTCATACACCGAGTAATGTAACTTGAAGATCTGATATTAATGGGATATTTGGGTCCAACCAGGGTTGTCGTTCATTCATTCATTCATTCTCATTACAATCTAGTGCAATAATGTCAAGTTAGAGTTTGTTCCTGTCAGTGTTCTGTACCTGTATGTGACTGGTTTGTCACTGAGATGAAAACAAGATGACTTTATTTATTTTCCTGTATTAAATATATAACCTCATACTGTAGTATCATTTTGATGCAGCTACAGAATAAAAAAATAGAAAAGAGCATGTTTTGGTGAGAGTGGCGCAAAAGCAGCTGTGTGGGTGTATCTATGGTACTTTTTCTTGAGACACAGACACTGTGGAAACAAATTTCTCCCTTGGAGACAACAGAGCCTATTTGTCTATATTAAACACCATCAGTGTACACGTTATTCAATTAATGTCAGGTAAATCCAATTACTTTGCTGAAATCATAATTGATTATGTTTGCACTGTCATGATTCCTGTGTTCCTCTATCAGATTTTTGCCTTTTTATTTATTTTAAGAAGTAATGCTGCTGTTGTTGTTGTAATGACTTCAAATTATTATAGCATTTTTGCAAGGAAGAAGAATGGCAGCAGCCAGAGCAACAGTTCCCATGGCAACATATACTCAAGGTTAAAGTACCACTCATGACTCATGACTGATGACCATCACAACATGTGCATGTCTTGGAGGAATCTGAATTGTCATGTCAGTGAAAACAGGGCATTTGGAAAGTATGCAAAACATCTCTCTTACATTGCCATACAGGCAGGTGGAAAATAAGGTATCCACAGGCTATAAAAAAAATTACTAGCAGGCAAAAATGCCTTCGTCCAGTGTCAGCTGGGATCATCTCCAGCCCCCCCGCGACCCTGACAAGGATAAGCGTTTACAGATAATGGATGGATGGAGTAGGCAAAAAAAAAAAAAAAAGGGTGTGTGCATGTGTTTGTGCATGTGTGAGAGACCCACCTGTGCCACTGCCACTTGTGTCTGCTGCTGCTGCTGCTGGAGCTGCTGTTGCAGCAGCTGGATTTGGTGGTGAACAGACAGGGGGGCACCTGCTGGCAGCGTGCCCGACGGAGGGAGCAACATCCTGGGGCTGGACATCAGCAGAGAGGCCTCCTCTGAAGCCTGACACCAGGGAAAGGAGAGAGAGATATTTACTGACCTAGCCCAACAGAAACATTTAACAAATAACCAGAAAAGAGTTTGCAATTTTGTCCCATTAAGTAAAACACTTAAAACAGTTTGGCAGGCGCATATTCCTTGAAAAAAAATACTACTTCACAAATCTTATTTTTATTTATATATTTTACAAACTTTTCATTGATTTGTCAATGGCCTGTTCCCCATTTCCTACCCCCTACATCGAGTGCCCTTGCTCAGACTACATCAACTTTCAAACTTGGCCTTCATTTTAGTCTCAACTACACACCTCTAAAGTTTCCTGATTGCATCTTGCACAGCTGTGATGCTATTACCTTGACAAAATTTGTTCAAACAGACAGAAATATTAACACCTGGCAAAATACTCAAAACTGCCTCTGTGGTAGTTCCCGCTACAGTAGACCACAGGACCACACTTTGCCACGATGACGCACACACAGACTTGCAAGGTGAAAACAATATCAGCAACCTGCTCCTGCGGCTGGTAAAAACTACTTTTAGCACTTTTGAGACCTTTAGTTCACAAAAAGTTTCAAGATTGAGGCTGCAAAAAGAGAAAAAAAAAAGAGAAAAAGGGGACTAATGAATAAATAAATATATTCCATATATGCAATAGCATCAATATAATGCCTTAGAGGACAAGTCATCATCACAACAAGAATCTGAATTTGAAATGTAGAAGTGCTGATTAGTTGCACCAGTGTGGAATGAGCGGTGCTGAGAATGTAGATCAGCAGCGCTGAGACGCTTCACTCCAACAATAATGAGCTTTGGGACTCAGCTCATCTCCATCTAACACTATGAAGCATCCTAATTGTTTCAAGGCTCTGGTAACCAGTCACACATTGTGCCCTCTCCATCATTCAGCCACTCAAAAATATGCTTTGTTATGCAGATACAGTATGGTGTCTTAATCACACTAAGCAAAAATATATCATCAGCACCATATGGTATTTGAGGGTAATTCTGAAATCCAAGCTAGTGACACCTGGAAGTGTGGAAGAAGCACACACAATATATCTAAAACAGCCCACTGCTCCAAAGTTGACATTCACATTTTATTTTCTACCTGCCATTGTTCATTAGATACAGAAGTACAATGAGGGGACCTTAGAAAAACAGAGTGCTACGAGGTACATGGTTGGTATAGAGAACAAAAACACCACTGCTGAGACCTTGATTCAACCCACGCAGGAGGTGCATCTCTTCGCCCGCCGTCCTATGAAACACATCTGGCATTGCTCAGTGTTGGGAAGCCAGTGAGGGATCACGACAACGTTGCTGCTCTTGGGGGTATCCCATAAACATCCAGTGCATGTTATAACCCAATGCCATCCAGTGAGTGACACAAGTTGAGGGTCCACTACCATATGACTGAAGTCCTTGGTCCCATTTACACTTTTCAAAGGTCTCAGATAAAATACTGCCAGTTATTTTGAAGAGTAAAGATGAGATATGCATCTTGAAGAGACCCTGTCAGTCTCATACAAGTAAACTGCATTCTCAATTACATTTCGAGGGAAATATATTTTCTTCTAGATTACACACGGTTGACAAAATGAAACGAAACAAAAAAATGCTAAAAAAATTGATAAAAAAAAAAAACATTATGGTTTGCCTTTAAATTACTGTTATTAATCTGCGGACATGAATTGAAATAAGATAATGTTGCCTTTTGGTTTCACTCGGGACACAAACAGCAGACTCCTGGTTGAAAGCCCTGTGTTTGTTGCACCCATCCACCAGCCCGACCTCCTCCCTATGCGGACTTGGATGGAGTGTTGATAGAAGTGTATTTGTGGTACATCAAACACAAATGTAATCCGTGGCAAAATCTGTTTTGCTCAAAACATAATTGACGATGCTGTTTCCTATTATAGAAATATAATATTTCAGGGCTGCTTGGAGAGCATTTACACATTTTGAAAATCTGGCTGGAATATGTCTCAAACCTCCTTCCGAGGTAGTTTGCGCAATGGGATTTCAACCTGTTTCTGTTGTTGCCAAATTAATTACTTGGCTTTTTTGCTATCAAATTTGTAAGCAAATTCAATCTCAAAAAGGAGATGAGACAAGATAATTATGGATATAGATCATATTTTTCAGTTAACACTAGCTGTAGCAAGCTCAGTTTTAGAGGCTGAAGCTACTTCACATGAAACTAGAAAACCATCGGTACCAACCATGTCATATTCACTTGTCAGGAAAGTGGTTAAATAACTCTCCAAAGGTAGGTTAAAATTATTGGTTATTTTCAAAGGGGTCCCTTGAGAAATGGCCACCCAAGAGTCTCCTCTTTGTTTATGATAATCCCATGCAGTTTTGGGCTATCTATACAGTTTTTGCATGCAGTACAAATGTGTTCTATTTGCCTGGTGTATCTGAATATTTCTGCATACTGTGGTCCCTACTGTCTTAGAATTACATGAATTATATGTATGATATGACTGGAAAGCTGAGGCTCTTGTGGATCTACTGAACCCAACTGTATTCCTTTGTGATTATGTTAGTCCCCATAGTAGCCATTATACATAATACATATGTTGATCTGCTGTCTCCCCCTGAAGAGGGTCTGTTAGGGTCTATCTATTTAACAAAGCACAATTAATTTTTATTATTGGAGCTCTAATGTTGGCTAGCTAGCAAGTTCTTGCTGCGCAGTAGTTCAAAAAATTATTTTGAAGACACATGAAGCAAAAAGAAATGCGCATAGCTCGCTTTATACGTGACTGGCTTTACAACTTAAGCCTTATTGGTTTCTGCTGGTGTCACCTCTACTTCCCCAGAGCCACAGCAACTTACTAGACTTCAAGCATCTCTGAAAATGGCTTCATGGCTGCCAAGTTTGAACAATTGGGTTGTTGACTGAATCCAAACTATGTCACATCACTAATGGGCAACACAAGGTGCTTCAACATGACTGGAGTCACGGCTCCAAATGAAGGTCTGCAAACAAAGTCGACACCTGATTAAACTGAACCTCAACCTGCCTTAAGGAATCCATGCCAAAACACTTCACCATCTGTCACACCTTCTGGTGACGCACACACACACGCACCATGAAAGGAATACATGACTGATGGCCTGTCTGAGCTGGATCTTTTAGGTTAATGAGAGGAAATTATCCAAGTTGACGGGTTGTTTGGTGCCATCACATAATGAATAGTGAGGCAGAAGGGTGTGTGTGTGTGTGTGTGTGTGTGTGTGTGTGTGTGTGTGTGTGTGTGTGTGTGTGTGTGTGTGTGTGGGTGAAAGAGGATTTGTTGGATTCCTCAGAAACATGTCAGATCATCTAAAGTGCCTCTTTAAAACAGACACATCGTTCACAGCTTTTTTTCATAGAAGCTACTTGTAGACACCTGAGGTGACACTCTACGCCTGCTACGTAAAGGATGTTGAACAAGACTGCTGTTTTAGCTTTGAAAAAGCGAGTGTTGTCAGGCAAACAGATAAGGTTCAGTGACTGGAAGATGACTCAGCACTTAAACTAACAGAGGAGAAATGGTGAAACATTTGGCTTTCAAGCACTGTGGACACAGGGACTATTCTCATTTACAGAAAAATGGAAAAAGAAGGCAGATTTAAACAGGCTGTCAGCAGCAGCCACAGACGCAATACAGATGGAGAAGAAATCCCATTCTGATGCACTTGTGGCGGTGTGGGGGTTTGCTAGGGGACTGGTGCCAACAGCCCGCCATTCTCAACCTTAAACCAAGTGTAGCCCTGGTCGCCTGCCATACGCCTCCAGGTCACCAACTCTCCTCTCTCCTTTGCAGGGAGCACAAGGGGTTCAGTGATGGTCTATGGGGCAGATCTGATGCACCTATGGAGCTCTGGAGAAAGCCCAGGAGGCCTGGAGGCTGCCCTCTGCCCCTGGAGCATGATGGATGGGTATATGGGTGTAATATACAGTAATCATCTACAACATTATGCCATAAAAAATGTCTGTTTTATAATTTTGTCCTTGCAGTTCTTCTAACAATGGTAGTTTAATCAATAACTGCTTATATAAAAGTATTTACAGAAGATAAGATATTCATTTATTAGTACCACAGTGGGGAGATTTGCAGTGTACAACAGTAAAGGGGAAAGTCCAAAAACAAGAAGCTAAACAAAAGCAGACATCCATAGAATATGACAATTTAAATACAAGGAAATATAAAAATAGGAACAATATAAACAAGGGGAAATATTAAAAATAGGAACAATATATACAGTATACAAGTGGACAATTGCACAGTGATCAGAATGAAATTTCACCTGAGAGTAGAAGTTTACCCCTGAGTAGTACTGACATTGCACAGTCAGGGTACAGTATAGTTCACTTATTGTCAGTTTTGGTGTCAGACAGCTGCAGGAGTGAAGGATCAGCAATAGCGTTCCTTTACACACTTCGGGTGGAGCAGCCTGTCGCTGGAGGAGCTCTCCAGTGCTGCGATAGTGTCCTGCATGGGGTGGGAGTCATTCCCCATCATAGATGACAGCTTAGCCATCATCCTCCTCTCCCACCACCTCCACGGGGTCGAGAGGGCATCCCAGGACAGAGCTGGCCTTCCTGATCACCTTATCAAGTCTGTTCCTGTCCACAGCCGAGATGCCGCTGCCCGAGGCAGACCACTCCATTTACATTCACTGTTGCAAACATCCACTGTCCACCCTACACACAATATACTAGGAAAAAGGCACCTTCCACAATCCTTGTCTGGATAGATATTTCTTGGTAGTGCAGTGAGCAACGAAAAGACGGAGAAAAAAGAAAAAGGCAAAATTTTGGACATTAACCATTAAAAACAAATGAGCGCTTTTTGTGTTAAATTGTCAATAAGGGCCTGGCTTTAGTAGAAAACAAGTGGTTTGTAAGACGTGCTGTCTGTCTATGTCAGAAATCAAAAGGTGTTGTTCCAAACAGGGGCAGTGGAAGGTGGAGTGAGAAGCCAGTTGAAATGTGGGGATACTTTCAGACAGTCGCTCCTGGGGGGCATTCATAGTGTTGCTCTCAGTTGTTCATGTGTAATAGTTGTCAAGAATGAAAAAGAGAGTTCTCACCTTCACACAGCTGGCCAATTACTGCACAAAGTAGGTGTGCATATTAGATTGTCGGTTTTGGAAAGACAGAAATAGTCGAGCACAGAACCCCAACTCCCCTGCCCTCACCGTAATGCAATGTTGAAAAGGTGTGTGGAGGAGAAGGGCTTTCTGAAGCCATTTGACATATTGACAGTGATGAGCCCACCGGGAATTAACACCCAAATAACTAACATCTTTTAGTCCATTCATTGAAACATTAGACTGTATAGTTAAGTCTCACAGCTTCATCACGCCCCCTATGACACTGCAAATAGCTGTTTTCAACAAAAAAAGCTCAACATGCTGAGTACCACCTGCCAAGCACCAAACAACAGAAAGCAGAAGTGATATATTTGCTGATGAAGAAATTCCTACAGCTTAAAGTTCAGTAAAAACATAGTCTGATAATCTGACTCGACATTTCGTTACACTTCCTTTATTTGAATCGCTGAACATATCGCAGAAGTCTGGAAAAAGGCAGGTAAAACTATAGACTGTAAGTAGACATAGTCACCACAATGCCACCCACTGGTTAGTGGACTGCTGTTTTGAAACCTCTAATCTGGCATTTTGGCTGTCGCCATCTTGTTTTTTCGCAGCCAGAGGATGGAGCTAACAACAACCTAATGCTGAATAAGACATTTTTAGGTGACCAATATGTTGCACTTGGGGTTAAAGTATCCAGACCAGACAACGCCATGGTAGTGACCTGTCAATCACAAGGTAGCCATGCCCTGAAGCATATCCTTCTTTATGGTCTTTTTGACCCTAAATGGGACCATAATTAATAATAATAATAATAAATGAACATCGTGCTGTATTGAAGAAGACTTGAAACTAGTGATTGAGACCATAAACTCATGTTTACAATGTTTACTGAGCTAATAAATCAAGTGACAAGTTGGGTCATTTTCTCATAGACTTCCATACAACCAGATCTTTTTTTTTTTTTGCAACCAGAGGAGTCGCCCCCTGCTGGTTATTAGAAAGAATGCAGGTTCAAGGCACTTCCATATTGACTAGGTAGTCCACTGCGTAAAAGACCAACCAGAGCTAAAAGGAGATTGAACATTGGGCTTTTAAGAGGCAAAACAAAATATATAATATAGTCAATGAAACAGTACGGTAACAGTAATAATTTTCGCCTTCTGGGCCAAACACATTATTTTACTGAAATATGTCACCTTGTTTTGACCTGTAATTATAGCGTCCCCTTAATGCCTCACTGTAATGTCAAAAATGGCACAAAATGTGCCCAAACAGCTATGAAGATTGGATGGTAAATTATTCTCAGTAATGGCATGATGCCTGGAGTGCCTGCTTAAAAAAATGGATGACTGAGTTGGAAATGGCTGTGGTTCATGAAAAAATGTCTTCAGGGATGTTTAGTAGGCCAGCAAAATGTGGTGTGTGGTATAGTTGAGGTGTTCAGTGGATGCAGATTATTGAGAAAAACCACGTCATCCTTTTATTGATGAATACTGGGAAATAAAAAGTCCATTCATAATAAAAAAAAAAAGCTTCAGTAGTGATATCAGACCTTTCTCAAAATTGGTTAACTTGTGAGATTTATACTTAAATGACTGAGTAAATGAACGTAGACGATGAATGGATCAATGATAGTGACACTGAGCCACAGTGACAAATTTTCATTGAATACAATTTGAATGCTTATACATATGAATATGCAAGCATGAATACGCCCACGCACTCTCTCTCTCACACAAACACGTACAGTAAGCAGTTTGTTGAGTGGAGATTTGTATATTCAAACACTGTATTAACCTCTCTAGCCTCTAAACTTGTTTACTCCAGTCAAAACCAATTACAGAAGACAGCAGAGTAGAATAATCAAACTGAGCGGGGGAGTTAGAGAGGATGGAGAAAAGTGGCCTACCACCGAAATTCCTCATGATAACTGCTTGAGTCTGGCCTGCCGGAGGGACACTCCTGCTATTACCATCTAATTCCCATACATGTGCATGCTAATACAAGCTCTTAGCGGGCAGCTGGAGTCTTCCTTTATCTTTTAGCCTCTTGTTATACTCACTGAGAGACAGAAGTGGCAAGAAAGAAACCAGGGGGAGAAAAAGAGGGTTTAAAAAAGAAAGGTGAAAGTGAGACAGAACAAAACTAAAGATAAATGACATGGGCTAAAGGAAATCTTTACTTCTCATCCTACTGCTGTGATAACTCAAGCTGTTTTCTGTCTGTCAAACAGACTGTCCCCTCCCACACACACAGACAGACAGACACACAGAGATAAGGCAATAAAACACCACGACGTTGGACGGGGTCTGGCTTCCGTCACTGCTGACAGCCTCAGCTACAGATTTACAACTTCAAGGGCTCTTGAGAAAGAGCCTGGGAGACCACTCTGCTGTCATAATAATATCAGACGGTACCACCGACTGTAACAGTCATTGTACAGTAGTAAAAGTAGTAGAGAGGATATTAAATATGTCCACATTAAGCTTTGACACCCTTAGATTTCTGTCTTTCATGAATCAGTTAATTAGGGCATAATTGGCAAGAATCTGGCGGTACGATACATATTATGATACAGGGTTTACGATTGAATATATAACAATATATTGGCATTTTTTTAAATCTAATTTTAGGAAAACTGTATAAAGTATAAAGAACGCACCATACCACATCATATGCATAAAATCTGGGAAAAAAATACAGATATACAGTACTGACTGAGTTCATCTTTGCATGTACACTATTGATTAAAAATCAATAGTGTTTTTGAGAGCTGATACAGTAGCACAAACATAATATCGGAATACTCAATTAATTTATAATACATATTTTTTATTATTTAAAGAGAAGTGTTTACATAGTTAACCAGTGTGGTATATTCAGGGACCTAAAGTAACATATTAAAAATCATTAATCCTACTTTGGTGAACTCAAGATTTTCTTGAGCAAAATTGAAGAGCTGTGCTTCTTAAAACACACAACATCTTGTGGCTGCAGAGCATTTGAGTCTTGTTTGGGTACTATTCGTGGTAACCTTGCAATTGGGTTAATAATGTCAGTATCAAAAATGTCTCAGTATGATTTGCAATCTAGTTATTTGGGGAAATAACAAAAGGAAAAGCAACTAATTTACAAATACAGAATATAAATTTATTTGACCAGGTAGTCTCATTAAGAAAAAAATCTCTTTTGAACTGTGAATTGTAATTTAAATCACCAAGAAATGTCTTTTTTTCTAAATGATGTGCTCTTTATATAAATCAAACAGCAGTATTCTCGTTCAGTATTAAGTTTAGTATTAAAGTTTAATTAAACTTTGTAATTCCCAGTGTGAACATGCTTTCTGGTCAAAATATGACAAATTTTCAACACTCCAGGCTACTACACTAACAGTCTGCTGCTGACCAAAAACATCATGCGACACGGTTATGCAACCTTTGAGATAATGGTTTGCATTTCCGTTTTATAAATGCATGGCCTACAGGCTGGACTTACAGAGCTTGTTAATGAATACCTGCACCTGTGCAACTTATTTGAGGATTTCTGTGACCTTATATTATCTTGGCTGCTTTTGTTGGTCTTTCACCACACCCAAGTTATTCTAAATGCCAGTCTTGTTTCCTTAGCTGGTGGTTGCCTCATTAAATTTAATGATGCCATATAGTCACACAGGTGCTGACATTCATTTGCATGTCCGTGTAATAAAAGATGTGGTTCTTGGTGGGTATCTTCAGCACTCAGGACCCTGTTGGTTTCTATTTGAGGTGCATCATCAGTGACTGAGCAGGAACGCCAAGTGAATGCAATTATAGCTGCTAGGATAGAGAAACAGCAGGACTCTGGGCCCTGTGGATCAGTTGAAGCTAATGTGTGGGCTTGGCCTGGGGATATCTGGGCCTACTCTGGTTTGACTCAGGGTAAGCTAGTATTTGGAGGTTTAATTATTAGTAGCACTGATCCAGAACCAAATATAACATACCACAATACTATGTGGATACAGTATCTGCCAAAAGTTGGACATTTCAGTCTCAGATTTGCACAGAAAATGTGTCACAGAGGAAATTTGCAAATACGAACTCATCAGATTGCAGGAAATCTTCTTAGCAAGCTGGGGGGAAAAAAAAGGCTGATAAGTAACAAAACACATTATCTATACTCTAACAGAGTCTCAAAGGTCTTTTCTATTGAAGTCAATACAAATGTATCCCCTGTTCACTGCTGGAGTGACCTGGAAGCTACATACGTATATCCGTGAATTGCAAGCCCATCCAGCCTAACGGGGATGTTACTTTGTGATACAAAGACAATGCCCCCCTTCAAAAGATACTAGATATGAATGAATTATGAATGAATTTAGTGGCGGAAAGCCTATACTAGTTATTAAAACAGCGATTCCATTAATACATCTTCCAGTGGGCGAGAAACTGGTCATGCACCCTTTTTTAAAATACACTAACAATGTTACTTTACAGCCTCCTGACGTCATTTTTCCCCAGCTCATAGTTTGCAAAGAAGACCTCCTACTATCTGATGAGTTTGTATTTCCAGCATTCTTCACATAATATATTTTAGGGCTGCAACTAACAATTATTTTCTTGACTAATCAATAAGTTGTTTGGTCTATAAAAGGTCCCAAAATGGTGCCAATTAGTGTTTCTGAAAGCCCAAGTTGACGTCCTCAGATGTCTTTTCTTGTCCACACCTCAAAGATATTCAGTTTACTGTCATACAGGAGTAAAGAAACCAGAAAATATTCACATTTAAGAAGCTGGAATCAGAAAATGTTTTTCTTGATGATTGAAATTAATTATCAAAATAGTTGCCAATTCATTTCATAGTTGACAACTAATCGATTTATCGTTGCAGCTCTAATGCATTTTATGAGTGGATGTGTGACCGGACAGACTATATGGTCCTTGATCATTCATAAGTCAAGTCCCAAGCATCTGCTTGGAAGGACCCGGGGTGAAATTGGCACCTCTGCATTTAGTGCTTGATGTGCTTCCTGTAAGGAGGGACGAAGCTCCCTTCTCCTGATGTGACTGTCCACCATGATGGACTGTTACTGTTAAAACCATGTGACCCGTCTTCAAACACAGTCCCCAGTCTCATTTACCATGCTTTGTGGGTGTGTGACTTTTTTTTGCTATTCCATATCCATTCGTATCTATGCAACCAATGTGTTTATGATGAAATTGTTGACTAGAGCACAAAGTTTTCTTAACTCTAGCCTCTTAATTCTGCTCTCAAAGTGCAAAATGCTGAGGTCTGTACGATGACAGGATGTTTTGGCTACTAGCCTCGTGACTTCTTGCAGATTACCAGCCTCAAATTTTATCACGAAGCTACAAGTCCACACATATATACACATACACTTGCTAAGAAATCAAATCAGGCTGTAGGGCTATCGAGAGAAGTGACCCAAGCAGGGAAAAACTCGTCTCTCCAATATATACTGTATAGTTTACAGTCAGGGAAAACTTGAGAGGCTGCATTGTTATTGTCTGTTTGTGTGTGAAGAGTATTGGAAAGTATAAAGTATAAGTCTCTGTCCTGCAAGGTTGCTGTGGAGACAACCACAGAAAAAATGTGAGTCTGTGAGGCAAACAAAAGTGGATGTTGTTAGCTGTGGGTAAAAGGATGGAGAATAGAGTGAGAGTCCATATGAGGGGGTCCCAACCTTTTTAGGTGTGGGAACCTGCAAAAATCCACTCTAGACACATTTCAAACTATACAGAAATAATACCATGAATACCATTTTCTGTCTGAAATGGGTTTTACACATTGTTCTCCCTCATCAGAATATATGAATGCAAATGTGCTGGACAAAAGATGTCTCCTACTTCACTGGAAAGTCCATTACCTCCAGTATATGTGCACTGGTGCAGATTGTAAATGCTCCCACGCCTAATTCCTAAATTGTAATGTTACCGTCATCGCAGCATCTTTTCTAGATTGATGGCTGCGTAACGTGTGTCAACACATCAGTGTCCAAGTTGCACAAACAGGAAAACTGTGATTTCTATCCATTTCACAGTTTAACTCCATTTCCTCCTTACACCTCCCCCTCCCTCCCACACAAGTCATCATCACACTGTTGTCCTGAGGCCAGGTGAGTAATCATTTGTATGAAAGCTACATTCAGGATGATTACAGCCTCGCTGGATAAAAGCAATGACTGCATAGGAGGAGCAGACATTCATACTGTGGTACTGGCACTCTGTGGTGCACTCTGCTCATGTTTAGAGGTTGTTTTATGGTGATGCAGTTCATCCCTTGAATTTTAAGTGGTCAGTTTTCTGTTTGCATAAAAACTGCTCAGATATTAGTACCATTCACATTAATCCAATTAAATGAATTGTTCATTGAAACGAGAACATACACTTTAGTAAAACAAAGTGATTGACTAACCCTGACAAACTCATTCATTACTCCTTCTTTCCACCAGTAAATGTGACTAAAAACACACATTGTCATGACCAGTTTCAAGATATAAATTTTCACTGGATATAGATATGTTCTTCAAGAGAATGAACCAGGCTACAGTGTTTATTTTACCCCAAAATACTTAAGTTTGGACAATGAACAAAACTACTCTCAGCCAGTATGTGGGACTAAAGTGTGAACTTGTTGGACAGACTGAATGATCGAACAACGAATGAAACCTAATCTTGCACAGCAGCTTGATTCTCGCAAATTGCAATGTCACAGGATCATGCGAGAATTGCGGGATCAAATATCCCACAAAAATCCATCTTGTCAGGCTTCAAGTGATGCGTTTGTGTCTGGCTCACCGGGCAACGGACCAATCAGAGTGCTGTGAGAAGCTGCCGGCAGCTATGGGCGTGGTTTAAATGTTTGTGACTGCACGGCAATGTCAGCTCCTAAAGAGGTTAGCGTAGATGCTGCATCAATAGCATCAGTTATATCAGAACTGGAGAGTATTTTTTCATTGAAAGAAGAGTAAAGAACAGCACGCAGGGCAATGTTTTTGCCTTCAGTTAGTTTTGCTTACATTAGTTTTTTGTTTTTAATGAAAGTGTGAAATTGTCTGAAGACAAATTGTTAAGCCTGACCTGCTGTGAATTGACAAAACCACTCTCTAGGTTACAGTAACATTCAATTTAAATTTTGTAGGGTTGTCAATGTTGATGCGATAATAACGCGTTCACGCAAATTGATTTTAACGCTACTAATTCAATTAGTGCATTAACACAATCAGTATTTCAGAGGTGCTAGTGGGATTGGTTCTAAAGCTAGAGTGAAGATAGAAGCATTTCATGAAACTAGAAAACCCAATGAACCCACTGGTACCAACCATGTCATACTAGCTTGTCATGAAGTAGGATAAATAATGGTCCAAACCTACACTAAATTCTGGCAAGGAAAAACTGTCATAACCATTTTTAAAGGGGTCCCCTGATCTCTGACCTCACAATACATGAATGAAAATGGATTCCATGGGTACCCGCGAGTCTCCCCTTTACAGACATGCCCACTTTATGATAATCACATGCAGTTTGGGGCAAGTCACAGTCAAGTCAGCACACTGACACACTGACAGCTGTTGTTGCCTGTTAGGCTACAGTTTACCATCTTATGATTTGAGCATATTTTTTATGCTAAATGCAGTACCTGTGTGTTATTAATTCATTTGCTGTAATAAATATATTCATACATTTGCATTAAAGCAACATATTTGCCCACTTCCATTTCGATAAGTATTAAATACTTGACAAATCTCCCTTTACGGTACAATTTGAACAGATAATGTGTACTAAATGTGCGATTAATTATGATTAACTATGGACAACAGTAAAATGTCTTGGAAATGATAGACCCCTAAATATTAAGCAGCTTCAAAGACAAATATAGATCGATAGATCGATAGATAGATAGATAGATATTCACTACTTAAGACTCTGATAAAGACCAAAAGTAAAAAAAAACAAAACAAAAAAAAACAAAACAAAACAAAACCCACAATCCTTTCTTTTAAATGAGCTCTGTCTTTCTAACAAGATGTTAACAGTCACTTCAAACAAAGGACCCTTGACCCTGTGGGGCCCTAGCTCTGTACCCGGTGGGCCTGCTCAGTAATCCATCCATGTTAGGTCATGATAGTCTGAAACAATGGAGGCACACTAATGATGGGGTGAGAGAAAAAAAAGAGAAAGAGAGAGCTGTCAGTAGAGTGCTGCCTATCGCCCAACACTCATGGACCAGAGTGTTTACTCCTACCTGACAGCAACTGAAAGTGGGCCAGAGGCAAAACCTATACCTATTACCTCCATCGGCTTGAAATACAAAGAAAACAGGTTATGTTTACAACAAAAAGCACATAAATGCAGTTATCTCCAAAATATGACTTTTGCCTTTCCAATTTGTCTCGCCGTAACACTCCTTCTGATACCAGAGACGAGCCTTTTAAAGGTAAACGTCCTGATTCAACCTCATGGACATAAAGCCCAAGGTAGGATTGATGTGTGCTCTCTGAGTCCTGCGGGATCGTTTGAACGTGGCGCGCCGGGGGATTTGTCAGTCTAACGGGAGCTGACAGGAAGAGAATGAACTTTAACACTCACAGGCTGCTTTCCCTTTCATGAGCTTCCAGGGGAACCCTGTAGTGAATCAAATCCCTCCGCTCGGGAAAACACACACACGGTTGTGTAATAAAAAGTGCGTGCACATGAGCGCTAACATAAAGGCACACAGACGGATCTTATTCAATATTACCTTCCCTCACTTATCCCTGCACATTCCCATTTAACGTGTCATGCTGTTTAGAGTGACAAATGTGTCAAATTAAAAAATACTGCAGAGTACATATAGTTCAAAAGTAGCTACAAAGTGTAACACACACACACGCACACACACACACACACACACACACACACACACACACACACACACACACACACACACACACACACACACACACACACACACACACACACACACACACACTTCCTCCATTGACCTGAGAATAGAGGTCATTGCTGAGAGCTCGTTGTTTCAGTGATTTCACGGCGTGTTGCTTTCAATCAGGGGCTGTAATGAAGGGTCTTATAACTCAAACGTTAATGGGACCCAAGGAGTGTTAAACAGCTGAATAGCTTGGTTTCTTACTCTGAGTTTGGACCCATAATGCTCTGGTATGTCTCCATGTGGTGACTTGACAGGTATGTTTCAATGAGCTTGGAGCCTAAGGTGATATACTGTATGCAACATTCAACATGCAACATTTGGGTCCTGATGAAAAGTTTGATAAACGATGGAGTGCTGCCTACAGTAACAGTCTTCCTGTTAATTATCGTTTACTGTGACTGCCTAAGGAACTACCTAATTATCCTGAGTTAACTGCAGATCAGGGCTTTTTTCGGCAAATGAAGATCTTTGACACTTTTAGTGGAAAAGTGAAGAAGAACATGAACTGAAAAACATCCCTTTGAATCAGTTTTTGGTGCATCTGACCAGCAGAGAGTTCAATAACGCAACTCTGTAACTGGCTAAGTAGCAAAAACAACCCAAAACATCTTGTTGTTTGTGCTGGCATATTTCATATGTCCATATTCATGCCTTTATTTCCAGCCTCCTACAAGTGGCCCAAAATGAGTTTTGACCAAGTCCTCCAAAAGGTCTCATGTGACTCCCATTTTAATTAGATATTATATCAACATTAGGGATGTAAATAATTATAATAACAATCCCTAATGGATATTGTGACATGAGACTACATAGGCATAAATGTTGTCTGGTTTTAAAGGCTGCATTACAGTAAACTGATGGTTATTTATCAAAAATCTCAGTGTGTAAATATTTTGTAAATGCACTAATGGTCAACCTAACAATATCATTTTAATATCGATATCGAGGAATCTGGTCAAAAATATTGTGATATTTGATTTCCCCAAATTGCCCAGCTCTAGTTCAGCTCTAGCCTTGTGTTAACGTTAAAGAGCTACTGCAGCTCTGATCAGGGTTTGTTGGGTGTTCCTCTCTCCTGGTTCAAGACTAAAGGGGCCCGGGCTTTTGAGGGTACAGCTCCGAAGATTTTGAGCTTCTCTTTTGGATCTGTGGACACTCACACAGACTTCTTTCCTTTAGGTTTTTAGCTTGATGTCTGTTGTTTTGTTTCCATTGTGTTTTACTTGATATTTTGTCTTTATTGGTAGGAAGCACTTAGTGAAGTTCGCTCTTGAAATGTGCTACATAAAAAAAATATATTACTAATGTATTATTGCATGTTCCCTGAGATAATTGTTCGGCTAAAACATTGCAATGTTATGCCAAAATTTTTTATGGAAAGAAATCAGCTGCCTATTTGAGTACCCATCTGACATGATGGATTATTTTTCATATTCATTATCTAACTTTTAGGTCTGTTAATTTAGAAAGTATAGTAAGTTTAGTAGTATATAAGAATTCAAATGAAATGAACACCAGCTTTAATAAAACTTGCAGTGTAGAGCATCTTTGCAAATATTCTATGATGCCATCTCATCTTCTGACCTACAGTATGTCCTACAATATGTTTATATAATACTGATCTTCTTTTCCTAACACACTGTGGAAGAAATGTAATTGCTGTACAAAGCACAGGACTGGGGTCTGGTGTTGAGAGGTTTAATGCTTCAGTAAGCGTCAAATTAGCTAGGTCATTAAAGAAGTCGTACTATGATTTCTAAATGCATAAATTACACCTGTTCACTTGAAGTCGGGACAAACGGCTTATTGCTGCCTGGCTGAATAACACTGCAGCCCTAACATCTTTCCAAGTCCTGTTTCTCTGCAGTCTCAACGTAATGCATCAAAATGATGGGATAGTGTGGAGGAAAAAAGAGAGCTGAAGAATGAAGCTCAAACCCTACTTATTGTTGCACCTCAGCAGCTGGCCAGCGGCTGTATAAAGCGGGCATCATTGTCAAATTGTCTATTTCAGAAAGGTATCCAGCCCCCTGATTCTGCTATCACAAATAGGATTTCAGATGCTGTTAGACTATCTAGCTAGTACTTTGTTAAGGTTGGGGATAACATTGTGGATTTGGTTTAATATTTAAAAAGCCAGCATCCCGACTTCACTTTTTCTGATATTAAACCAAGACCATGATCTTTCCCGACATAAAAGAGTTAATCATGATTTAGTTGCCAGGAGCAGCGATAAAGGAGGAAATACTGAAACACATTGACAGTGAATGTTATGTTGACAATGCTTTATCTTAAAAATATGAAAAGCTCGAAATGGATTTGAAATTGAAAAAAAAAAAAAATAATGCAATAAAATAAATAATTAGATTCAATTAATCTAAATGTTCTGCAATTTCCCAAGCTGTAAGAGGCAAAATATTTGCAAAAGGTGAAAATACCATTTTAAATTAAATATTGTCGTACTGCAGAGACATGCTGGCCTACATATCAAATCTCTACAGGCTTTAGAAAACTTCTTTCTTAGGTACAGATCCCTGCAAAAATCACACCATAGTCATTACTATATACTGTACTTATCAGTGAAAATGAGAACAATGATGCAAAAATTTCCTTTAATATTGGAAATCATATCGCAACTGCAATATTGGTCAAAATAATCACAATAAAATACTTTCTTTAAAATGGTTCAGCCCTAAAAATAAACAAAACATTTTGCCTTGACATAACAATGAGGATGGAAATACTGTTTTGTAGTGCACAAAACAACTCACTGAGCCAGTCCTGTCCCTCCCTGAGTCTATCCTGGTCCTCAATAAGCAAAGCCAGGCGGTGGGAAGTAATACAAAACAAAACATAATAATAATGATTATTATACACTATTGTTGCCAATTTCATGCAGAGCCAAGGTCTCAAGGCAAAGACTAGTGCAATAAACATCACACTACACCCACTCTCTGCCCTCATCACGCAGCATCGTCCTCCTACCACTGCCTTGATCAAAAACACAATTACACCCATGGCCTGCATTCTACTGCAAATCCCAGTAAACAACACACTGCTTGGGTAGCCGAGCCAGACAGCCACGCTCACACACCTCCAAACAGGACAGAGAGCATTTCTTTCGACTGCTGGTGGTGGGTTTCCACATGCTGGAGATGGACTGATACAGCTGTATCCAATCTCTGAGGCGAGATAGATTTTCATGAGATATTTGATCCTGCGATTCTTGCATGATCTTGTGGCACTGCAATTTACGAGAATCCAGCTGCTGAGCGAGGTTAGGTTTCATTCGTTGTTCAATCGTTCAATCTGTCCAACACCCTGGGCCACACAAACACATGAACTGGACTGTGTAGCGTAGCAGTGTCTCAGAGCTCAACATGCTGCTGACAGCTGCTGAATAGAAACAAAGTAGTGGGAGCTATTTCAGTGCTCATACATAAACACAGACTTAGAGTTTTTCATTTCAGGCCTCAAGGAAATAGTGTAAATAAGAAAACCTAAACTAGAAAATCTGAATATGCCTTGTGTAAACTTTGGATATCCTCTGTTACACTCAGGGGGTCAACCTGACCTGGAGCAGCAGAATACGTATTTGATTTCCTGCCAGGTTTCCAAACTTTCACGTGAGCCGACTCTAGATTTTGATGCTCAGACATATTTTTATAGTCGTCCTTGAGCGGACCTTTCTTTTCTTAGCGTCTAGGCCAGCAGGGGACTGCCATTCTTAATTTTTATGCCCTTGCTTAGCGACGCTGACTGTGAGATTTGCTGCTGTGAAGTCAGCCATAACACATTAAAGTAACACTTTAAAAGCAGTCAGGCCCCATAACCACCTACAGTATGTCTTACTTTTATGAATCAAGTCAAAGTTCCTGTCGAAGGAAATATAAGATTTCTCGCTGAGCTTTGACCTTTGATTAATCTGACAGCTGGTCAAACTAGAAAGATGCAAGAGAGACATATGTTCGTACATAAAAATTAACACTGCTTGTCGAAAACAATGTCGATATTTGCGAATAGAGCCAAGATCATCATTAATACTTCACTTGGAATTTGTGTTTCAACAACTGCATGTTGACGCATGGTGTTATACTAAAACTGTAATCTGTCTAGTGTGATGAGTGCTTCTGGCAGTTACTAATCATAATCATTATCTTCTTAAACAGTAACCATAGCTTCCAGTATCATCATCAAACTGGTGGAAAGGATCTAGGAAAGCCGGGACATTTTTACTGTCCCGTCTTTGTTGTATGCAGTCTTGCAGTGACAAGATTTATGCATTCTGTGGTTTAAATATTTCAGCAAACGTGTAAAATCCAAACAATGCATTTGTAGTACAGTTGACCCTGCTTTAAATCCTGCTCCCTGAACGGCAACTGGCAAATCATAGCATAGCATCGGCCAGCTCCGACCACGACCTGACAACAATAGGGCTCTCCTCCATATACTCTCTCATATTTTATTCGTTTTCAAGCTGATTTTGTGGATTCTGAGCAAGTAAACAGTTGTGTCTAGGGCACGTGTAGTGGTGATACTCATTATCCTGAGATGTTGGAAGTAGTTATATGTTTCTAAAATGTTATGTTTCTATGTGAAAAAATGTGAGGCTATTAGCAAAATATAGCACTTCATTAGTTAGCACTTCTATGCAACGCTAGCTAGTGAATGTATACACATGTGGCTTTTTTAAGATTGTGACGGTGAATAAAGGTCTAACCCTGCTTTACAGGAACAGTGTACCTCCTTAATTTGATCATCGGTCTTGATCACCAGGTCAACATTTCCTCATTGGGATATCTTATGGAAAGTTATTCCTCACTTTCCTACGAATGTCCAGCAATACATGACACCTGTTTCTGTTCAAATCTTTTCAAAAATAACAGTTTTAGGAAAAATTGACTTGGATAGATTTAGGCAACAAAAGTATTTGGTAGGGTTTAAGAAAAGATCACGATTTGGGTTAAAATAATGAGCAAGCAAGTGGCATAACTTAAGTACGGAAGTTATGTGACAAATAAATCAAGGTTGATTTCTGATTTTACACGATACCAACAGTGTTTTTTTGATCTAACCATCCTCCCGGAACACCTCCCTACATTGTGTTTTGTCACCTTTTATACTTCCTGGTTCACAATCAAGTGGATTATCTGAGAATTGATTTCATGGAATATATATGAATTACAGTGCAGTACTTTTTCGTAGGGATAGCTACGACCAGTGTATGAGAACAGCGTGACCCAGGTGATGGTGGCTGGCTTTACACTGTGAAACTTTCACACAACTAAAAGTGGGATAATTTCATTTTATATTAGATCATGAAAGTTATGGAAGTCACAACTAAACGTTACATTTTCAGAAAAATAAAACAATATATTGGCTTACTCTGCTGGGCAAGGACATTGTGTTTCATAATGTGCTTGTGAGGTTTTCCCTCAGTATTAATGTTCTCTTCATACTCAGTACTCGGCCGACAAATTATACGGTGGTCATAATGTAATCCTTTCTACGTCTCGCTGAAATTTCAGATCTGTAATCCAGAAATTCACTATTTGCTTATTTGCTACTATAAGCTTGACGGGACTAGCAAAAGTAACACATTGACACAGCAATAAAAGGAAGGCAAACATATAAAGAAGTTCTTGCAAAACTAAAATATCTCAAATAATTTATCAACTAATCTGAAATAAGTTCTGTACATTTGCAATTTCTGAGTCTGACGGGCAGAGGTACAAAGACGCACATGCAAACAAATGCTGGACGATTTACCTTGCTCTCCGCGTGGTTCAGGTCAGGTGTCTTGGCCGTGGCGTCCAGGTCAGTCACCCCTCTATTGAGATTTAACTCCTCTGCTGTCAACACCTGGCTCGGCTCCTCTGCGTCAATATCCGTCTCCTCGGTGACAGTCACCGTCTTCTCCGCGCCCGTTAGTTCCCGAGCTGAGCCGAGGAAAGTACACACACATACAGGTGGATAAACACGCACACCTGCATACACACATGTAAGCATGAGCATGGCCACACGCACACATGGGTGGACACACATAAATACACTCCAGTGAGAAACATTATCCATAAAACCACAGTAGGCTGCTATGTGCTTGAATAAGAGAGAAGCCTAAATATACAGTATGTTCTAACTGTTCAGAGGTGCGGCTCTTGAGCAAATAACACAATGCTGCCAGCACTCTCATTTCCTGCCGTTTCCATTTTGTGTTTGGAGTTTTTAAACAGTGCTCTCGTTACTGTTACTACATTTTTAATGGGATAAATTGGACCAGATTGGATACAGACTGTGTTTTTGATGAAGCAGTTATCATTAACAGAGGAGATCAACAATATTGCCCGTGTTTCAATTCAATCCAGACTGCAACAGAACAGAACTATTCTTCTCCTTTGGCAAAAGAAACCATCCAATTCAGTTCAATAAAACATACACTCTGAAGCTGCGACAATTTGCCCCGGATCGATATGTTGAATTACTTGAATGAGCGTGTCGCTGGAGGAGAACAAACATTTTGTCATACATTATAAAATCTTCCAGTTACATCAACATGAAAAAGTCTACTTTGTCGTAAAAGGTTCCATGTTGAGTTCACTAAATGGATGCTGAAAACCTTGTAAAACTGTTTTAGCCTTCAGCAGAATTTTGAATATTTTCCTGTTTCATTTGCCTCACCAGTCAATTCTGCAGAAAACAACTATAACACTGGATGTCACAGTTGGAACACTTCTCCTACTATGAAGCCTGAGGTTGTGTATCATAATCTCACTCAATTCAAAGTAAATTGCACAACAAGGGGAATGAAGGTGCCAGTAGTGTAGTTATGTGTTTCTTTTTTGTTTAGACATAGTTATTGACAACAGCCCACTAGACAGCGTTGCATTTGCCTCCTGGCATCTTGACTGTACTGGAAATATATGATAGCACTTGGAGCCACTGAGACTGTGCTCACTTAAGTGGCAAAGCTATTTCTACCTAGAATAGATGGCAGTTATTTCAGGCAGTATCATTCAGGCTGCCTCTCACACAGCAAGTTTCGTTAAGAAAGCAGTCATTTTGACACCATAAAAACTACTCAACAAAGAAAGGCTCTTAGTGGGAATGCTTTCCCAACACTAAAAGACACACTAGAGGATTTTCAAATCTTTGACTTTGAAAACGTCGGAGACCAGAAATAGATGATGTAAAATATTTTAATCGCGAGAACACATATACCAGATAATTCAGTCATGATGTCACTCTATTTGGAATAATTTCCTCAAATAATAAAGGAAATAGAAAATTAGTTCACATGTTTAAACTACGCCATGTCTGTCTGATTTGTTTGCGATGCATTTCAACAAACTCCATCGCAGTTTAACTTGTTCACTCCAGATCTGATTGATTTCTCCCCGTATTTGCTACTTGTTTCCTCCACATTTCCTTATTCCTTCCTGTCTTTCATTTTCATTGCCACTCCTGCTGCAGTGTCCTCTTCATCCTCACCTTCAACCGCTCACCTCCACTGTCCATCCCAAATCCACCTTCATCTATTCCTCACCCACTTCTTCTGCCATTTATACTCCCCTTCTTCCTTCTGTGCACCCTGCTTTAAGTGCTGTCCTCCCCCTGCACTTAAACCTCATGCTTGATAACCTGCCACCAGCACTGCCCTCACCTCTTTCTCCATCACCACTCCTCTTCCTCCACCAGTGTTCAAATGCTGTGCTGTCCTGCCCTTCCTCCTGCCCTCTGTTACTGATGTTTTCCCCCTGTTGACTTCCCCCCTCCACCTCTTCATTTTCCTCTCCAACTTCACCTCTTCTCTGCCCTCAAATGTCAATAATTGAATGGTCATGAAATGGAAAATGACTAAAGAAAATGGACAGACAGCTATTTTGCTACATGGCGCATTCACATATAACAAACATATCTAACTGAAAAAAGTTATTTAATGGTTTTGTAATTGCTTGTTGCATTACCTGTCATTTTTTATTTCGGTGTCCATGTTAATGGGTTAGAGAAGTCACACGGCCTGCATAAGATGCGGCTGCGCGTCAGCTGCGTCTTTTCTAGAGATTTAAGGTCTCGTCTATTTTCAACGCAAGCCACGCACGGTTCACAGCAACCACAGACAGTGAAAATGACTATATTGACATCATACCAGCTACATTACTACAGTCCACCACTCACCGCTCATGTGGCTGGTCTGGACAAGCCGATAAAGTCCCAGTGAAACAGAAGTTAGAGCATCGTTAGCTTAGTCCCAGTGAAATGGAATATTTGAGTGGTGTACAGTTACAAGACGGATTTAAATCAAATCCTTCGCATTTGATTGAACTGCTAAAAAGTGAGCAGGCTTAAAATGTAGTGTGATACAGAGCCTCCATACTCTCCCTTGTCACTAAAAGTTGTACACTGATTGATGGACGGATTTCATGATATTACTGGTTGAAATTCGTTGGTAGTAGCTTTTGTAAGAACACATTAAACTTTGTGTTACAGGAAGAACAGATCATAAAAATATGAAGAAATTGATTATTTTCTATTTTTTTTAAAAAGCACTGTTGCATAGGTGTACAATACCACCAGGGATGTGATTGCGACTTAACATATTGGCTAGATTGGCTTCTGAGTAACACCAACGACTGTTGTGTTAGTAACATTTATGCAATATGTGGTTTGTTGCAGTGTGGCTGACTTGTTTTTTCTGACTTCTCCTTTGCACTAAGCACATGGATGACCAAACAATATAAAACTAAAGTGAAACTATCTACCTTATTTAAGCTAAGGCATTTATTACTTTAACAAGTGAAACTTCATTGGAAACATTTGGGCAGCATATTTCATTTGTAAAGAAAATAGTCTGAGAATCTAACTGAATAAATCAATACAGCCTGTTTTTTGTGCAGTATATTAACTTTTCTGAATATTACTGACAAGTTGCTCCATCATATGTCCTGCAGGCTTTCATTCAGTGTTCAGCACTGAGTTGAATTGAACTGAACTGAATGAAACTTCATGCCTCTGGCACTGTTACGTCTCATGTTGAAGTGGACTGTAATGATAATATTCCACAGTTTGGCATCATTTTCCAATGAGTGAGGCTTTATTAGGTCCATCAATGTAAGCCATTAAAAAGTTATTAGTTTGTTAATAAGATTAACTGTTCACTTGATGTTGCTGCATTTACAATTGTTCTGAAATGCTGCATATGAACGTTGCTCTGAGAACAACACATCACTTCCTCCGAACTTTCTACTCGTTCCCCTTTTCTCTTAGCTCCCTGCTGTGCAACCCAGTTCTCCATCATGTCTCCTCCTCTCAAGTTCACTTCTACATTTTATCTTTTCTTGCTCCTCTCGTCCTCCATGATCCCAAGTTCTTTTTTCCTCTAATATCCATCCCCCCACCCCACTATCTGCGCTTTCTTCCAGCTTTCCATTTCTCTAATCCGCTATCTCCCGCTCTTCTATCCCTTCTCCTTTCATTGCCATGATAATTAGTTCACCAGATAAGCTCATTGGCTGTGTGTGACGGCTCTTGTGCTGCTTAACACACCATGACAGCGAGTGTGTGAGTGTGTGTATAGGCCTGAGTTTGTATGCGTGTGGGGTCCTTCCATTATGTGTAAATGTACAGTTATAGGGCGTGTGGGTGATCTCTGAACTCATCAGCATGTGAAAGAGAGCTCGCCTCTGGAGGGCAGGAGGGGCATGTGGAAATAACACAACCCCAGCCTGGCTCTCTCTGATCAGGGTGGGGAGGGTGAACCAGCTCCAGCTGTAATGACTGGAAAGAGGGTGTGAAAGAGCTCTGATCGTGGACTCTTCCTCCTGCTGAATCCCCATGTGTCTGTCCTTTCAGACTCCTCTCAGAGACACGTGTCCCTGGGCTGGCAGTGGAGGCCGTCCTGTCCAGGCACGAGGCAGCGGATAAAAGCAGCTCAGCCCACCAGTGTTGCTGTGTGGTGCCTTCTTTCTTTGGGTTGACTCATCCGTGACATTCGCTCCAGCATCAGCCCTCTCCTCCTCGCCAACTCGGGCACAATGCAGGCAGGAGCGAGCATGTCTGTATCTGTGTATGTGTGTGCGGAGTGCGTGCACAGTACAATCTGTTTGTTCTATCTTGGTGTTTGTGCACACTGGGGAATGAGCTGTCAAGACTTCAGCTTCTGCATTATTTTTGGACTTTATATTCAATTTCCACCCTGGCCTTGATGATACAGCTTCATTTCTTTATTTTATTCCATGACCTAAAAATACCATTCACTCCTGGTTTGTTTATCTTGTCTTGTGACGCATGCTCTGCGCTACTACTGGGCCGGAAGGTTCTTCACATGGGGGTGAATGGATCCTGGCTTCAACTTCATGAACCTCCATCACCTTTCAGTCCCCAACCCAACAACCCTTAAAGGAATCAAAACAACTGCTGAGATCTTGAAAGGTGGTGACTTCGCTACTTCAATGGGGCAACAAACTCAAGCTGTCAGACAATCAAACAGGTGGATTTCTGTCGGGCAGCGAGACAACTGTTATGTCAAGTTATTGTGTAACTATAATGATCACAAGATAAGATGCATCATGATCTGCGTGACTCAGCTCTGCAGGTGACAATAACTGATTGATCACATTGTCAGTAGTTTCATGGTTATTGATCAGAGCAGCATTGCAATGTTGGGAAAAAAAGAAAACCTTCTGAATTGGTACAATTCACATAATCTTTGCTGGATAAGGAGAAAAAAAATAGACTAGTAAAATTTTAAATGATCATTTCTTCACAAACTGCAAGTTTTTAAAACATTATTCGCCATCATTGCATGGTGCACATCTTATTCACTAAGTGACCAGGACGCATCTAAAATAATATCACAATTTAAAACATTTAATGAAAGCTAATGTGAAACGAAAAGGTTGAATCCCGACATCTTGTCACGGACCTGCTTAACAAATTACAATGATTTGAACCCACAGCTAATGGTGTTCTTTAAGAAAACACTGTAAAAAAAAAAAAAATAATAATAATGAACTTACACTGCCAGTGGCGGTCAGCTGGAAGTAAGTATGTTATGAGATTCACACACTAGCCGATTTGCTTGGTAGCACAAACCTGGGCACGTCTATGGACCATGTGACCCCTGTTCTGCATGTCAAAACTGTCCCTGGAGTTTCCTTTCAGAATTTTTTTTGTTCTTAATTTTAGACATTCACAAATTCGTACAGCTGCAACCACATAAAACCACCAACCCTTCCATCAGCACACTGAACACTGAATCTGTTGAATCACCTCTTGTTTTGTGTGAGAAAGTGTGCTGTACACAATAAAATAAATGATTTCTGGCCTCAGAAATATTACTTAACCTTCCCCTTCTGAAATGTGCATCAGTGACCAGAGACACTCAGGAATACCAGACCAACTTTGGATACAGGTATTAAAGATAAACAAACATCAGGATTCCCAATGAGTCCATAAGGACAGATCAGCAGTGATAAACATTTGCACACAATGCAGGCCACTGGGAGTGGGAGGACGACTGTGTGTTCAGGTGAGTGCGTCTGTGTACCTGAGTCGTTGCCGTTCTTTTCGCTGTGGCAGTCCTCCTGTCCGTCTGCGTTCTGCTGTGTGTGCTGCAGACTCAGTTTATGACAAACCTCGAACGCCTGGCCGACTGTCCGAACAATACGCATGGCCTGACTCTGGGTGGGAGAAAGACAAAAAAGAAAACAAATGCAGTTGTAATTCTCAGACTAGTGCGACTTGTACCACTTTTGTGTTGCCATTTGGTTTGAAGTTTGCTCTTTTCTTTGCAATGTTTTTACACCAAAATGATTCAGTATTGTGAGGTCTTGATCTTTGGAATTTCTCTTGATCAGGTTTCTGTAGGCGGCTCTCTTTTCTTTGGTATCCTGCAACCCAGTTCTTCAAAGATAAAACCTATCACTTTTCATGTTGCAGTAGATTTTTCCAGGAAATACTTCAGTCCAGATATTTTCCACTAGTGTCAGGTGCAGACTGGAAGCAGATTTTCCCCAGAAATGTGTATTTTCTATCAGAAAACGAGGAAGGAAAAGAGGAAATGATTTAAAATGACCTATAATAGGTCACAGAGTCCAGCAATCTCACCTATTGATAATACACAATTAAGTCTCATGTAGAGGAGGTTGTTTGTGTCCAAACTGTAACTTCTATTTATGACTGCAATTTTTCCTTTGTCCTCAGGTGCAAAATGCTGTCTGCTTATCTCTTCCCACCCTGCTCTGAGAAGGCTGGTCAACTGAGAACAACTTAGGTGACTTCTGTCTGCTATCAGCCCCCTCTTGTCAGGCTTGTCACAGTAGAGTGGGCGTAGAGGCAGAAAAGATTTCATTTTAAAGCACTGAGGCCTAGCCTCCAAACACTACTCATTTCAGCTGAACGAGCAGAACAGATGTAGACTGGCCTACAAGCCAGAACCGACTCACGAATCTGCCAAAGGACATCCAATCCTTCCTCATCACCGGCTATCACCTCTGGACCAGTCTGAAGTGAAGTGTTCATTGCGGATCAGTATCAGAACATTATGTGACCCCAGGCTTAGCATCAGATGAGAAATATCATTTATTAGGCGCATCTGGGTGTTACATTAAAAACTTAAACTAGTTTTGGCACTGTCTGAGGTTCTGGACCTTGGCTTCAGTCCACAGATGTTTTTGGTTTTGGGGTCAGAAATACGACATATATTCACTTTCTGTGCTGTAGTGAGGTTTGGCTGCAGTCTTAGTGTGCTCACAGTGTAATTTATTATTACTTTATTTTTTTTTATCAAAACATGCTGTTTCAGCTTCATTTAGTGCTGATGTTGTTTCAGTAGTGACTAGCCAGCAGCTGCCTGTATCAGCAGAAAGAATTTATATCCTCATCTGAAAAACCTGCCCCATACCTACTGACCCTCAGAGCAACAGCTAGTAGCAACGGTGACAAAGCTGCCTCTGTGGCCTCCACTTTGTCACCTCGCTAAAAGCCACTGACAGCATGCAGTCACTTAAAAAATGTCGAAACCTTTCATGGCTGTATGGGGTCAAAATTCACGTTTTTCATCAATAAACTTCCAAAACTACATTTCACTGGATTGTTCGGACAATCTAAGGAGGAAGGGAAAATTACTCAGGAATGATTCCTTGACGTGAAAATTGATGTGATTCATTTTTTATTGAAATAATCAATCAAATCATAATATTTTCAATCATGGCAACCAGCACCCTGAGCTCTATAGCTACTGTATCAGACAGTAACAATTATGCCTCATGGTTGTATGCCTCTGACAACCAGTCAATCTGCAGTTTACACCCATGTCTGTCTAAAATGTCATCACTTCATCATTTTATCCTATTAAACATTTGTGTGAAATTGTCATTATTAACATGAATTCTTGAGGGCGGCAGTAGCTCAGTCTGTAGGGAGTTGGCTTGGGAACCGGAGGGTCACCGGTTCAAGTCCCGACATGGACCAAAAACTGAGTGTGAACTGGTAGCTGGAGAAGTGCCAGTTTACCTCTTGGGCACTGCCGAGGTGCCCCTGAGCAAGGCACCAAACCCCCAACTGCTCGGGGCGCTTGTCTGGAGCAGCCCCATCACTCTGACATCTCTCCATTACTGCATGTGTGTGTGTGTTTGTGTGCATGTACCATGTATAAGTTAAACGGAGTGTAAATTGAATTTCCCCACTGTGGGACTAATAAAGGTTGATCTTCTTCTTCTTGAGTCATGGCCAAAAATGTGTTTTGTGAAGTCAAATCAGTCCATCCTTGAGTCAAACTGCTCTGTCTCTTCCATGCTTTCCATTCATTGTCTATGTAAGCAGTCGTGCAATGCATTCTGGTAGCATGCCAGTGCAATTCCAGAGACAGACCGTCACGTCATGCGCTCCTTATTTGTATAAAGTTGAGGTCTATGCAAATCAGTGGTGTCCGGCATGACTCGCTGTCTCTGGAAACTCCCTAGAAACTTTTAAACTAGATGTTGTCAATCTAAAATAAAGACAGATTCAGCAACTGCGTAACTTAGTGCTCGCCTCACATATTTCGGTGAACTATTTCTTGATATAAGAGAATAAAGTTTCCAAACGAGCTGCCATGTTTGGTTCCAGTTTGAAAGCTGGGAGCAGCAGCTCGTGAGGAAAAGTGTTCATCCAATCAGTTGCCTCGTGCCTTGGCGTGTCTTTTGGCAGCCCATCAAACGCCCCATGCTGGGAGGTGAGGTGATGCGTTGAGACAAAAAAAAATGAACCATTAGTGTGTTTCTGAACCGAAGGAAACATGAACATGAATGGCTGAGTATGATTAATGTCTCCAAAGACACATAATATTGCATATACAGAAGTATCACAGATTTCAGCCAAAACAATCTTTAGCTGTTGACATCTGTCTTCTCGATTTTCTAATTTTCTGGAAACAAGTATTAATATCCTGAAACAGATTAGACAGGTTACTCTACCAGCACTGAGAAAAGATAAGATAAATGATTGTCACTTTAAGAGAAAATTGCCTCCAACAGCAGACTACTGTAAAAAGAAACAACAAAACAGGCTTCAGCTGACCAAAAAACAAGACATCAAACTTCCAGAGTCAATATAAAAATACACAAAACTCAGTGTTTGATCTTATAGTGGTGAGTGATCAGAGATGCCCACATGCACATATATTGTTCATACTTATGCAGGTATCTCATTTCTATAGCGACCCTTCTGTCCTTTATTCTTTACTTCATTTTCCTCCTCAGATCGCTGTTCAGATTGATATGCTGCTCTTTTCTTCTTCATCTCCTCTATCCATCAATCACCCCCTTGTTTCCTCCTCCTCCTCCTCGTCCTCTGTGGACCCTCTATTCATGTCTTTTCAACCCACGCTGGTCCTCAGCGTGATAGTAAACACACATGTTTTCCTTTGAAGACATTTCCAGAGGCAGTTAATCAGGGGAGGCTGGTGTTATTGTACACTGTGAAGTCACCAAAGTCTCACCGGGAATTGGAAATACACAAGCTAACACAATGCTGTGCACAGTCTATTTCTCAGTTTGTCCCTTTAAAGGACTGACTGTCAAAAGCAGACAATGTAACTTTTCAATAACCTCAAAGCAGAAAACTTTATGTCTGTCATTTGTGAGGCAATTTTTCTGGTTCTAGCACACAAAGATGAGGATACCTTTTAAACCCACAAACAAACCTAATTGGATTGATTGAGCACAAACCAGCTTTAGGCTAAGATTCAGAGGTCTGCAACAAGTCAACTTTACATTTCCACTAATACAAGCAGGTGGGGAAGCTTTAAAAATAGGTTCAGGACATAACTTTGGAGGATATCAACAACACTGTGTAAACTTCTCAGAAACCCCCTTCTTGTCAAGCTACCTAGGATTATCCTAGAGGTCACCACGGGTTATTTTATACAGTGAGATCAATTTTTTAAAAAAAATGGCCTCAATATAATGAAATGGCTCCTATGGGGACGAACATCATCACACATGTTGGGCTCATTGGATCCACAAGAGTCTCAGCTTTACAGTGATACCCAATATATGTTTACACCATTTTAGAATAGGTAAAAATAAATTTCTACTGCAAGCAAAAAACTGCATGTGATTCTTATACAGTGGGCATGTCTGCAAAGGGGAGACTCGTGGGTACCCATAGAACTCATTTCCATTTACATATCTAGAGGCTAGAGGTCAAGGGATCCCTAACTTTGGAGTGTTGTTAACCTCCTTCCCAACAAGCTTTCATATATATGTAGCTCTAAAACTGATCCTGCTACAGCCTCTGAAAGACAGTTAATTCAGTCGAGATTGCCCACGGCCCCACAGGTCTCTCAGGGTTAAAGAAAAATTATTTATTTATTCAATACTCTTATCAACATGGAAATTGGCAAATCTACTTGCTTAATGCAAATGTATGTATAATAGGGGTGGGCAGGGGTTGGGTAAAAAGTCAAACCATTCAGTTTGCTAATCACTGTTTGGTTTGTCTACGTACTGTTCATTTGAAATAGGGTATGAGGCCGATTGTGTATTTTTTTCATTGTCACACTAGAAATCAAGGCCTATAAAGAAGCTGGGACATGGCGGACAGGGGTATGGGGTAAGACACATGCGCAGTGTAACTGAAGTTGAGGTTGTGCATTGTGATTTTTGGCGAGTACGGACCAGATTTTACTGCGCATTTCTCTTAACCGCCACTGTGCTCACACTACCACAGCTATTATCTCGCCACTGCAGGTTAGCTCACTGCCTAACAGCGGTTGGTAAACATGTCTAAGTAAATGACTTTAGTTCCTTCTAGTCAGCAGTGATCAGTGGTTGTGTTCACTGAGTTTATTGTGAAGGGAGGAACAGCAGCAGTGATGTGGTGATGAGCTGTTATTGACAAGGGTCTGAACTACAGAGCCTCCATGTTATTAATATATTATCCTCATAAAGTTTAGGAGCAACGTATTCTTGGCTACACAAGCTGAAAACTAAAGCTGGCAGTCGGCTCTGTAGTCTGACTGTTCAGGTTAGTTTGTCATGTATCTTAGTAGTAAACTAAAGCTGGCTGAGACAAAGCAGCTCCTCCTCTCTACCAGCAGGACCTGTAGTGGTTCACATCAGCAGAGGACAGGAGGACAGAAGACAGGAGGACAGAGGACAGGAGGACAGGAGGGAGGAAGGACTCATACTAACTGATGTTTGTGTTCTTCAGTCTTTATAAACTTCAGGAATATGATTTATTTTATTAATATGTCAGATTGTTTCCAGTGAGATATTAATGAGTTTCTATGATGACTTTGCTGTTGTAAACATTATTGTTGCTGCTCTAGAAACAACATGTGTCCTATTGTATTTAAATATTCAAGTCTAATCTAGTTCTGAATTTAAAAACAACCAGGCTGACAGAAGTATAGCTAATATGCACACTTCAACAGGCGATCATCATAAAGTGGGCATGTCTGTAAAGGGGAGACTCATGGGTACCCATAGAATCCATTTTCATTCACATATCTTGAGGTGGACCCCTTTGAAAAATGGCCGTGACAGTTTTTTCTCTGCAACATTTAGCGCAAGTGTCCAGCTGGTATGAAATAGTTGATATCGATGCATTCCTTAGATTTTCTAGTTTCATTAATGCCAATACACCTCCAGAGGATCGATTGTGTTAATGCATTGAAGAAATTAGTGGAGTTAAAACGAATTTGCATTCATGCGTAATTATAGCTTTAACTTTGACAGCCCTTCTAAAGATACCTGGAAGCCCATGCAGGGATTTAAATTCTGCAGTGATGTGAGCTCAGCTCTTTGTTCCAGTTACACTTTGCCAGCAGGGCTCTTGCAAGCTCAAATTGTTTTATAGACTTTTTGGGGACACTGGAGAGCAATGTATTACAGTAGTTAAGCCTAATTGTAATAAAACGTTGTACATGCCGTTTCGCTGGGAGAAAGAAAAGCTTTGACCTTTGCAATGGTCTTTAAATTACAGAGGGCCTTTGCTTACATTCTTTATGCGACTGAACACTAGATCAGAGTCAGTGATAAGAAAACTAATTTCTTGCCTGAGATAAAATCTGTTCAAACACTGAAAAAGACAAATGGTTTACACTCTTCCGATACTTTCCACCTCCTGTGGCCATGGGAGCAACTACTGTCCTCGAGCAAAAACACAAATAGCAAGACTTTGTTTTAGAGGCCACATTCAGACACTGCATTTACCTGGTGATCATCACAAAGACAAATAAAGGGACTGCCACTGTGAAACCTTTCCAGGGTTGTAATATCCTACATTGTATGCAGTGTTTTGGTGTTTGACAAGCCTTCAAATTCATGGATCAGTCACTCAAATTGGATTTTGTGGATGATATTGTATTCCATTGTCTTGTGGCACCACCAATACAGCCCCTTCTGTTTTCTTTTTAACTGCAGGGCTGTTTTTGGTTTGAACATCTACTTATGAAGGGTCAATAAAACATGTAACACTGACATGCGGTTCATGCCCCCATCTTACACCAACAGTCAACACTGGAATCTTTTAACCAAGCCGGTGTCTTAAACCTAAACAGTGACCACAATATTCCAACAACAACCAAGTGGTTTTAGTTTGCTAAACCTGACTTCCTCTTCACCACGTGTGGTAAATCACAAAACGCTCATTGAAGCTGGGAAACTATAAGGTTCCTTCCTCCATTGTTGTCTGTGTTTCCATTGTGGTCTAAAGACCTGGGGTGATTGTGCAAATTAGTCCGCTGACGTACAAAACAGCACCATGATACGGAATAAGGGCTGCTGGTGGTCGCAGCAGTGAACACTCTATGCGGCCTGCAGTTCACTGTGTCCGTCTGCAATGACATTTACTGCTGCATAGCATTTACTGACACACACTGGATGCACTGCATAAAATGCAGTGTCTGTCTCCACAGTAAATCATCTGTTGATTGTTTGATGGTTATTTATTTGCACTTTAGAACGTAACCACTGTGCTGGAATCGGAAAATAACATTTTTCCCTCTCATTCACAGCACCACCGCTGTCTCTCTTCTACCACTTGCCATCTCAGCTCGCTCACAATCTCTCTCTCTTTAACTCTTTTTTTAAAAAATGGGCTGGGAAACCGACAGCAAAGCCTAACTTTACATTTCAATGTCATCAAACAAAGATAAATGGTCTCCCATCATCCTAAATCAATAATAGAGTACTTCCTTGTTTTATGAATGAAGCGTACATAAGTTGAAGGAGTGGCACTATGCGTGTTTCACCAATCAGCGACAGTCAACCCAGCAAACCCCACCCTGAAACCAGGGCCATTTTGGGGGATAAAATGTCCCCAGAACTTAATTTAGACCCTGGTCCCTGTGATCGAAACACAATGAGATCCTCAAAAGGTTCCTAGTTCTGGGGGGAAGATCCTGCGGTTGAAAAGTGGCTTCAGTCATTTTTGGAGCTCATGGATCGTTCCGAAAGACACTGATAAAGGCTGTTTGGTCATTTGGTAAACAACTTACAGGCAACTGTTAATCCCTTATAAATGTGCCTTGTCAGAGTCTTCAGTGTTATTTATACCTTTGATGAACGGACAGATCCATTCCAACACACCTTCACTAAATTCACTTTTGATCAGGACAGGTGCCCTGTATCGAGACATTTTATGCCCAGAGCAAATTCTCAGACGAATCTCCAGTTTTGGCAGCTGACAAGACTGCTAAGAGATTTGTCACTCAAATGTAAAGCCCATATATATCCTCTTGTAAAGACGTGCACTAGTTTCTAAATTGGACATCTGCTCTCTAGCTCTCTTTCTCTGTCTCTATTGCTCTCCCCACCACTTTTCCTCTGAGTAAATGTACCCTCTCTGTATCTCCGTCTATCTCTCTCTTCTCTATATATCATGCTGTCGGTGAGCTGGGTCCCTGCAGCATGATAGTCTCTCTTAGCGGCTATAGGATAAGGCCTATAGTCAAAAGAGTGATGTATTATTTATCCCAGATTACCCACAGGGGTTCAGCAGTGCTTTCGCGGATAAGAGACAAAGGGGAATATACAGTAATGCAATCGAGGTAAAAGCAGGGTAAACAATACGAGGATGGCAGGGGAGTTACTTCTAATTAAAGCCTTTCCTAACTCTTTCTCCTCTGTTGATGCACTCATTCATTCTCTTTTCATCCTGCATTTATATCACTCAAAAACAGACGCGTCCATCACTCCGTGCACACAAGGTATTTGCAGCGTAGAAGAAAATTGATTAACTCTGATTTATTCTGCTTACTAGGGATATCATATTAAACTAGAAAACCTAAAGAATCCATTGCCAACCATACTAACATTTTGAGAGGGAGCCTAAATAATGCTCCCAAGTTAGAAATGCAGTATAAATCTGACAAGTTTCCCTATTCAAAAACTATGTGTTTGAATATTTGTGTGTACTGAGGTTCCTAAACAGTCTTGGAATAACATAGACTAGGTATCACTGTAAAGCTGTGACTCTTGCGACTGCAATGAGCCCAACTGTATTCATGTGTGATGAAGTTAATCCTCACAGGAGCTATTTGATTGTAGTGAGACCATTTTTTGAAACTTTATCCCACTGTATAAAATGACCTGTGGTGACCTCTAGGATAATCACAGCCTCATGACACAAACTAGAGACCTAGAGCATTCAGAGGATGGATGGCTTTCCTGGATTTATTGACAATAAGGGGGTTTCTGAGCAGTTTCTCAAACAGAAAATCTCAGTATCCAACTGCAGAAAAATGCAATTCCTGCAGAAATTTCAAAATGTCAAAAGCTTTTGATCCAGATTCACAGCATGGTTTTTTATTATGCTAATCCTCAAGGTCATGGTGTCTTAATATGGTATTCTGGAGGGATTATTATTCATTTTTATCAATTCTCAATAGGTAAAAAATGGCTAAATTTAGCACCAAATCCAAGTAACAAGAATGTAATGTTCTAATCCCTTACCCACTTTTACAACTGATTTTAAAGAATTAATTAATTAAAATGTGCTTATTTCTGATTTATGACTAGAACAACTTGTCACACAGTGCTGAGCTGCATCTCAAATTAATCTTCAGGTTCCCAGCTTTCAGGTGATGTACACCACTTCTATGTGACATCTACAGTTGACCTGCTATCTCCCCCTAAAGACCCCCTGTCCCCCCCTAAAAAAGACAAAAACTGGTCTATTGTGAGTCTCAGGGGGTTAACTGTCTTACCCAGACTTCCTGATCACCAGTGAACCATTCTAATCACTGGGGCAGAGTCTGGCCTGATGTTTATCTAACACTTTTTTTTTTTATTACCTCAGGGAAATTATTGTGACAGCCAGGAGGAATAACACTGAGTGTGCGAGAGCACTGCAGACGGACATTATCGGACCAAAATAAGCACTAATCAATGAGCAGGTTTGAGAGCGACTGTGAGCGTGTTAGAGTGGGAGAGCATGAAGTAAGTGGAGTGTGATGAAATGAAGTCATGATGCCTCAGTGACTCTTCAGGACCATTAGCTTGCTTTCCAGGCTGTGCACAAAACAAGGGAACATCATATAAACACTAACACATTTGCACACTACAACATCATGCTAGAGATGGGTATCAAACCTGTTTTTTTTTTTTAACCACAGATGGAAATGTGTCCACAGCACTGAGTATACAAAAACTGTTAAGTATTAAATGTTGGTATTAAATTGTTAGTCTGATTCTTGTTTACTTTACTTACTTTTATTAAATTCTTCAATATTTTAGCAAATTTTGGACTTGTTTAAGTTCTTCTATGGCTACTTTAAGCAAGTTTGACATATTTTGTTAAAATAAAGTTTCACTGAAAATCTTTTACATCATTCACACAGCAGAACGGCATAAGATGCATGTCTACTGAACATACTCACGTAGACTTGAAAGTTGTCACAGGTTAATATCTTGTATCTCGTTTACATGCACACTAATATTCCTTTATTGTTCCAAATATGCCAGTATTTCTGAATTTGATGTGGGTCATGTAAACAGCATGTTCTGAATTAGGCCTTATTCCACATGGAGTGGTTTTCTGACATGAGATTAGCCAATATCATTCAGATTTTAGGAGCTTTTTTTTTTTTTTTTGACATGTATACTTGCTTCTCAATTGGTGTTTTTACGGCAGTCTGCCACATACGACCTCTCGTCTGCTTACGGACAGCTCTGTGCGTTCTGCACAAATCAACTAGCTGACAGTGTGCAGAGATGCATGCCCAAAAGAAAAGCCCACATTTGTGGTTGGAAGGAGAAACACACTCACGTCCGACGTATTGGTTTATGGCTTCGGGAAATGTAGGCAATACCGGAGTGGTCTATATCTTACATAGTGAAACACCGAACCTCATTAGAAAAAGAACTTTGGGGTACTTAACGTAATCCCTGGTTCTCTGATAACAGAGTGAGGTGTTTCACCATCACTTCCCTCCTTGCATAGACACGGAAAGAAACTGGTCTAGAATGATTTAGGAGGGGTTGGTCAACTGTGGCGATATGAGGGGGCGTAGCCCTAACACAGTATGACCTGTCTGTCACAGACAGACATGGTGTCATTGATTGAGATTCCGCAGTTGGTCATGCCGAGGCGATTCCCATAGTGAAACACGTCACTCTGTTATCAAAGAACCGGGGATTTCGTTAAGTAACCCAAAGTTGTCGCACAATCAAACAAGTCCGCCACTGGTTATGTTCATCAGAGCATCCACGGCTGCATGCAAACAGGAATATTAGTGGAAAATTCATTTAAACATTTAATATTCATTAGCCAAGTAAACAGCTCAGCATGAATATTGTCTTTTGTGTATGTAAACATAGTCGTTGTTAACAGAGCCTCAAGTCTGCAGTTTAGTTCTGTACACTTTACAGTTATCAACAGAAATACATAGAATCTATGGAATAATTATCAAATTAAAGTTACCATTCGGTTTCTATCCCTGTTTATTTTTTTCTTTCTCCTTTCCAGGATTCATTTAAATGGCAATTCACCTCTGCACATCCATCACCTGGCTAAGCCTTTCTTTTGTGGCTTCCTTTTTTTCTTTATGTCCTTCCCACCATCCATATCAACACACTTTATTTGGACTAAATTATCCATAGGTGTGTATGTCTATTAACCCTGTCTGACTGACTGGCTGGCTATGTGTCCAGACTGCACTCAGAAAAAAAATAGGTAAAGAAAATGACTGTGGATGCTTATCGTCTATTGTTATCACAGAAAGGGTTCAGGTGGAGCTTCTCGGACGACTGAGCAGATAGCAGGTTAAACGGTGTTCCGGTTCAGAGGCTGGATAAGGACACGGCCTACAAAGGAGCGTCCTGCAATAGCCCTGAATGCCAGACTGGACCCGCCCCTCCTTCTCAGATGAGATGGTCTAGATTCACAGAGACCAAAACTGATGGCACATTCGGATGCTTCATTTAAACCTGGCACTTGCCTTCAAACAACCAACAAAGTCATTCAGATTTCATGATACAACAGTTCACAGCATGAGTTGTAAACAGAGACACAGCAGGACACAGGAACACTGGTTAAGACATACAGGGAGTGTGTGAAACTTGCTGTAAAAACTGAACTGTATCTTGTTTCATTAAAAAATGACGAATAAAACGGGATATTGTCTTCAGTCTGTATTTACATCTCACCACTGACATCTCTTGATCAATATATCATGCCACTCATTGAGTGCCTGGAGAGAAGCAACCTGAAGCAGACACACAACACACCTAAACTCTGGATGGACGCAATGACTTGTTCAACGGCGGGTTATTTCCACCTCTGCTGTAAAAGCACTGCAGCTTTGAGAGAGGTAAAAATGAAAAATAGAGAGAGTGAGAGACAAAACGTTCACAACAGAAGGATCATTTCACTGAGCTATGGATAGTCAATAAAAAGTGCTGAAAGGCTATTAAATCCAATTATCTTAACCAAGCTGCGTAGAGGATAAAGTCCTTATCAGCTACAGTATATGCCTGGAAATAGCCATATGTCATTTTATATCAGTGCGCCTCAATGTCAATGATGAAACAATTGATCCTGGAGTTTTATCCAGGCCAACTTCATTTAAACACTGCCGATGATAAGATATAAATCCACCACACTTCTTGTACTTAAAACATCCTTTTAGATGACAACTTACTACTCGAAACTGTTTTTATTTATGCTGCAACTCACTCAGTCCTTTCCAATGTAATTACCTATGAGCTAAGTAAGCCTCTTCAAAAAAATCATTCATAATGCGTTTCATGATTATTTGGGCTTTCCAATCATACTCAAAGGCAGAAGATTCAACTTGTCATCTGCGTCCAAGGCTGAACAAACTGGAAGCCATTAGCCGACAGTGAATGACAGCATATGGTTGGAGAGGGAACTCAATTAACACTTGACACAATTACCACAACTCTCTCCGTCTCATCATCCAGCTGTGGACAACAGATGAGTCATTATCCATCATAGTAAATAAATAAATAAGTTTTTCTCTACCCACGGAGGTGCATAATTTGTTGTTTTTATGATTTTAATCCCGTGAGCATTAAGTGCATTTGCATAACTCCCCTTACTGGAAAAGGGAATCATGTGGCCTATCAGTGTAATTATAACAATAACAATATAAAAAAGCACAGCTGCCAGCTGCAACGTTTCCATTAAGCAACAGTGATGTGTTGTGCATTATCAAATTTAAAACGCCATAACCAGATTTTATGCTTCGTCTTTATTATCTTAATGTGGGCGTTTCTTCATGCTTAGCTTATTAATGTGTTACTTGGTGACAAAGATTGGAAAGAGGGTGTAATGATACGAAAGCATGATATGGTCTGGCCTGGCTTCACTATGCAAAGTACGAGTTAAGACAGTAAATTTAACCTAAGGATGGACAAAACCTTGTGGGGAGGCGTCATTCCTTGGGGAGCACTAATGTACTCAGTGGTTTCATGGAAATGTGCCCTCTGGATTTTCATATTTCTTGTGTACAAATGGAAACTCCAGCACTAGAGGAAAGGTTATGGGGTCACTAAAATAACCAGAATAACCCTATGGGGTCCATTTTGTATTCCAAATCTGACCAGTGGGTTTCAAGGTAAACAAAACTGAAGAACAGCTTGACAAGTTTCTGCTGAGGAAGACTGTGCAATATGACCAAAAGTTTCAGAACAGCTACAAAGTGGATGTTGTGGTGATGCGATTCCTTCCACTGTTTTCATGATAGTTTGCTCACAATGAAAGTGTCAGAACGTGTTAATTTAAAAATCAGGAGTAATTTGGAGCCATCAAATAAGTCAAAATACTAACACAAAAGATAGTCGAACTCAGAACAAGGAAGTGTACAGTGTGCAAAAATGTATTATCAAAATGTTTTAATTTCTTGGTAAAAAAAAAAAAAAAATACACCCCTCAAAAAATAAATAAATAAATAAAGGGAACACAAACAGCACAATGTAACTCCAAGTCAATCACATTTCTGTGAAATCAACCTGTCCAGTAACACTGATTGTGAATCAGTTTCATCTGCTGTTATGCAAATGATGCTGTTATGTAATGATTTTCAACTGGAATATTTCATTTATTGAGATCTAGGACGTGTTATTTTAGTGTTCCCGTTATTTTTTTGAGCGGTGTATATACACTGTGTGCACAATTATTAGGAGGAGGTACAGTTTCCATCGCCTGCCTACAGATGAGGAATCCAGAAGAATGAGGCTGAAAAACCTAAACTTGAAGTGACCAACCATCGTACATGTACACTACTCTAACTACCATACAAATGGCATTTAATTTTATTTAAATATTTTTTAAATTTAAAATTTATATGGGTGTCATCTTCAGTTCCCCCTCCTTCATTCCCAACCAATCAAGAGGCCTCCACCTTTTGTTCCTGTGGGACTTTTGAGAGGGGAGACGGATAGAGCAGCGAAAATGTACATTTCAACTTAATTTATGCTTCTCACAATAGTGTATGAAATGCTTTTTATACTACCGCCAGTTGTTAAATATATTACCCTTTGTTGAATAAATGTTTTCAAATGGACATTTTTAACATCAATTGTGCTCACTGTGAAGTTTTTGATTAATCGCTGCTGAAATCATGTTAAGCACACATGTACGCAGAGTCAGTCACTTGTACGGAACTCAGTTAAGTGTCATCCTTACACAGGCGGAGGCAGAGGTGTTACTTTTCCCCACTTTTCTCAAAAAACATTGGTCCAAAAGACATCAGTCAAAGTGTAGACTGTCTAATGGATATTACCCTAAAGGATGAAAACAAAAACATGCTTGTCAGGCTCTTAACAAAACAAGGAGAGTGCACCCTGGCATGGCGCTGAAGGGCGAAAAGACATAACCTGTTACGGAACACCGTCAACAGGTTATGTGTGCTCAATTCATTTCATTCCGAGGAAAACCCGCATCCTACTTTGTGTTTGGGCCACGGCAGACCACCAGAGAAGAGACATCGGCTCCTTAAAAGGACTGACTGCAGTGCCAGGACACAGCACTGTCGTGTTGGTTTAATGACACACCAGTTACTTTTACTATTTTCTGTACGGTTTACAATGTAAGACAGTTGATGACATGGAACGCTGGGCAGCGTAAATTTGGTTATCTATGTGTAGAAAAAAACAAACCTTGTTACTGTGGAAGTACTGATATGCCTCAGAGCTTTTCAGATTATTCATTGCTTCGTCTGTAGCAACAGAGTCAATAAGGTACTCTCGATCGTAGAAGGCAAAGGTATGATCACAGTATCCTGTCTTAGGTGTAATAAGTGGTGTTCCTGCATGTTTCACTATGTTTTTTTAAAACAGTCTCTCTAGGAGAAATGATTAGTGTTACCATGGAAAACGTCGGTTCCCGTTCAGTGACACGACGCACCGGAAGTTGTGCCCATAATTCCCGCAAGGCATCATGGGTGCTAGGAATAAGGTTTGGAAAAGTTTTGCAGACTTTTGGTCATACACCAAAGTATTCGACAAATTGAAATAATAACCTAATGGTGGCACGAGATGAAAAGTCAGTCTCCAGGCACTCTGAATGTCTGAACCAAATCCAATGACAATCCATTCACCAATTGAGATATTTCACAAAAAAAAAAAAAAAAAAATGTTGACACCGTGGTGGCGCAAGAGGAAAAGTCAGTGGATCACAGTTAAGCAATTCCCTCGCTGAGACTCTGACCCTTCCCTGATCCTTAGCTCTGACTCACCTAAACCTGCATCTTCCAATTAGACAAAATCCAATTATCTTAGAGGGTTATACACAAGCACAATCACACACGATGACCTCTCAGCCAAGGCAGCATTCAGTATTCTGATGAACACTCCCTGGTCTCTGCTCCATCACTCTCACTTCAGCTCTACATAATAGAGGCCGGGTCATTCATTAGCCTCCTTTAAACTGTCAATCGGAGGAAAAACGGGGGAAGAGTGAGAGAGTATGAGTCAGAATGGGAGAGAGAGACACAAAGCCTGTCTCAGAGTTAGAACTGATAGGCCACTAAAGCCTTTTCATGCCACTGTAAACTAAGTGCATCCATTCTTTCACTGCTGGTAGTTAAGAGGGAAATAAAGTCTGCTTAATCATCTACTTCATCTTACATTCGCAAACTTCTACACGTTAAAACACGCAAAACCACAAACTGCTTTGGATGGCATCTTTATCACACAATTGATATATGTATGCCGATTCAATTTTCATTATGCTGAGAGTTTCATTCTTTTTGTCTCGTTTAATCTCCTTTTTTGTGCAGCCGTTTTATACACATTACTGTTTAACTCATTACTGTTTAACTTGGAACTTAATCACTTATGTTTTCTGGATGACTGGAAAACAAATTCAAAATTAGTGTATTTGGGGGAAAATGGTTTCAACATTATTCTGTTGGACTTTGACTAAACAGAAGTTTTCAAGAATTAATTTTTCCTCTTGTTGGACCAACTATTTCAAATGTATATAATACATTTGGTGTCTAAATTATAATGCTTTTATAATTTTTACATTATTTATAGACAGGTGATTCCAAAGTTTTGAACAGTAGTGTAGCCTATGATTTTTTTTTTTTTTTTATTTGTGTCTTGTCTCTTCTCTTCCTGTCTTCCTCTGTGGTCTGAGGAATACTACCTGTAAATAATAAAGATAAATAATCTTTTATTTACTTTGTTAACTTTATTTTGCTCTACCACTATAATTATTTTCATAATGCAAGGTACTGTCAATTACCAGATATCCACATGGAGAAAATGTCTCCACCAGGAATTACTTCCTTAAAAACATACTGTCTTATAAACTTTCTATTATGCCTGTTTAGTAACCATAGCAGGTGCTTTCAAGCTGCCACCATTAACTGTGTATTTTTAACAACTATAACAAACTTGTACAGGAATATTAAATATATATGTTTTGTACTATGTTTTATATATAAAATTAAACATAGTGGTGTTTCACAATCTTGCCCACAGTCACTCCAACCACAGCACACACACACACACACACACACACACACACACACACACACACACACACACACACACACACACACACACACACACACACACACACACACACACACACACCTTGGAAGACAAAATGGAAAGTGATGCATACCAAAATTCTCTTGGGCATCTATGTCCCTGGGGCCATTAAGCTGGAAACCAATGTGTGTGTGTGTGTGTGTGTGTGTGTGTGTGTGTGTGTGTGTGTGTGTGTGTGTGTGTGTGTGTGTGTGTGTGTGTGTGTGTGTGTGTTCTCAATCATATGTCGATGTCAGCCTAGAGATAATGAGGCAGTGTGTACTTCACCCAGCCAACCCTTGGACTTCACCATCAAGTCCCGTGAATTGGCAGCTCCAGTGGAAAACTGGGAGAACATTTTCTAACTAACTCTGTCACACTGTTGGACTCTGTTTGGACTTTCTCTGCTCTGCAGCAACACGTCCGCCCCAAATTTTTTTTCGACTCACACCTCAACGATTAGAAACCTATGATGCCAAAAGGGGTCACTGCTGCTCGACAGCCATGTGTCTCTTTATTGGAGTTTGTTTTGGGATGTGACTCAGATAGCGACTTGATATACGAGAGACGAGGAGGAGGAATTGCTTTAAACAATACACGACTAACAGCCTGTGACAACACTGGAAATTACATACTAAGTGGCTGGCTGTTTCCATCTCCTCATTATAGAGAGGAAGAGACGAAGTTTGATGAGTTGGTCATTGCAATGAAAGCAATTTTTTCATGCAAAAAAAATGAAATCAAAACAAACAAAAGTAAGGTGATTTTCTTCTCACACCTCTAGAACTTTTTTCCTCATCATCTGTTAATCAGTCAGTCTGGCAAGATATAATTTAGTTTACCAGTTCACACTGTAACTGAGGTGTTCACTTTATTTTCTAATTGTATGTAGTCTGACCTGTTACATCAACAAAGAAGTACCATTAGAGAAATGTCCTAATTCAAAAACATTCATCAACACAAAAGCAGCGTAGAAAACTGAGTTCTTCTCCCAGAAAAACATGAATGTTTTGTCTTTTTCTTAATATGTTTAAAGTTTGTTTTTAATTCAAATTAGAATCACCACCTCACGGTTGTCTGCCTCTGCCAACCAGTGAAGTTGCAGTTTATATCTGTCTGTCCAAAATGTCATCATTTTTTTCCGATCAGACAATTGTGTGAAATTGTCATAATTAGTGTATGGATTCTTGCGTTATGGCTAAAAACATGTTCTTGGAGGTCACAGTGACCTTGACTTTGACCACCAAATCCAATTCAGATCATCCTTGAGTCCAGGTGGACGTTTGTACCAAATTCTGAAGAAATTCAATCAAGCTGTTCTTGAGATACAGTATCATGAGTATCAGTATCAAATTTTAAGAAATTCCCTCAAAGTGGTCCTGAGATGTCGCGGTCACGAGAATGGGATGGATGGACGGACAACCCAAAAACATACTTCCTCCAGTATTTATGTCTCAGTGCCGAGACATAAAAATCCAAATATGTGCATATCATATATCACATTTTTGAGCTTTTAATCAGGGTAGATAGGGAATGAAGAACAATGCTATTTACAATCACAGTCTGATCTGTTGGCCACTGAGCAACTACACTCGAGCAGGTTGTCAATAAGTGTCTTGCTCAAAGACGTCTCCATAATCACAGCGTCAGGCCACGTCAGATTTCTATGACTTGATAACTGTGGGTGAGCTCTTGATCTCCATTCAGGCTCTGCTTTTATGTCACATTTCAGATGTTATTCATGAACGCTGCATGCCTGCCGTCTTTCTTACCTTCTTCTTGGACTTGAAGACGTTGCAGCGGAAGACGTTACTCTGTCCGTCTCTGGCGATGTAGCTGAAAATCTTCAGATCTTGTGAGTCATGAGACACATAGAATATCCTGAAAGATAGAAAAAAAAATACATCAGATATAAAAATAATGTGAATACGATGCGAAACAGATTGGGAGCCTGCTGGCAGCATTTCTGAATGCATCTTAAGATGCAAAATAGGCACTCGGCCCGTTTCTCTGGGGTTTCAATGTGACTAAAATAAACACTATTTTAAGTTTGTTTTTAATCCGAAGGCATGAGATCAAACTAAAAAAAAAAACAGGGGGTAAAGAAAGTAGTGATTAGATTAGGGGGGAAGTGCTATTTAAATAAATCAACTGGCAACTATAGACAGACTTCCTTTAATATTTCAATGGGATTTAAAGACAGGAAGTTCAGTGCCACACACTGGAAGTAAACTTTAACTCAAAGTTTTAAAAAAAGACCTCAAGTGACACCAGTGATACATTACAGTGTGTGGAGGAGACAGAGGAGGTACTACTATCACAACCAAGATGTCCTGTGTGAATGTGGATGCAGGGGGAACTAAGTTTGAGACAATAACTGAGTTCTCCTGGTGGGGAGAAGCTGTGAGCAGCCTCAGCGAGCAGAGATACAATATCCTGCAGAGCAGGTAAATAGGAAGAAACCCATTTGGAGGCAAAAGGGAGCACAAAAGAGATAATACACAATAACCTGTATGAGAAAGAACATTGTAGGTGTTAAGCTCTGCCCTGGATCTAATTTATGATGAGAAAAGAACACTTCTGGAGGGATACAGCACTGCAGATGACAACACGGTGACAAAACTGGAACCAAGAAGGTGGAAAATGTTGTGTTTAGTCTAAACGAGACAGATAGCGTGATGGGACCGCTGTGGCTCAGAGGGTAGGTCGTCCACCAATCGGAAGACCGGTGATTCGATCCCCAGTTGTTCTGATGTGTCCTTAACCTCAAGATGCTCCCTGTGTGTGAATGAGGATTTATATGAGATCCTGATAGGCAAAGCTGGCATCTTGCATGGCAGCCTCTGTCTGAAGACAAGAATTTCTATAAAATCTCAATGACATATCTGATTATTCAGATTTGTTAATACATTTTGTGCTAAACGTCAGTCCTGCCTGTGCACTCACTCCCCTGGCTCCATGTTTGCTGATCAACCTGCTCCATGCAGCATTATATCAACCCCGCTTCTTCATCCACTCATAGCTAGATAGTTGTTTCAGCCAAAGTGGATCACTGGCTGCCAAGCTGCCTGCTGCTCAGCCATGTTTGCATCCAGCCACCAGCTCCCTTCTTTCCCCTCGGCCTCCACCGACTGAACTGTCCCCCTTTGGAACCCAGTCGATGGAGTGATACAGGACTGAGTCCTACACACTGGAAATGAGTTAGTATTTCTGCACTTCTGGTTCCGTTGTCTCAAAGTCATTTTTTTTTTTTTATGGGTTTTAGTTAGACACATGAAATAAGGTCTGTGGTTAACACAAGCTTAAGAGATTTTAACATTTTGTTCTACAATATAAAACATGCCTGTAAATAACCCGCTTGTGAATTTTTAAGCTTTTTATGCGTCTTAAAAAGGAGGTTGTTAACAAGTGGCTAAATGAGACAACAAAACATTATCACACCAGCCTCGGTGTATTTACTTGAACTCACATGACTGTCATGAATTTGATGAGATTATCTTACAGAACGAAACATGTATAACTTGTTTGCCACAGAGTTCATTTTCTGCAATAATCCAAAACCCTATGGAAAATCCCATTGACTTTCTGTCAAGGGAACCTAGGGCGAAGCTAAGATATGTCATCCCTGCACCACTCTATTAACCTTTTCTTATCCAGTCCTGCATTTGGGTCCAACCTGCTGCTTGGTACACTTCCCAAACCAAAGTACTTTGACTTGCCTCAACATAACCATAAAAAAACTAATCTGGGTAGCATTACGTTCCTGATGCCAATTAACAATTGTTATTGGAGACAGGGTTGAAAATGTGTCATTTTAGACTATACAGTAAGACAATCCTCACTCTGTAAATAGTCTCATGTTTCTCCTCTGTTCTTCATTATCATCACATCTGAATGACCCCCAATATCATCACAAAGGGGTTTCTGAGAGCGCTTCAGAGAAGTGTTTGGACAATTCTAATAAATATCTGAAGCAACTATCTCACTTGCATACTGTTTTGCTTTCATTTTCCACTTGTCCCATGGTGAGATTTAACATTCAAGATGAGATGATGATCACTATACCTAACACGTATGCTTTGCCCTGTGTAATCAAGTTCTAATTATAAAAGTAGACTTGCAGACTACATCACAGAATGACTTTACAATGAGAGAAAATTACTGCACATAACAAGCAAAAAGGCAGCTTCCCCACTGAAGACATTTCTTAATAAGTATTCATCCATCTTTACATGTTTTGGCTGTAACAAACACTTTTGCTTTTTCAAGATCATTATTCTGAAAGTCTTTTCCATATCTTACAAGTTACTGCAGACTATATCACCACTTTGGAAAAAGAAAAACAGAGTTACTAAAAGACTGAAGCAAAACGGAGGCCCTCCATTGCAAAACAATGGAGAGCCCATCTTTACTGAAATAAATTCAGTATGCTCACATTGAAAAATAGCCTCATCCACCTTCACGTTTTAGTTGTCCCCTAAACCTTCATTGGAGCCCAATAATTGGATCATCACCATGAAGATTGTACGATTGTAAAATTAATGAGTTGTTGGTGTTGCTTATTAGTTAGACTTGAAATATCAACTGGTTGAAAGAAGTAAGAGAAAACCCCGGCAGAATAGTTTCCTAATTGGTCAATTAATTAAGAGGCCTGGTGTTGTATTTGGGCTAATCTATCACAGTGAGAGAATGGACAACCTGGCAAGAGCAAGAAATGATGGGAAGATTATGCAAATGTTGCCTGTCAAAATGTGCATCCGGGTGTGTTGTTGGTTTTGTATGTATGCACATTATGTGTGTGTATGTGTTGCTGGGGTCTCATCTATATACTCAGTGACATTTATGTGGTATTTGTTTTGGCCTTTTCTGCAGGAGCCAGACTGGCTGAGGTCTCGTGGTATGGATGGTGTCTTTGTAAACCCTGCTTAGCAGACTGTCAAAATACCAAACACAACTATCTGTGGTGACTCATACATATACACACACGCATATGCACACGCACACACGCACAGCTGCAAGAAATATAAGGTCCAAGACATAAATTTGTTATGGATGGGTTAAATCTGGTTGAATTTCCCAAAGATGCTTAAGTAATTGCATTAGCAGTGTTGGTCTTACTCACAATCACTTGAAATATTCACAGTGAATAGAAAATACCAGCGATCACTTTAAAAAAACTAATTATACATGTGAGGTTTCAATAGTGCAGAAACAGAATTGAAACAATATAATGACGATGATGGGATGGCGGGTATGTCATTTATAATATAATTTTATGGAGCGAAGATGTAGGATTGTAGAAAAAGTCATCATACTGCTGCTTGTGTCTTGTGTGGAGAACCACTAATGAGATAAAAGTTAGTACTTGATGTTTTCTGATCCGCTCTACTTTATCCTGCTTGTTAAAAGGAAAACCACAATTTATTAGAACATGGATTTTATTTTCATAGACCCGACCACTGATTCAATCAAGAATGATAGTGTTACAAAGTGTGCACACGGGTTGTAATTGTAATTTACAAAGGGAACACACCTCTAATGGCACTAATAATACATCAATAAATCTGTGGGCACACAACCACGGCTAGAGCAGGAGCTCTGTCTGTAAACTGTGATGGATGGCAATCATTAAAGGACAGGTGTCTAACAATTAGGGGGATCTATTGGCAGAAATGAAAGATAATATATACAGTATCATATGTTTTCTTTCATGTATAATCACCTTAAAATGAGCCGTTTATATCTACATAGGGTGCAGGTCCTCTCCAATGAGTCCGCCATGTTGCTCCACCATGTTTCAATGGTGGCCCAGAACGGACAAACCAAACTCTGTTAACTTTTCCTGCCTGGGCCGGAGTCCATAATGCTACTCGCTGCCGTCACCACCACTCTGTCTCTCTTCACACACACTCTCTACGTACTGGCTCTGCTCCAGATTACCTGCTCTTACAAGAACTGGCTCTAAAGAGGGACATTCATGTTTTCATGTTGGCCACTGTAGCTCTCCAACATGCTTGGCACATGAGAGAGGCTTCAGTTGATTGCAATCTCCTCACCTAACCACTAAATACCACCATATCCTAAACATTAGACCTTAAATTGCGCTTCCAAATAAGCTGAACTTAAGTGCTGGTTACTTCCTCTCTCATTCTCTGCCTGATTTTTAGTGATGCTGCTGTGTTCCCAGATCTCAGGGATTATTTTATAACAGACAGGCCCAAATACTATAGGACCCACATTTTAACAAACTGTAGTTTCCTTTAAGGGACATTATAAAATGCATTTTATCCATACAATGTTACTAACAAATGTGTCAGTAGTAATTTGTCAATGTCTACACAGGAAAGGCCTACCACTGCCCATACATTAAAATACTTATTATGAAGTACATGCAGGTGTAAGTTAGTCTTAACAGTAGCATAACCCATTCCCGTCTGCAACATATTCTCACTCCCAACTCATCAAATACTGAGGCTTGGTCGGTGACCCTAACTCATGAGTGGAGCTTCAGCTTAATGAGGGTAGCAGAAACCTTTCTGTAGGCCTACGGGTCTATGTCAACAAACACAAAGGGCTAACAGGGTTTCTATTATCAAGCTGTGTCATCTACTGGAAGAAAACTGACCGCTCCCATCCGGCCGCACTTTGCAGAAACCTTTAAGTTGTCGCTGCTTTCATCTCCTCTTCAGCCCTCATCCCCCGGCCAAGCCTCAGTCACTGTGATAAAAATCAATGTTCTTTCTTTGAAATCTAAAGCAGGGGAAAAGGTCTTATGCTCTGCCAGTTGTTGCCTACATAGAGTCTCATTCAAAACATGTAGGCAGTGATAAAAAGAAACATTACACGGTGCCAGACGAGTGAAGCTCAGCCACGAGTGAGTAAAAGTGAGCTTAGTTGACTGGCTTAGCTGACAAATCCCCAAGGAGCGCGAAGATGACGGCTCAGATACATCTCTATCAACTGTCTGTAACCGGAGCTGCTGCCAAACATCCAGGTGAAGATGCGTCAGACAGATCAGATCTCAGAATTAGAGAGGCAGGCTCGATGTGAAAGCCGCCAAAGATGGTTAAGGGCCAAATAAATCAGACTACAAATACTGATGCAACCCACGGTTTCCACATGAATGAATGACACTTTTCACTTTTTTTGGGTCTATGACAATAGAAAAGACACAGTTGTACAAAAGAAATGTGTTCATCGCTCACAGCTATCTGAAATTGCTGCTGGCAGGAATGAGGCAGGCAGCAATGACACAGCAGCTATGCTGATCACAGCACAGATATTATAGATAAGCCTTAAGAATAATAATAATAGTGCAAGGAGTTAAACTTAAGGCATAACTTTTCTGCCGAATAAAAAATACCAACACACTCTGGAGTGCTGGCGATCAATATTAATCCATTTTAATTTGAGATAACCCAGATAATCAGAGACATTTGGAGGTCAAATCCTGAAGTAGGATAAGAATTCAATTAAAATCTAATTGTGAATGATTTCACATCAGTGCATCTCAGGATCAAAATGCATCTCTCTCTTGACTCATTTTGCAGCAACATTTAAAAGTGATGCAGGGAAAAGGTGCAAAGAGAAAAGCTCCATCCTGTCAGTCAATCACGTTATCACATAGTGGAGACATCAAAGGCAAAAATAAATATGGTGAGATTATACAATATGTAGCTTTTAATAACTCACTTCATAGCTAAATGAAACTAACAGGTCCTCTGCACTTTGGGGCATAATTAGCAACCTGCTGGGGACAGTTTACACTCTACAGTAAACAGCGAACACTTGGATACTTTATGGGGGACTCCACTAAGACTACACTATTAGTATTTAATTTGGATTAAAATTAGGCCATAAAGAAATTATGAATATATATAAATGTGTGCAAAAAAGTTTTAAATTGAACAGTAAATGCTTCAGATATTAATGGGGGGAACAGTTAAGTGGGTTAATAGTTAATAATAGCAGCCCACCAAGGATTTTTGGGGCAGATGTTAGCCAATATTAGGGAGTAAAAAAATTGACTGACATTGTCGATAATTGGCTTATAATGCTGCTGGCTGCAGTGTAATACAGAGTGTGATCTACTGGGAAACTGTGTGATATTAATATTTATGAGCTACCTAAACATTGTTACCGCAACATGTTGATTTAAAATGAGTGTATCGGCGCAAATAGGAACATTTTCACCAATAACCCATATATCTGCTCTAGACCAACATCGGCTCTAGTTAATGATAACCTGAAGAATTGAAGTGACAGTATCATAGACTTGATCTTTGTGGGTTTTCTGGGGGAAGTGGAGTAGAACTCATGACCTCACTATTTCTAAAATCTTGGCTGCTGTCCTGCTGGCAGTCATGCAAAAAGAAATCTCAGTATAAAAATGATTTATATGCTTTCCTAAATCAAGTTTAAAATGTTCTTCTATTTTCATCTACAGTGCTTATTTACAATCATTTAATTTACAGTTAAATTTAGAGTTCAAAATGTGTCCTCATCTTACCCTGACTGTTATTGTCATCCGTAATAATGAAGTTTATTGTTCAGTGCTAAAATATCATGGCTCACAACACATCTGTCACGTCTCCTTTCCAGACAAATTCTAGCGATCGCTGCCAAAATGTCATGACTGGATGTATTTTGAAGTCTGCCTCAAACAACATATCAGCTCTTACAGAAAGACTTTAGCTTTGATTTAGAATTACAGAGGTGACTTGATTTGTTTAAATCATTTTATCTCACAAGATTGACTTTGAGGTCTAGGTCCATCCTTTGGCTGCCATCACCTCTTGCCTGACTCAACTGTGATGTCACATTTAATTGTAGGAGGTAACCCACATATTGAAAAGGTCATCTTTTTATTTAGAGATAATTTCAATCAGATTCCTGGTCGAAAGCCTTACAAAGAAGATGCTGTGCCATCAACACTGGAAAATGGTGCTTGGATTGAATTTATCGTTAGTGACAGGAGATCATATGAGAAAGACTGCAGAGTGCATGAGGCAGTGACAGAAGCAGAAAAAGACTGTGTTTGAAAGCCCACAGAGTGTGAATGAAATGTGTGAGAGATGGACACTCAAAGTAAGTGGGAGGCAGAAAGTTGAGTGTGTGTGAAGGATTAGGAGTGAATATCCAGATGGAGAGACGGAGTGAGAAAAGGACGAGACAGCGGAGCAAAGCAGATGATTCATGACTCATCCGGTGAGTTAAAGTTCAGTGGTGCATTAACAGTTTGACAGAAACACTCCTGTCCCTTCATATAACCTGCTGCAGTCTCCCTCAGCAAAATATAACCACAAAACTGTCAGCCCTACAGGTTTCCATGTGCACAAATAAACACACATGACACACAGCTCTTTATCCTGGCATTCATTACCTTTTAACAGGCAACACATTTCAATGAAAACACACTTACTTACACACGAGCCCTCCTTGTTAACAGGCTATTGTGCAGGGGGCTGCGATGTGATGTTTGAGTAATGAAGTGGGCTTGTTTTAGAAGGCCTATGCCATTTTTCCTTTGATAAATTGCTGCCTGTGAAACACCAACTGCTATAAATCAAAGGCTAAGAGGCAATGCACCACACACAGCATCGACAATCGCACCCTTACAGGGAATCAATACAATAACGCACCTGTGCCAGATGAGGCTCTACTGTAGGGGTGTGTGTATGTGTGTGTCTGTGTGTGTATGTGTGTGTCCGTGTGTGTGTGTGTGTGTCTATTTTAGCAAGAGCGTCATGTTCGGGAAGAAAAGCCAAATGCATCTGCATCAATATAATCTTCCAGTACTGAATATCCTGTTATTGGCAATCTAAATAAAAGCTCCAGTATCAGCTTCAGTAACATGAAACACACATGGGATACAGGCACCATCTTCTGCCTACAAGTGAATTATGTTGTACGGCCCAAATGAGTCATAAATGAATTTCATAATCCCTGCAAATGTGGTCAAACTATGGACGACTTGTGCTTACGACTTAATTATGTCTCCTCCACTGGAACCGTAAAAGCTGAAATACAAGGTGGATTTTCATGTGTCAGTTATATTTATGGTGTGTTAACACTCTAATAGTCAATTAGAGGGACCTAATAATGAATTAATTAATCAGAGTTAATTATGGCCATTAGTAAGAATGCCAAGGTTTGAGTGTCAATCAGCTGCACAGTGTGGAAGTTACAGCCTTTAAACGATGGAGCTTTAGACCAGTAATTACAGCATTGTCTGTCCATTAGGTTAATTGGTGTAACTATGAGTATGAGTATACAGAGCCAGGATGTGCCCTCTCTGCAACGTTTCACAGTGCATAAAGGTTAGCGTTTTTCATCAGAACCTGAAGACCGTCACAAATGTCGTCTGTGTCAGGTGCACATAATCAAGCTAAAGCTGCAACAATTAATAGATTTGTTGTCAACTATTTAATTAATTACAAACTATTTTGAAAATCGATTAATCGGTTTGACTATTTAAAAAAAGAAAAAAAGTCTAATTTCACTAATTCCATCCTGTTGTTGCAGGATTTTGGCGGTCGCTTTGTTCAAGTTCAAGACCTTTATTTGTCCCTGAGGGGCAACAACAACAGCAGCTCATCACATATGACAATTTAGTGTACACATACATCTCCATATACTTAAAAAAAAACAAACAAAAAAAAAAAACACTTATAAAACACTTAAATACAGGGGTTAAAACAACCTTGAAGTAAAAAAATGTTAAGAGTTATAATATTTCCATATAAGTCCATATAAGTGACTTAACTAATACTCTCCCTTTCAATGTGTTGTCTGTGTATTTACTCAGTATGCGGTCGTCTCTGTCTAACCTTGCACAGCAGCCGGATTATTTATGATGTCAACAGATCACATCATAACTGAAGGCGATGTTTTCACCTCCTGTTAGTCTCTCTTACATTAGTTTAATTGCCGGGGGTTCATCCATTCATCTGCCAAGTTTCTTCTCACCTTCTCAGAAACCATCTGACAAGGTCAGGTTAGTTTCTGTCTGCCGAGACTTAAAAATGTTATGTGTGGTGGAGAAAAAGTCAATAGTTCCAGATCCTGTAGGTTAAACTTCTTCTGATCCGTCCCCAGCTCATATGACAAAAATAAACTACAGCAAGTTAGGCAAAGTGAATTTGACCTTTGACCTGAAGCCAATACATCTCAGGAAGCGGTTGAATAATGAAATGTGCAATATTTTATGTTTATTTCTGGGATCTTGAGGACATTATCATCTTGTCTGTTTTCATTTTGAGGATAAACTCGCCCTGACAGTCTTTTAGATCCAGCATTTTTCACAGTTTAAATGTTTTTTACATTTTGACAGTAAGAACCAAGCAGCCTGTCAGTACGACATCAATGTGATTACTGAGCTTGAAGTGTGTCTTCTCTTTTGACAGTTGTGTTAGAAACCGTTTTCATTTGCTGCTACTCTTAAGCTCAATGTGTACTGGCTGGTGACTGCAGTTGACTTCAGCTGTAGGCTTAAAGTGGAGTATCACTTCAAACAAAAGAACATTTAAAGAGGTTCAATAAAGCTTTTTGACCGTGTCGCATTAAAACCACTCGACAGTTCAGTAGAAGGAGAAACACTGCGCAGCTTTATCATAACAAGCCCCGTTCTTATTCCTGCATATTTTATGACATATGGACAAGTTTCTGCGACAGCCCTGACTGAAAATCTTTTCCAGAACAGATTTGGCAATGCCAAGGTAAACCAGACCCAATTACACAGCATACTGATCAGGACATTATGTTGATTAAAAGTGACTATAAAAAGGCAGGGTGAAAAGGTAGAGGTTCAGTATGAGAAAAGCTGTTCTGTCAGCTCAACCTCTGCGTGCCCACATAAAGAAAATCCCAGAAATAATACACCACGGCCTTGGCAACTCAGAGTAACACAACAAAACGGCTTAATCATCTAGCAGACAGGCAATTTCCTCCTGCACTTGTTAAAGTCAAGCAGAAAAGTTAGCGGCTCGTCTCATTTCGACTCTGTGATACATTATTTACTAAAAAAAAAGTAAGCGCCCCAGTTTGTGCTTGTATATATTTTGGGGTCTTTTATGAGAATTGAGGTCACTAAATCAATCACATGCCCAACAATAAACTGAGCTCAGCCGAGACAAACAGAATAAAACTCTGACTTTCTCTCACATAAATGCAAACCTCAAAACAAATCAAGACAGGTTAAATATTTATGTGGTATTTTGCCTTGGGGTTGTGGATCTCTGGGAGTTTGTTTTTTTGTCATACGTGCACATTGTGCGTATGAGCATGTGTGGATATGCGTAACAGAGTCTCAGCTTTGAAGCTGCAGTATCCTGACGAAAAAATGTTGCACACAATAGCAACAAAAATAGTGTAAATATTATTTTGGGATGCACCAATCTGACCCTTCCCCCCCTGTTACTGAATCTACACCTACTCAATCTGGCAATACAGATCCCCTCAACTCATCATGCTAATTTTGTGGAAAAATGATATTAGGCCTGGGATTGCTATGAATGCCCTAAATACAATATCTCAGGTAGTACAGGTAGTACTATTCAGCTGACAGACACACAGACAGTGATTTCCCATAGATTTTGTTCAACATCCAGCTGAAATTAAAATTCCCCAAGGGACCGTCAAACCACAGCTTGTTCAGTTTCTACTTTATCTGTACCAGTAGCTTTTAGTTTTATTCTGCTTATATTACTGTCCTCCCTGTAGAGGCCATTTGTTGTCCTTGTTGCAAAAACCACATAATCACTTCTTTTCAACAGAACAAGAACATCAAGAGAGAACAGCTCCCGAGCTCATGCATACTGTATGACATATGTGCATCCAATCTGCAACACTTAACTAAGAATGCAAGACGTTATGCATGAAAAGCATCTTCATCAAGGTGAGTGAATGGATTGAATGATGGTATTTTTAACACCAGATGAAGGAGCCTGCTGGTCTCTTCTTCTTTTGAGCCTCCAGAGAACTACAGAAAGAGAAGACGGATGAGAGGGAGAAAGAAAGCTAAAGTAATAAAACATAATTTGAACTGCTGGGGATGAAACTGAAAAGAAAAAGAACCAAGAGAAAGAAAAGAGACAGAAAGCTCTCACACAGCTCATACATATGAGATTACAGACGGAGTGAAAGTTGGAGAAGGCGTTCTGATTCTGACTTTTCCAGCCACATAGTACGCAAGACCTTATGAGTTCTAATCAGTGCAAACAGGAAAAGAAACATGCGTGTCTTTGTGTATTTACTACACAGCAAACAGAACATAGCACAGCTGTGGATACAGAGGCATACAAGCATCATGATTATTTGTATTTGAATGTGGATTTTATCTTTTTAATAACCTGCCAAGACAAAAAGCAACTCCAAGACATCTGTCATCTTTCTGGTACAATGACAACTTGGCTGAGTCAGTCAAGGATGAGATGGAACAATGGGAAAAGTGGATACGGCTGGTATTTATGCCATAATAAATTCAAAACTCAGACGCATCAAAAGTCAGAAAGACAGCAGGATTCTTTTTAGAAAGTCCTCATCAGCTTTTAGTGGCACTACAAAGTGAATAAATCTGAAAACTCTCCTTCGTATAGTGACTTCAAACCACTGCACAGTGAAGTTTTCTCATTAACTTTGCCCTCTTATCCTCCCTTCTTCACCACACCTTAGTACCAAACTAGCAACACTCCTCCACATCCTTTTCTACACCTCTTTTACCCAAACATATCTCCCTCTCTCTGCTAAGTGTTACTTTCCACTCCTCCCGTCCTCCCACTCTTTTTTAAATCTGTTATTCTCCAACATGCTTTGCACAGGCGATGCCAGAGGCCACACTCTCTGCACACTCACCTTCCCTCGGGCACAAAACAACCCCAAACTTTCTCTTAGCTTTGTGGATGGTAAGCTAAATGTGTTTCACCTACGGACAGTTTTGAATCTATAAGGGTATATGAGCAACATTCCTGAGTAAACAGGTAAAGACACTATTATTTCTAATACAAGAAAAATAATACCTGTCTCAATACAATTTGCGGTTGCAATAAATCCCAAAAGTAAAGTGCTTCTGGAACTTTTTTACCCTTTTTATTTGAGAATAAAATGTGTCACAGAATCTCAACTCAGTGGTGTATTTAGTATTTTTTTTCTGAGCTTCCAGCCTTATCAATTTAATGCTTAGTCACCACCAGTGAATATGTAAAACTAATGCATTGCATCTGCAATCTACTTATCACTTAATACGAATCATGGCAGTGTCCGTTTGGAATGCAAACCTGTTCTTGACCGAAAGGGGCCGATAGCTTGGCCCCAAGAAGAGCTGCCTGCACCCAGGGTCTGAAATTAACACCCGCCAAGTGCCAAATGTGGGTAGAGTTTCCATTTGGTGAGTAACACTCTGAAGGCTATCCACCACACTGGCAGGGTCTGTACCAAAATCATGTTAGTAATGTCATAAAAAGAGTCTCCACCATGTTTTGGTGTCATTTAATGTCACAAGTGTGCTGCTTCTGTCCTCTGCTCTCTATGTTGGAGTTTGACATACACACAACAGCACCATGCAACAGCATTAAAAATGTTGGGTTTGTTTACTTTTTCAGAGATCCTATTGATTTATTCAGATGAGGATTCACTCATGAAAATAACTGAACTGAACAACCTGATCAGAGATCATATATGGGTTTGTCTGTCTCTGAATACTGTCTTTTTTTTTTTTAATTTTTTTTACTTTTTTTAAAAATTGAACTCTGGACTCTATTTCCGGTGAATGTTACTGGGACTTCCATTGATTTTCTTACACTTAACTACCCAAATCCACTTTGTTTGAACCGATCTGATACCATCCAATGGCTATGGCTCGTTTAAGACTCGAGACCTGAGTTGGGACTTGTCTTGAGATTAGATTGCACAGACTTGCAAAACAATGACTTGGTCCCACCTCTTGCAGCCTTTACCTGGTGAAATGTCAGGAAGGTACACAAAATAGATACCACCAAAGCCAGTATTCAGGCTTCAGTTGATTAACTCACGATATATTTAAATTAATTTGCTTTCAATTTTGCTCTGGTCTTTTCTCTAAGTTTGTATTCAACATAATTATACAGTATATACTGTATACTAGCATTGTCTAAATGAAATGTACTTAAACTAATGTAAATTTTTATAAAATGAATTATTTTGGCCAGTAGATTTTTTTCCATCTACTAGTCACCTTTGCCGCTGAGTCAAAAGTTAATTTTGGACACTGCTAGCAGCGTTCTCAACAGTCGCTTAACACTCGTCGACTCCAGGGAAGTGAAAAAGAGTTTGGTTGTAAAGTTAGTATATCCAGTATCTAACTGAACTGCAGTCAATGAGCCGCGGCCTGTAAAGGCCTCACTGTGGATGGCATGCTCGACTCAGTCCACAGAGCCCTGAAACCCAACCCCTGCTACTGCACAGAGCACTATCGCTTGTTTATTAAAACTTTATTGATATTGAACGTGTCTTGAGTCCGAATTGCTCCAACTTTGACACTGCACATCCTTGGGGCCCCAGAAACATGGCTGCCAGGGGGAAAAAGTTTGGATGGAGACAGACTTACACACAAACATACAGACAGACAGATATTCCTTGACTTATAGGTAGATGATGCTGCTACAGCGCCACCTATTGGCCAAATGGCACCAAATTTGCTATAATAACTCAAACACCATATCTACACATGTCCACCAAATGTTGGTGCAATAGCACAAAGCATTCAAGAGATATGACATCTTTTGCAACATGTGCCCTGCCCACAGCATTTGTGCAAATTTCGAGGGCCAGCTGCAGCAACACTGTATGGAAAATCAACAATCTGCCACTTTTCAAGGCTTGGTCCAGAGATGTTCTGTAACAAATTTGGTGACCACTGCTCAAAATATGTAGGAGCAGTAGCAAACAGATTTGACACAATTCAAAATTGTTGCTGATGTTTTGTTTTCAAATGTTGCAGGCCAAAACGTAAAGTTTGTTGTAATAGTGTCACCATCTGGCCAAATTAACCTAACGTCTACCCTGCATGCCCTTGGGTCCCCAGCAATACACTCGCCATGTGTGAGGTAGATCGGATAAACGGTTCTCAAGTTATGTAAAGGACACACCAACATACACACAGAATGAGATTCCTTGCTTTAAAGTTAGATGAACTCCAGGGAATAGCATGTAAAATGTGTCAAGTTAGATCTCAGATTAAGTTAAACATCTATTCCCACAGTGTCTGTGAATAAATATGAATGAGAGTGTGTTGTCCTTAAGGGTTGTCATGACTGCCTCTGAAAACTAATCACTCAGCTGAGTGGGAGGGCAACTCCTTTACAACCATAGTCAGGTCTTTAGAAGCTGAGGCGGCAAACTCGCCTTGTGCAAGCATAAAGCGCAGATGTGTGAAAACACATACACACAGCAGCCAGTGGTTTCACTGCAAGCCACCAAGAAAATAGTCGTTTTGTAGTGTGAAAATCTTTGAGTGCACATTTATAATGTGGACGGGCACGGTCACAAACTGCTTCATCCAACAGGCCAACAGAGAATCACTGTAACGCCGTGCAATGATACTCAAAGGCATAATTAAGGCGGGTGAAACTGGACGAAAGTAATCAATAATGAAACATACATATATAATAAATAAATCTTGCAGCAGCTTCTGATGCCTGGGAGCATAAAAATCTGTGGAAAAAAATGACCAATTCCCTTTTAAAATGTATATTTTTCAGTATTTTTCAATGATAAATTGTGAAGAAATGGAAACGGTGAGCCTGGAGTATGAATTTAAAACAGCTGTATCTACAGTATAAGGTGGAGAATAATTGTGTTACATTGAAGACAAACAGAAAGAGGCAGGACTGACTCAGTGGGAACAAACCTTTACTCCCAAAGACAAATCACCCTTTCTTGTTCTGTATACAAAGTGTGTGTGCGTGTGTGTTTTAGCAGCATAGCCAACCACCACACCCAGACCTACCCAGGAGAACATGGTCTTCTAATACAGACCCACTAACCAAGGTCATGCTCACATACCTAAACACACACAAACAGGCACAATGCTCAGGGGTGGTGAGCGGGCAGAGAGAAGGAAAACAAGAACCTAACCATCTTCATCTTCATTTACATTCAATTGAGAGAGGTTTATAGCAGTAGCTGCAGCGGTAGAGGGGTGAATCAGAGAGGAAGGAATAAATAAATGCAGACACACACTGTACGTTCTCAGAAAATGCAATCGCTTTAAGTGTTAGCAACGGTAATAACACAGTGCTATGCCCTGTGAGTCCTTTTAATCCTGACTGGAGGACTGAGATGATCAGTGTACTGAAGGAGTCAAAAATATACTGGATCGCTTCCTTGTATATGAGAAACACTGTAAACAAAACAAGGTCAAATTAAAATGCCTATAAATTGTATTATAGAAGAAGAAGAAGAAGAAGATCAACCTTTATTAGTCCCACTAGGGGAAATTCAATTTACACTCTGTTGTTAACACACACATGCACAAACAGGACCCATATACATGCAACAATGGAGAGATGTCAGAGTGAGGGGGCTGCTCCTGACAAGCGCCCCGAGCAGTTGGGGGTTTGGTGCCTTGCTCAGGGGCACCTCCGCAGTGCCCAAGAGGTAAACTGGCACCTCTCCAGCTACCAGTTCACACTCAGTTCTTGGTCCATGTCGGGACTTGAACCGGTGACCCTCCGGTTCCCAAGCCAACTCCCTACAGACTGAGCTACTGCCGCCCATATATTAAGTGAATAGGAAGTAGTGAAAAGACCTGCAACAACTTTCTAGATATTTCGGCTTTATTCGGGATTGAGAAATCTAATAAGCGTGGCAGCTGTACAGGCATTTCTTCCAGTTAGTGCCTTTTTCAGTTAAAGGTCATTTTCAGACACAATTACAGGCCTGTATGTAATTAATATGCTGCCATTTTTCTGCCACTTTCCTCTTTACAAACAACTAATTCAGGGTTACAGATCCATTTAAGGGTGATCAGTGTTACTACACAAAGTACAGTTGGGGGTGGATTTGATTAATTTGTGTCCCCAAGCATCTGTTCTCGTACATTTTATTATTTTCAGGGAGTTGAAGGGAGAAGTCCGAAATCCAAGGACCTTCATTATCATGGAAATTAAAGCAACAGGTGTCCGGCCTTTAAACAGGTGACATCTTTTTCCCCCGCAGGAATGGTGAAGGTTAGTCAAGTGTTTCACTTGCTCTTGTAACAAAAATTTAAAACGTTAATCAAAGCAGTAGTTGAAGGAATAATGCAGGGTCCCAAACCAGCTGCAGAGACATGACCTGGTGTTGTACAGATGTTTTATTCGAAGGGGGCTTCTATTTTTAACCTGTCGTTTATGAATCACTCTGGGAGGATAAGGAGTCTGGCTGAGCAGCTGTGGGGGACACGTGTGTTGAGACTGTCAATGATTAAGTCTGGCTCATGTTGCTTTTCCTCAGTATTAGGACAGAGCCCAGCACTGTAATAATGCAGGGAACCGCAGGATCTCTCTGATTTGGGTGTGAGAAGAGACTCCACTGGCTGTGCTGAACTACTTTTCCTGGACATCACAGCAACAGATAAAAGCCTGCAACGAGTTTCATGATTCCAGTCAGAGCATCCAGACTACAAAGACAATAAAATGCTAGTTTTGGTTGGAACAAAAATGCCAGATCATGCGCAGTTCAAATGCATTTAGTGAGGTATTTAGTTATTTTCATAGCAAACTGGTATGAGGTGTCTGGCTCCCTCTATCATACAGTGCAGTGTACATTTAATTGATTTTATATGAGTGTCCAAATTCTGAATGAGAACCATAAAATGGATATAAGAAATGGACGTAGCCAGCGTGGCGTCACAAATTGGTTTGTGGACCGCTAATTTGAAACCTGGAGTTCAGCATTTTGGTCTTTGCCATCTTGTCTTTTCTTTTTGCAACCAGAAGTGATGATGAGTACAACAAAATGCTGAATAAGATATTTTTAGATGACCAAAATGTTGCAATTAACTTTCATGAAGTGAAAACACACTGTGAAACAGTTAAAGTACGACGACAAAAATATCAACAACAATGTGGTAGCGACTTGTCAATCAAAGGGTAGCCACACCATAAAGCAAACCCTGCTTTATGGTCTATTTGACTTTAAATGGGACCATAATTTACTAAATGAACATCATGCTGTATTGAGCAAGAATTCAGTCTAGCGATTGAGGCCAAGTTTAAGTTTTGTGAGATCTTGCAAATGTTTGCTTGTAGTGTCCATAATATGTTTATTACTTTCTGCTAACAATCCCATAATGTGTCACTTTTTACAGATGATAAAATTTAGAGCTGCCTCCTCTTAGTCAATTAGTCAACTAATCAGTCATTTTGGTCCTAGTCGACTAAGATTTCTTTAGACAATAGGCATTTTTAATGTGTTTTTTTCATGCTGAATGACTTATATGAGCACATTTCTGGTAAAGAAAGAAAGAAAGGAAGTGATGCTTTTGTGCGATTCTTTGTGGTTTTAGATTTCATATCAATCAAATCAAAAAATCTTAAGCTTGCTGGTTGACTAAGAATTCCTTTGGACAGCTTCACTAAAATTAACATTGTACAAATGTAAACCAGAAAAAGATGCTGTAAAATGAAGATTAATTATAAGCTGCTGCCCCTTACTGCTTACATATCTTTAAGTTATCCTGTGGTTTCTGTTGCATCCTCAATAAAATGGAGGGGAGTAATTTTGTTGGTGGTGCTCAAAGCATCTCAAAAAAGGTCACTGGATGAAAAAAAAAACTGTCACCATGTTATTCTAAATAATCCTCAGGCCTCTCTGTGTTTTCTCACTGTAGAAATAATCCCTATGAAATGAAATGAGTTTCCAATGACTGAGGATAAATTACATTTCCCTCACTTCTGTACACTGAGTCATGGCAGAAGCTTCAAAGGCAGCTATTTCAAAACCTGGGCACATAAAACAAAACTGCATGACCACTTCTTTTGTAATTTGAGTTAACTGACCCCTTAAATGTTACCAGCTACATTTCAGAGGAGTTTGTCTGAAGGAAATTGTTCTTTCCATTTCCTTCTATGAGTTCTTCCCCTTTAGGGAGGTGAGCACGCTATCAAATTTGACTGGACAGTCCATTAGCTCAGAGCATGGAGGAATGAGATGTTGCGGAGACAGAGATTGTGTAGGACTGAATGAGGTTGTGGGAAACTTTATGGCCTTTCATGTGTGTTCGCTGTATGTGTGCACAATGATTGTACAGTGTGTATTCAGCATGGCACGAGTACACTGATATCAAAGCAAAATGTGTGGCGAACATGTGTAGTATGCTCAACATCACTGCTCGCTTTCCGTATCACATTATCAGGGTGTTTCTAGAGCAGGATTGACTTTAATTGGGTGGGTGTGAACTTCTCACTGGAGAGGTTAGATGTGTGAATGGAGGGGCAGAGAAAACACTTCTAAATACAGGCTGTTAGGTGGAAGTCAGCGAGGGCGGCCTGCGTCTCAGAGGATGACAGCAATTACCATAGTCGAAGACCGGAGAAGTCACAACCCGAGAGACAGATACTCTATATATACACAAACATCTACAATGGACACACTCTCACTACTTTCCAATATCACCCTGACACACACACACACACACACACACACACACACACACACCCCCCCCCCCCCCCACACACACACACACACACAGTCATGTTTAGTGTTAGCAAAGACAGATATACATCTGAGACACACTGTGACAGTTATAGCCAAAAAGATACTGGATGTTTGAGGCCTAATACCAATACAGATTAAAGTAAAAGTAAAGTAAAATGTGCCAAAATTTGAAAAATCTTACAGTAATATCTGTGTGGCAGCTTTATGAAGCATTATGTAACATGTACAATGCAGAACATTGTACAAATGGAAAATAAACATCTGTGTCAGGAATAACTATGCAATACAGACTCCACTAACATATTTTTGGCATTCCTCTTGTGAAACTTATTATCTATAACTTACCTGTAAACAGTGATATGATATATCTGCAATAAACTAATGTTGGCAGATTTACGAGAGTAGCCAGTGCACAGCCTCTGGGTCTGAAAAGTGAAGCCGACCTTTAACTTCCATTCTTTCTAATAGCCAGCAGGGGGCGACTCCTCTGGTTGCAAAAAGAAGTCTGTTTGTATAGAAGTCTATGAGAAAATGACCCACTTCTCACTTGAGTTATTACTTAGTTTCACATCTAAATCAATACTTGTAGAATAACTGTGTTCATTTTGTAAATTATGGTCCCTTTTAGAGACACATAGACAATAATGCAGCTCATGCTTTTGGGCGTGGCTACCTTATGATTGACAGGTCGCCACCATGGTGTTGTCACATCTGGGGGTTGTCCTTGTTTTCGTCATAGAACTTTAACCCTTTCAGTGTGTTCTGTAGTCATGAGAGTTAATTGTAACATTTGTCATAGTCAGTGTTTGGTTGTACTTAGCTCTACCCTCTCATGTCACTTCTGGTTAAAAAAAAAAAAAAAAAAAATGGCAACAGCCAAAATGCCAAACCCACGGCATCTATGGGTGTAGCTCAAATTACAGCCATCTGATTTTAAAGGGACATGTCCCCCAATTTAAATCCCCAGTACGATGATTTAAATTCTGTCATGACAAAGTTGTCACATATTTCTAAGACATTCAGATAGGCCTGACAGTTTTATCAGTTTCGGTGTCAAGTGTATAAAAATGATCAGTCAGACAACTTACATTTGAAATGTTTATTACAAGAGCAGAGCATAGTTAAGTGTCTAGACTCCAACCTCATTACTCCCCGCAGATATGATTACATGAGGTACTGGGGAGTGATGATTAAACATATTCCCCAAGTCGGAGCCTGCAGCAATACTGATGCAGGGCACCAGCGGCATTGATGAGTCAGAGATGAGAAATTTCTGCCACTTAAATAGACTGTCAAATTGGGAGGGTGTGTTTGGTATATGATATAGAGAGTGAGGCATGTCAGGTGTGTATGCCTGAACTAGCTTGCAGGCATCACTCCATTACAGGTGTATCTGTAGCAAGGAAAGTTGTATTCTAGACCTCTAACAAGCTTACTTCATCGTCTGCCGCTATGATTACCGACTGACTGCATGTGCCATCTGTTAAACTCGAAAATAAATGAATACAGAGAGGGGGGGAATTTCAAAAAGTTTAGCGGAACTCATCAAGTGAATCCACCAAGGCTGATTTATGTGTTCATGAATGTGCACTAAAAAATAACCATGAGAAGCTGGTGATTTATTACATCTTTGACTAAAAGTGGAGAATTCGAGAAATCCAACGGCTTTGCTGTCACTTTATACCTGCATTAATTTCAGAGAGGGAATGTGTCTTTTATATTTTTCCTCTGCTGAGCCTGCCAACAATGACAGATTATGGCAATACTAAAAAAAATGTGTCTATAAAGAATTATCTTCAGCTGTAACTCTTGATAGCTGGCATAAGAAGATATCTAACAATATGTCTGAAATTACTGATCAAACCACCTATAACCATAACGAATAACGATATGCATTCCTCAGTTAATTGCCTTTACATTTGGCAAATGTGTGAGGACCTGAACTGCTTTTACAATGCAGAGATCAGACAAAAGTAGATGAGCACATTTGGTTTCCACATGTGAACTTCTTGGTATATAAAGGCAAACTGCCCAGATTCCCCTAAGGTACTCTCAACCCCCCTTCCCCCATCCTCAAAGCAAATGTCATACATACCGCTGCAATGTAGCCCATCATGTGTTATGGATGACATAACTATCATCTAAGATCTTCATCTATGAATCTATTCTATGCCAATATAGAGTGATGCAGGGAAGATGTGTTGTTGTGGGTCAACCAGGAAGTTAGCATCACCTTGGGTTCCCTCAACAACAACAAAAAAAAAATAAAAAAATAAAAAAATACAATCAGATTTTTCCATTGGATTGTGGATTATTGCAGAAAATAATCACAAAGGTTTATGATACTTACTCACATTTTGACCTGTAAAAATAATTTCCATAAATGAACACCACTTCTTTGACTTTTGAAGTGTGAATGCAATCGGCAGAAGTAAAACGCTAGGCAATTATACGAAACAAGTCTGGAAACGCTGACGTGTTTTGTTGTCTGTTCGCAAATTACGCACACATTTTTTATGTGTTCAAAATTTAAATTAAATGGAGATTTGTCAAGTATTTAAATACTCTGATCAACATGGGAGTGGGTAAATATGCTTCCTTTATGCTTTATGCATATATATATATATATACATATGTGTATATGTATATATATGTATATGTATATATGTGTATATATATACATATATATATATATATATATATATATATATATATATATATATATATATATATAAACACACACACACACACACACATTTATCATTGGAAATTAATTAACAAAACAATAATAAATATTTACCGTATTTTTCGCACTATAACTACTACTACGGGCAATTTAGAGTCATCAATTAACCTAAACAGCATGTCTTTGGACTGTGGGAGGAAGCCGGAGTACCCGGAGAAAACCCACGCTTACACGGGGAGAACATGCAAACTCCACACAGAAGAGCCGCAAGCTGGAATCGAACCTGCGACCCTCTTGCTGTGAGCTTGCTATGATAGCAATCTCCAAATTAGTTTTCTTTTCTTTCTATTTTGACAGTGTCGGAGAGATGGGTGGGCATGGAGTCGCAGATCAATAGGGACGGAGATTTGTGGAAAAAGCCATTCAGTTTTTTAACATAAATCTCCGACAATCCATCGAGCGGTGCGGCTTCGTAGCTTAACAAACTCGTAATAAAACATTTTATTGCAGACAGATTTTTGAGCGCCCTGTACCACATAAAATTGGTTCGAGGTCAGTAAGCACAACCAGAATACGTAACGCGCACCGGATTGCGCACTGTCGATTTTTGAGAAAATTTAAAGGATTTTAAGCGTGCCTTATAGTCCAGAAAATACGGTATATACACGATATGTTCAAATCATAACATGGCAAACTCGAGCCCAACATGCAACAACAGCTGCTGGTGTGTCAGTGTGCTGACTCGACTATGACTTGCCCCAAACTGCATTAAATGGGCATGTTTGTAAAGAGGAGACATGGGTACCCATAGAGCCCATTTTCAGGTGAAAGAACCCCCCACGCCAGCTTATCCATGACAAAATTTTGTGCAGGTTTCGAGTGTTATTTAGCCTCCTTTGTGACACAAAAGTACAACATCTTTAGTACCAGTGGATTCCTTGGATTTTCTACCAGTAGCTTCAAAAACTGAGCCTGATACAACAAATCACAAGTTGTGTCAATGCATTAAAGAAAGTAGTGGGGTTAAAAAAAATATTATCACATTATCTTTGACAGCCCTACTAAAAACACTTTTAAAAAAAACAAAAAACACTGACTTACAGATGAGGGAACCAGAAGTACTAACATGCTACCTCATTTCCAGGTTTAAGGACTCATTCCTGCACCGCTCTATTATTGGAAGTCAGTGAGTCAACAGCTTGAGACCAGTCTTGGTACTTCCAGCTTTTATTTGCACTTATTGCAGGAAAAAAAATGAGATTTTGAGACGCATAATAGTTACTCACATACATAAATGGAACAGCTTATGAAGTTTATAAATTATGTAATATGTTATTTAGAACTCTGGCCATAGCTGTGGTGTTGTTTTACCCGTGCTCCCAGCCCTGCGGCTCCAGCTCTGAATTGGTGGGTGGCCTCAAGTCATAATAGTGTGAGCAAGTGTGTATGCGTACTGCAGAGACAAATAACGATTTACTGTGTGTGTGTGTGTTTTTTTTTTTGTTTTTTTCAAATTGGATGTCTGTCTTGTGTGGATGTGGATGGTTGTGTTTGCCTAGAACTTTGTAATCACAGCTAAAAAATGAAAAAAATAAGGTCTTAAGGCTGCCAGTCTGATGTGCGCGGGTGGGTAGGTGTGCATGATCCAGGGGATTCTGATACACTCCGGACTGAGCTGGTCTGCTGCTTTTGCCTCGAGGCTGTGGCTCTCTGGCAGGTGGAACGTAAAACACACACACACACACACACACACACACACACACACACACACACACACACACACACACACACACACACACACACACACACACACACACACACACACACACACACACACAAGTCTGTGTGTGTTAAGAGACAGAGCAGAAAGATTTACCTGTAAATGTTAAGTGAAAATAGCAACTGCAACGAGACTAAAAGTTCTCCTCCCTTTCTGAAACTGCACACCTACCACCAGCCTGCTGTTGGTGTACTGTGTATGACCAGTGTTTACACAGTGACACCTCCTGCAGCAGCTGACTTTTTTTTTTTTTTTTTTTTTAACCAATGATTTGTCATGGTTTGCTTCTTGTTACAGCCAAGTGAGCATTGTATTAACTGGCTTACATGCATGGGAAAGGCAAACTCTCAAGTATTCATTTATTTCAAATTAGAGTATTAGAATATTATTACCTGCAGTGAACTGGCATTACAACAGATGTTATTCTGTTTCGTCAGTATGACATCCATGACTTATTGTCTTCATGTCTATGAGTCACTAAAACAAAGTTTTCACAGATAAAATGGGAGCTTTGAAAGGATTTAGAGTCGATATGTATGTTTTACTGAGTTGGTGGTATGGAGGAGGAGTGTGAGATACAATAATTGGAGGAAATAAACTCACACGGACCTTTTAAAGAGCGGATCTATTGGCGTTATTTTCTGTTTTTTCAAATAAAAATGCCCACTCATCCATTGCAAATAGCAGTGACTTGGGTTAAAGTAAGTTAATCAATAAGGTTATGAATAATGTGAATGCTAGCACTGGATGAGTCATTGTTGGCTGCGTTTAAGTTTGAAAATAACTGAAAGGGTTAGTTCTGATTGTACAGTCCCACGTTTTCCAGAGTAAAATTACTGCTGTTGTTAATGTAGCCTGTTGATGGGAGCAGCAGAAAAAAAGCCCTAAGTGAAAAAATCAGTGTATGCTATAGTTAGAATATTATATACAGTATATACACTGCATGACCGAAAGAACTAGATCGCGAGTACAAGCGGCCGAAATGGGTTTCCTCAGGAGGGTGGCTGGCATCTCCCTTAGAGATAAGGTGAGAAGCTCAGTCATCTGTGAGGGACTCGGAGTAGAGCCGCTGCTCCTTTGCGTTGAAAGGAGCCAGTTGAGGTGGTTCGGGCATCTGGTAAGGATGCCTCCTGGGCGCCTCCCTAGGGAGGTGTTCCAGGCACGACCAGCTGGGAGGAGACCCCGGGGACGACCCAGGACTAGATGGAGAGATTATATCTCCACTCTGGCCTGGGAACGCCTCGGGATCCCCCAGTCAGAGCTGATTAATGGGGGGGGAGGGGGGTGTGGGGGTCCCCCGCTGGAGCTGTTCCCCCCCCCACCCCACCCCGGATAAGCGGTTGAAGATGAAGATGAAGTATATATACTGTATATGTTGCAGCGTCATTATGCAGAAACCTACGTCAAGTCAGGTGGGCTAGTGAAAATAGCATTTTGTCGCTAAAACACACATACTTCGACCAAAATGTGATTGTTTGGATTTGAATACATTAAAAAATGATAATAACGGATCCACCCTATAAAAGAAATTAATATGATTATCCCTCCAGCAAAGAAATGAGTACTTCTCAGAATGTTGTTCTTTTGACGGACACCAAACATGTATCTGTTCTCTCCAGTCACTCACAGTAACTCACAGCCTCTCAAAAGCAGCCACACTGAGCAGTTCAGCTCAATCATATCCAAAAGGAGAAACACTTTATATCAGTAGTGCATAGATCCTTTTCTTGAATGTGCAAAACATCGCAGTACTTATTGTGCAATATTCACTATGTGTAATTAAAGAAAAAAAAAAAATAAATGTCAAGGCCTGATTTAAACATCCATTTTATATGTTCGAGTATATGATGACTCATGACCATCCAGCGTTTCGGCAGCTATACGGAGGAATAATGAGAAACAGATGGTATGTGCAGCCAAGGAGACATTCATCCGATGTATAATTGAACCTCATCTCTAATGCAAATTATGGCAGCATAAACCCTCTCTATAACAGATTTGGTTTTAAATTGGTAGAGATGATTTTGCTCAATTTAATGGAAAATAATACAAAGAGAAGAGTGCATAGGGGTGTACTCCATCGTCTGGGGGCAGCGTGCCGCTCACTAAGTGCGAGTCAGGCTTCACTTCTATTCATAAAAATCATTTTCCAGGACATTTCCAGTGACAGAGAGGTCTTTTGTGGTAATCTAATTTTCAAAAAGTAGTAGAGGAGACTCTTAGAGTTTCAGACATTATGGCCAATAAAGGCAGCCAAAAAGTCCCAGACACAGGTGTGATTCACACGTAGCCTACAGATCTTTATAATCTTTGCAGTTTCCCCCTCCACTTACTGCAGCATCCACATTTTTCTCTTTCTGTGTGTCTTTTTCAAATCTATTTTTCAGCCCAAGTTAAAGAAAAAAAAGTTTCTAAAAGAAAACTGGATGTACTTTTGAGTTAAGCAGAGACCTGCTGAGTTCTTTAAAATAGTTCTGTGTATGATGGCCAAACATCTTTGTTTGGTATTTAATGCAAATATTCGAAATTAATGTTGTTTCTGAAGACAACAATGTTTGATTTAGCAATAAGCTGGAGCAGATTGCTGTAATTGTGTACCACCATGTCTACTCACAGGCTGCAATTGATCTGATTTACCCATCCATTCAAACAAAACCATAATCAGAAGGACACACGGCGCTCCTGTTCAAAGGCCAGCTGTGAGTATCATTGAGAACAACAGCATGCGAGAGCTCAAGCATGCACGCTACGCCCTTCTCAGTGCAGTAAAGATGCAGACATCGATCTGTGAGTGAAGATGATTATCATTTGTGGAACTCGGATACCAATAAAATTAGCTCCTGTATCGTGTCCCTCTTTTTTGTGGTTGCCATGGGTACACAACAAGCTACAGCCCACAGTACAACCATGTACTCTGATGGCAGCATTAAAGTGTAACATTGTAACCACAGCAGCAGCCACTGTATTTATATTAGAAACAATGGAGGTTTGGTAATTTTTATTAATCTGATTTGTTTTTTTTTCTTGTAAAAGAAGAAATTTTCACCAACACTAAGGCTGCACTTACACCAGATAATGCCTTGTGGCAGAAATGCCGATAATTCCTTTCATTTTGAAATGGGTAGTGTGCAATCCAGAGCTTCCAGTCCAGCCATGGGGAACAGACGACGTTAATCGTCATAATTAATGTGCCATTAGTGACTCATTAGTGACCCACAGCGCCACACAACCCCACAGCAAATCACTGCAACGCCTGATCTGTTGTGAATGCAGCCTTTGGCCACAACTTATGACCTGGGGTCAGTAAGGTGTCACACAACCAAACATTTGGGCCATTTTGAGAGCCCAAAAAGATCTGCATCCCATTTACTTCTCACCACAAACAAACTGAGAGTTATTACAGGATCCACGCCAACACCATAATCAGTAACAGTTGCACTCTTTAGAAGTACAATGATTTGATAATGCAGTAGTTTGATGTCTCTGACAGCTGAAAGCAGCTGTGAATAAAAGTCATCTACGCTGGAGCACAGTGTAGGCACGCAGCAGACAATGGACCAACATAATGACAGAGACACTCAATTCAGACTGTATCCATTAAACAACAGTGAAGCCTACGAGTTCAGAGAGAGAACGGCACTTATCCTGGTTGTCATCAGCTCTTCTTGGAGGAGCACACTAGCTTGTAACTACTTCATGGCCATTTAAGTGTACAAGTGTGTGTTAACACTTGTGAATGAGAAACAGTGTTAGACCCCCTGATCAAAGATATTTTGTTGACTGTCTTTTTGCATAATGGGCTACCTCGGACGTAAGTTAGGATCTGGGAACTAAATGACGTTAGCGGAATATCACAAGTGTCCTTAGATGGTGTTTACAAGTAAATGTGTAAGATGTGATTGAATGCGACCCACGCCAGTTCTGCTGATGCTGCATACAAAGCGGGATGGTCTCAGCGTCAGTGAGCCAGCAGCAACTCCAGCTACAAAGCAGCTGAAGATGAAAAGGAACGCACAAGAAATGCAAAGCGCTCAGCAAAATCCCCCCAAATGATTTAATGACACAGCGTCCAGCTGCTGTGAATCTGAAAAAAAAAAAAAAACACACAGGAGCGTTTAGAACAGTTTGATGTGCAATTTTCTAAAAGCAAGGCGTTAATATTCATCACGTTATCTTATGGGGTGCATTGATGCTCATGTATCACCAAAAGATTAGATTTTCTCACACAGGGATTTCCAGTGGCTGAGGGAAGCCTTTGAATTTACACTAGCAATACGAGGCTGATACACGTCATGCTAAATCTTTCCCACATTTACAGGCTAATCTCTATTCTCCTTTACAAATAGACAGCACACTGCTTGGGGTTACTTTTCAAATGACAATTGAATACACGATGCCCCAGCCAAGAGATATAAACTGCACTCCTTGCATACTGATAACAAATTAACTTCCAGTCTAACTAGCCACATCCTTGGCTTCTTAGATATCACAGTACTGTCCCAGTATGAAGTGACCTGTAGGAAGTACGAAGCTAAAACGTAACTTATTCAGAATATGGCTGATTATTAATTGAATTTCATCAGTAAAGGTCACAAGAGGATACACTGATAACAGAACAAGGTCAAGAGACTGACTGATACTCTCATCTGGTATGACTCAGGCTTTTCCACCGCAGAGGCGAACCACGTCTTCTACTGAATTAACACCTGTTTCTGACAGAGCTGGGTACTGACACCTTGTTTAGTCTTGGAATGGAGCCAGGACATGCTCTGCTCAGAAAAGGAAACCCTGTCTTCGACTGCAACCAGTAACTCTCAAAGTACATATGGCATGTGAGACCTATCCTTTAAATAACATGCATTAGTATTGTGTTTATTGAAGCAAATTACACACATCTAATAATAAACATGTATGTTTATTGTGTTTAAGATATATGTCATATATGTCACGTCAAAACAGTGACTAAAACTTTAAGAAACTAAAAGGCTTTAGAGAACCAAGTGTTTTTCGAGAGGCTGAGACTGTTCATGCGAAATCTGACACAAATTCAAAAGCGAATATTGTGTACAAAATGCAAGTTAGCCATGAAGCTAACTAGCTATTAAATACGCTAATTAACTTGCAAGTGGTTTTCAGTCTCTGATTCACAATGCCCATATGGTTTGGCAGGCTGACCTCCATGACAATTTTATTAACTCTTCTCTTGGTGCACTCTAGGTAGGGCTTGACTCAAACAGTGGTTGGCAACGGCCGATTGCCGTTTTATTTTCAATTTTCCACATACGGTCCAGTGTGAGCACTCAGTTTGTGGTTGATGAACAAACATACAGTGTGAGCACAAAAATATTGAGCTTTAGCTTTACATTGCAGGTGATTTACCTGTACAGTATGAGCTGAAATTAAAGGGGACCTATTATGCTCATTTTCAGATGAATACATGTATTTTGGGGTTTCTAGTAGAACATGTTTACATGCTTTAATGTTCAAAAATGCTTTACTTTTCTCATACCGGCTGTGCGGCAACACCTCGTTTCACCCTCTGTCTGAAATGCCCTCCCAAAAAGCCCAGTCTGTTCCGATTGGTCAGCTGGCCCGATGTTATGAAGTGAGCCAAACTCTGAGGACTTCACTCCAGCTCCACTCACACTAGCTTTATTTGAAGGTGTGCCAAACTAGCCGCTAGGCAAAATGTTTCACTTGTTGACATCACCACGTTACTCAAGAGTAGGCGGGACTTCAGTCAAGGTGTTTCAGACAGTTCAGGAGCAGTGTTCTGTGGGGGAGAATAACTCCCTTTGGCGTGGACTTTGTAACTTTGCAGACCTTTTACATGCACAAAAAACTACAGTATCTAATGCACTACAGGAAAGGGAAAAAGCACAAAAGCATAATCGGTCCCCTTTAAACAACAACATTCCTAAAATCGTACAGTGTATGCCCAGCTTCATGTGAAATATCAACCTTTGCAAATTACAGTACACTGTATGTACATGAGACTACTGCTTGGAGCATCACATTGTAACTAAGTTGAACAGAAAAGATGAGATATAACTGTCAGCATCAGCTTGGCAGATGGCAGTGACTGATTGATAGGGCTTACCCATCGTATTGTGCACCCCCCTCCCAAGCCTCCTCCCATGGGGTAACTTTGTGACTGCAATATTAAAAACTGTGCGCTGACTCAGATTGGTGGGACAAGCTGAAGCATCTCTAGCCAAACAAAATCTTCAGAGTTTCTAAGCTCAGAGATGCCTACACAAACAGCCCGGCAAAATCCATCTTTCTGACAGAATCATTTCCAAAGCCCGAAGCTCCAACTGGACTCCTGGATGCACTTCTGAGCTGCGCCCGCCTGGGGGTGAGAGTGCCTGTGTGTCTGCGTGTGTGTGTGTGTGTGTGTGTGTCTGCGTGTGTGTGTGTGTGTGTGTGTGTGTGTGTGTGTGTGTGTGTGTGTGTGTGTGTGTGTGTGTGTGTGTGTGGGGACTACCGAGAAAGAGGGGATAAAGTATGAGTCATTCAATACAGAATATGAGCTGTGTGTGTCTGTGGCTAAGCTTTCTTTCTACTCCAATACAGAAAATAAGTGTTCCTCACTAGTTTAGTCATGCACCCTTCGCTGGTTTCACCAGACGTTTATGTGACTGCATGCATGATTGAGTGTGTGTGTGTGTGTGTGTGTGTGTGTGTGTGTGTGTGTGTGTGTGTGTGTGTGTGTGTGTGTCTAAAGAGAGATTAATGGTGCAGACATCTTAGAGTATACCTCTCATTCCTCAATGGATCCATCTGAGCCACCAATTCACATCACACAAGCTGCCTCTCAGCACTGTGTTACTGTCTGTCTGTGTGTGTGTGTGTGTGTGTGTGTGTGTGTGTGTGTGTGTGTGTGTGTGTGTGTGTGTGTGTGTGTGTGTGTGGGCGCGCATAGCATGTCTGTACTAATGTACAACAGACTGTGGTTCAAGTTCAAATCAAAGGACTACACCCCTTCAGTAAATGGACTGAGCGAGCCGGACCTTAGGGTTACAGTCCTGTGAGGTGGGAGAGCGTACGATGTCAGTACAGAGCTCACTAACATGCCCTCGCTCTCTCTCACACATACATCCTGGTAATTCCGCCCCCATGAGGTCTCCTTTGATTACCTTCTGTTATCTCAAGCTAAAACCTTGCCACTCATTCCGATCTTCCAGATGTCCCTCTCCCCAGCGACATCTTCCAGCTCTTGCTTGGGGAACCCGAGGCATTCCCAGGCCAGACGAGATCCACAGTACAATCTCTCCTGTGTGTTCTGTGTCTACCCCGGGGCCTCTTATCAGTTCAGTGTGCCCAGAAAACCTCCAAATGTAAGCATCCAAGAGGTATACCGATCAGACGGCCAAACTAAAGAAGAATCAGCACTCCATTCACAGCTCCCTCCGGATGTCTGAGTTCCTAACCCTATCTCTAAGGATGAACCCAGCCCCCCCGTGAGCTCATTTCGGATGCTTGCATCTGCATTTACTATTCACTACCCAAAGCTTGTGACCATATCTTAGATGGACTGGTAAATCGAGAGCTTTGCTTTCCTGCTGTGATCCCTCTTCACCACAATGGTCCATTACAATGCCAACATCACTGCTGCACCACAATGCATGTCCATCTAACACTCCACTTAACCTTCAGTTATGAACAAGACTCTGAGGTACTTGAACTCCCTCACTTGGTTCACCAGATACTGTCCTGATATAGGAATAGAGTGTGAATAGCAGTGCAATATTACGAATCCCACTACAGCAAAGGAACCCGGTGATATGAAGCTACAACCTGACATCCCACACAGCCTGATGGGCCTGACTCACTACGAATAAAGTTAACTTGGTCTCAGATTTATTCAGTGCTCTAATGATGCGGTGAAGCTTCAACCAATCATTTTGTTTTGCTTGCTTTATCCTGTTATGTTCCATGTAAAAAAAAAAAAAAAAAAAAAAAAAGCCATTCTCAGTTATCAATAGTTAAAGACATAACTTCATCAACTAGTGCTTGAGCAACACCTTCAAGCTATTCTAAGGAAAAAGACACACCTAAACCAGGTCAAACCAAGATCTCAACTACTCAACCAACTGAGGATGTCATGCTGCCAACTGATGGCATGGTAATGAAGCTACCGTACGCACACACAAGTACATCATGCAGCAGCCAGAGATCCTTCACCAAAAACCTCACTACCTCCAGAACCACAGAGGATAAGGAAGGATGGGCTCAAGCTGTTACCATGAAACTACTGGAACTATCGTACTGTAAGACATGGATAAAACACTGGGTACTGACTTAAAGTCTTGACATAGAGAGAGATGTTAAATCATCAAGTTCTATGATGTTTTCAATAACTGAACTAATGAACAGTGGAGGTGACAATGTTCCAAAATGGTTTGAGGTATAAAAATGTAAAATTTTGTGTCAATATTGTAATGGTTTCCACACTTGTTTTCATTATCATTGCTTCGCTCATTAATGACATGCATTATTAAAATACATTCTCAAAATTGCCTTTATTGCAGCTTCTGCTAAATTGCCTTTTCTCAGATTGCAGTATTAAAAAGGAATGAATGTACTCTTCAGACAGTAAAAATCTCATTTCTCACTCACATTTTGTTGTCACATGTCCGTCTTATCAGTGGTCCTCTACTCTCCAATATATTGTACCATGCATAGACTGTACCATTTATGCAGCAACTCCCTAATTACTCATCTGTTTTTCTGAAATCGTTGTGCTGCCCTGTGCTTGAGTCAGTAAGAGTTATCGTCAACCGGCTACAATATCCTTCTTTCTCCAAATGTCAACACTCGCAGTGACAGAGACAAAAGATTCTCATTTCCCGAGTCACCACAGTGCATTTAATCAAGTTTGGATTAAAATTAATTTGGAAACGGCCCAATGTGCCACAAGGACTGAAGTCGTTGGAATAACAATTAAAAACTAAATAAATTAGTATAGTTGAGCTACAGAAATGAAATTTTATGTACAAAATAAACCTCGTGGGCAGCTTACCTGTAAATGGGATCCTGCATCACCATCATCTTGCTCTCATCCCACGTCCACTCCTTCTTCTGTGGAAAGAAAAACAAAACTGTGAGGTCTCACCAACTTTAAGCTTTTTAATATATAAAGCTATGGAATGAAGGAAATGAACACAATGGTAGAAAATAAAACCATTACATTTCTGTCCCTTGTCATGTTTGTCTGCTGGTGTAGATATTAAAACATTTCCATCTTTGAGACATTTATTTACATTTTTTTCCTTTTTCTTTTGTCTGTATTTGTTTATATCTTCCTTCCAGTTTAATGTCAGAATCAAAATGTCAAAACATGAGCACACAGGAATTATTCATATTGATTTCTATCTCCATGGAGCTTTGTTGACTCAATCAGTCAATCACTGCCATCTCTGGTCTTTCATTGCTTCTGTTGCACTCAGAGATGTAAATAGATTGATGACCGTCACACTTGACATTTCAGCTTTCTGGCCAGGAAGAAAAACAAGATGAGAAAATAGGTGGAGGCAACTCCCATTCATTCATTCATTCATCTATAGACTGGCCTTTCATACAACCTTCAAGCTAATTTGACATTGAGCCTCTTATGATGGCTTTAATATTTACATTATCAGCCAATACAACACAGAAGGCATGTTCATTCTGCCTCTTGGTTTGTTTTCAGACAAAAAAGTAGAGGTTTGGCCTAAAAATTTTGGACTCAATCTGAAATGGACCGGTGGAAAGCCTACCTGGATGACATGAATTTATCCTTTTTGAAAAGAAACTTGATCTAAACGGGACCCAAGAACAATCAGAGCTGTGTGCAGAGCTTTTTTTCTTTTTTTTTTTTTTTTAAAGGTGGGCCTTTGTTTTAGGTGGCTATAGTCCGATATCAGTAAGGGTAATGGTATGCGGTCATAACAACTTTCCACTAAAAATCATGTACCATCCATACACATTACTGTTCACACACAAAAGAAGGCACACAGTTAAATAAGTGAGCATTTGTATTGGTGTAATGACTAGGCTGCTCCTTAGAGGACCATTTAAACTCAATTAAGCTTCCTTTTAATGAGGCACTAATGTAAATCTGCAATGTACATCTGCCTGTAATTACCAGTCAAGGTCAGAACGTCTCCCTTTGTTACATACATGCAATAGAGAAATCCTTACTATCCTAATTTGTCATGGCTGTTTAAGGAAGCCAACCTTTTTCAACAGATGTCCCTCTTCAAGCTGGAGCACTAAAATTAAAATTATTTAGACCACAATTTTCTACTAGATGCTTATTAAAATGTCAACTTCAATCAATTTCAATTCATTACATGTGACATTTTTTTAGTTGAAAGTGGTGGCAGCTGTCAAGCTAATGCAGCAGCTTTGTACTGAATTTAGAGGGATAAATATCTGCATCTCAACCTAACACTCAATGCAAGAAGATCAACAAGTCATCAGGAGTCTATTCATTTCCAAATGCGCTAAGAAACTAAGTGGAGCGGATGGGAAGAAGTCGTCTGACCTGTTCACTAGGGGTGGGCATCACCAGAGGCCCGATGATATCATATTATCATGATATGGTGGGGGCGGCAGTAGCTCAGTCTGTAGGGAGTTGGCTTGGGAACCGGAGGGTCACCGGTTCAAGTCCCGACATGGACCAAGAACTGAGTGTGAACTGGTAGCTGGAGAGGTGCCAGTTTACCTCTTGGGCACTGCCGAGGTGCCCCTGAGCAAGGCACCAAACCCCCAACTGCTTGGGGCGGCAGTAGCTCAGTCTGTAGGGAGTTGGCTTGGGAACCGGAGGGTCACCGGTTCAAGTCCCGATATGGACCAAGAACTGAGTGTGAACTGGTAGCTGGAGAGGTGCCAGTTTACCTCTTGGGCACTGCCGAGGTGCCCCTGAGCAAGGCACCAAACCCCCAACTGCTCGGGGCGCTTGTCAGGAGCAGCCCCCTCACTCTGACATCTCTCCATTGATGCATGTGCATGTGTGTGTTTCGGGTCTGCACGTACCGTGTATAAGTTAACAAACAGAGTGTAAAAGTTGAATTTCCCCTCGCGGGACTAATAAAGGTTGATCTTCTTCTTCTTCTTCTTCTTGTCAGGAGCAGCCCCCTCACTCTGACATCTCTCCATTGTTGCATGTTTGTGCATGTGTGTGTTGAGGTCTGCATGTACCTTGTATAAGTTAACAACAGAGTGTAAAAATTGAATTTCCCCTTGCGGGACTAATAAAGGACTATCTTCTTCTTCTTCTTCTATGTACATGATTGTACAATCTTATTGCTTATTATTTTAAACATTTGCTGAGTATTGGGATAAGATATATTGAGATATATCACCCTTTCAATGACAAATTATGCAGTTTGTTAACATCTGTTCTATCTAACACGATACAGTTATCAGTCTGTTCATCTCAGAGTTTTCATTCACATATCTTGAGGTCAGAGGTCAAGGGACCCACTTTGAAAACGGCCATGCCAGTTTGTCCTCGCCAAAATTTTGCATAACTTTGGAGCGTTATTTAGCGTTCTTCCCGACAAGCTAACATCTTGTTTCATATGATACCAGTTACTTTAAGACCGACTGCTACAATCTCTGAAAGACAGAATAGCAGCCGGGCCTGCTGACGTCCATGTATCGATACAATAGAGCGCTACAGGGGCGAGTCCTAAAACCCGGAAACGAGTTAGCATTTTAGCACTTAGGGGTCCCTCGTCTGGAAGTCATTGGGTTTTCTGAATGGGTTTTTAGTTAGGTGTCTGAAATAAGGTCTGTGGTTAACACAAGCTAAAGGGATTTTAACATTTTGTTCTATGACATAAAATACATCAATAAATACCTTGTGAATTTTTAAGACTTTATGTGTCATGAAAAAGGGCGGTCGCTAACAAGTGGCCACATGAGACTACTAAACATCATCACGCCGACTCGTCCGTCATTACAGCCCCGTTGTGTTTACTCACGCTGCAACCATGGTGTAGTTTAATAGCCTTAATAGCCCTAACATTAGCTTTTTACTTCTGGTAATTCCATTTATGCTTCAAAAATCATAAAATACAGCAATAATATGCTGTATTCCCCCACCCCTAGTATTCACAGCCATCAGTTGTCGAACAGCTAATCCGTTTTTTGATCTCTTCCAACAGTTCCAACAGTTCCAACAGTACCAACAGTTCCAACAGTGGTCCACCCCAAAGACAGGCTACCACACTCACAAAAAAGCAACCTGGTTTATGCTGTCCAATGCAGCGAGGAATGCCAGGACCTCTACATTGGTGAAACCAAACAAACCCTAAACAAGCGCATGGCCCAACATAGAAGGGCCAACTCCTCAGGTCCAGATTCAGCTGTCTATTTACACCTTAAGGAAAAGGCTCACTCCTTTGAGGACAGCAATGTTAAAATCTTGGACAGAGAGGACAGATGGTTTGAAAGAGGAGTAAAGGAAGCCATCTATGTTAAATTGGAAAAACCATCTTTAAACAGAGGAGGGGGTCTCAGACACCACCTATCCCCCATCTACAATGCTGCACTTTCAGCGGTACCAAGAACATTCAACATCAAAGACAGTCCGAAACTAACCTCAAGTGTCCCTAACGAACACAACGACTGTCGTCCACTGGCAACACACATGATGCCTAACGACTGTTGTCGTTGGCCCCATTGAATCCTTAACGACTGTCGTTCACTAGTGGGACTCACACTGAAACTCCACTAACGAACTATTGTCTTAGGAGAATAAGGGGCGGACACTTCCACAGAGGTTAAAAACCTGGGTATTACTCCACTGTTTGTCAGACTAGTGGTGACTAGTCAGACTGCAGCGTTCGAACTGATGAAGCCACTTGGATAAGGGGCGAAACGTCTTCAGGGACAAATCTAAGTCCAGTTGCCTTCGATTCAACTTTTGCCAGAACTCTTCCAACAGTACCAACATGCAGGCTGGTAAAAGCAATTCAGTATGAGTCTCTGGCCCTGGACATACGATCTGTCTGAATAGAGCAACAGGTAAACACAAGATGATGGATGACAGTCACATCTGTTATACTGTCTTAAATATTAAATACATTTTAGAGGACTCCAGCAGGTCAACCTGCAACCTGGAGAAGCAGTGAATGGTTTCAGTGATTAATGAATGAATTGAGAGGAAAAACTAAATGCGTTGCCTGCTGAGGAGAATGGGCAGCCCTACAAAGTGACTTCCCTTTGTTCCCATCCACCTGTCAGACTCTGTGATTCTCAGGTGAAGTCGACTCAGTCTGTCTCTGTGGATTACAGCTGTCACCACACCTGGAAACACAGATCCACTTGTCTCCTGTTTCAGCACTCTCTCCTTCAGTTTCCTCACATCCTCCCTTCGCCCTTCTCTCTTTTCATAACATCTCTTTACTGTTAAGCATCTGTCCCTCTTTTCATCTACATCATCCACATTTACAATTCCTCTCAGGCTGTTTGTCCTCCCTCACAATGTCTCCTCATCTCCGTCTAGACCAGAATTGATCACCCCCTGGCACATATACAAGAAATGGACCAAGACTATCCCTTTAAAGTGCTTGTTTTACCTAAAAAAAAACAACACAGCATGATTTAAACACTGTATTTATTATGTCTACATGTGCAAAACAGTTTTAATTGTACTAATTGTACCACTAATTGTAAAAAAGTTATTTTAAAATGTGTCTGGCTATGGACACAACGAACCAAACCAAAAGCGCAGCTCAGCCTGTCTTTTTTCAGTCTATTTCCTCTCTTTGAGTCCGCTAGCCACCCGCAGTCATGACAGTCCAGTAAACTGCGGTAAACACCGATACCCAAGGCAGCTAATGCAGTTAGCTTGCATAAATATCTTAATCATTCAGAATCATTCAGCGGTGCTTTGCCACCTCCATACGGAAATTAAAAAAATCTGTCAACAGATTGAGAGATCTTCCTGTCATAATACGATACTTTCTTGCTAGATTATATCTTTATTTGGAGACTGGGAATGGGGGAGAGAGCAGAGCATGACATGATGCAACAACGGTCCCAAAGCTGGAGTCGAACACGGGACGTTGCAGTTAAGTGGCATCATGCCTCAACTTAGAGGGCGCATATATTTTTCTCATAGTTGTGACATATAATAACTCACTTTGTTTTAACAAGACACTTTTCTCCATTATAACATATCCGCTTTTTTTATAGTGTGTTTCCAACTCAGCCCAGTATCCCAAGGATTTATATCAATAAGGGACATACAGTATGGGAGGTCCACACCTCATAATTAATGTCAAATGTCAACTTTCACCACAAAACCTGTATCCTACAAAATTATATTCCCATACAGCTATATTGCATTCTCAATTAAGTTTTGAGGGAAACATATTTTCTCAGCTTTAAACATGTGGTTAGTGTTGTAAATTGAAAAAAACAAACAAATCTACCTCATTAGGTTTAATGAAAAAACATGGTTTAGCTTAAAACTATTACGAAACTGAAACAAAACATAACAAAAAAACAAGGGAACGCTGAATTCTACATGGGACATGAACAGCAGTCTGGGTGTTTGAATGTTGTTAAATAACAAATGTGGGGCGGCTGTGGCTCAGAGTCAGAGGGTAGAGCAGGTCGTCCACCGATTAGAAGGTCAGTGGTTTGATTCCCTGCTGCTCTGGCTGCTCCGGTGCTCATGTCGACGTGTCCTTGAGCAAGACATTTAACCCCAAACTGCTCAGTGTGTGACTGAGATGAATGAGTATTTAGATTAGATCTAAGATTTAGATTAGATGGGCAATGTTGGCACCTTAGCAGCCTCTGCCATCAGTGTGTGAATGTGTGTGTGAATGGGAAAGTAAATTTACCATTTACAAATGTTCAAGCACTTACAAGTTCATTATATTGTTCTTCTTGGCAGCATACTCTACTGCTATACAATAGGATCAAAATCTGCTTTTGATTTGACATGACTCTAACAAAACATATACACAATAAACCCAAGGAAGAGACACTTGAATACAGAAGAGAGAAAGAGTGTTCAAATAAAAAAAAAAAAGGTCACTCACTTTTTTCTTTTTCCTCAAGGCGACTTTCACGCCGTCCACAGACACCACAATGTTGACTTTTTTCTTCTTGATGTTTTTCACCTTGAACTCATACTGCAGAGAGAAGACAGACAGACAGAGATGTATTAATATTTGGGAGGGATTAAGGTCGACAGTGACATCGTTACACCCACTCAAATATCCGGAGATGGGTCAGTCCATCTGTAGACAGGAAAAACATTATATAACAAAAGGATCAGGAGTACAACAAAAAGAAATTGTTTGTCATTGTGTTCTCTGTTGAAACACAGTTCTTTGTGTTGAACCAATAATTTCTTGGTGTGTACTTAAAGCCATGACATTCTCCGTGTTAAAGTGGTCTCTGTTACACCCACAGATGACCAGGAACAATGTGATGTTTTATTTCTGTTCCCACCAGGGAGTGAGCTGTACGTGAATCAGAAATACGAAGTCGCCGCTAGAGATTGAAAACACTAAAGATATGAATGACCTTCAAGATTATCTGTGGATATAAATGATAGAAATTGTCTTTTTTTAGGGGGTTCAGGGGGTCTTTAGGACGAAATAACAAGTCAGCACTATATGTTGCATAGAAGTGGTGTACATCATCTGAAAGCTGGGAACCTGAAGACTAATTTGAGATGCAGCTCAGCACTGTGTCTCAACATCTTGTAGTTATTAATCAGAGATGAACATGAATGATTGAATTATTTAAAATTAATTGGAAAAGTGTATACGGGTTTAGAACATTATGACTGAAGTATATGATGGTCATTCCCATACTCTGTTCGGTCTCATAAGTTGTTCCACTACATTTTGGGTTGATACCTTTAGTTACACAGAATTGGTGCTAAATTCAACCATGTTTTACTCTTCGGGAATTGAAAAAATGCTAATGTGTCATTAAGACACCAAGACATTGAGGAACACCATAGAACAAGTCATTTGTAATCAAAAACTTTTGGACCTTTGGTTCCTCTGAATGCTCTAACGGTCTCTAGTTTGTGGTTGTAGAGGTTCATGAGGCTGTGATTATCCTAGCGGTCACCACAGGTCATTTTACATAGTGAGGTCAAATTTTAAAAAAAAAAGGTCTCATTACAATTAAATGGCTCCTATGGGGAATAACATCATCATGCATGAATAAAGTTGGGCTCATTGGATCCACAAGAGTCTTTTCAGTGATACCCAATTTATGTAATTCAAGACTGTTTAGGGACTCCAGTATGCAAAAATATTCAAATACACTATTTTAGAACAGGTGAAAATAACACATTTATACTGCATTCAAAAAACTCCTGTGTTTTTGCCCAAACTGCATGTGATTATCATAAAGTGAGCATGTCTGTAAAGGGGAGACTCGTGGGAACCCATAGAGTCTATTTTCTTTCACATATCTTGATGTCTGAGGTCAAAGGACCCCTTTAAAAATGAAAAAATGAAAAGGTTTTCCTTGCCAAAATTTAGCTTAACCTAAGAGCATTATTTAACCTCCTTCCCAACAAGCTAACATGGTTGTTATCTATGGATTCCTTAGGTTTTCATATGGTACTTGTACCTTCACTAAAGCACTAAAGTGTCTGAAAGACAGTAAAGTCAGCAAGTCGGTTGGGATTGCAATCTCAGGGGGTTAAATTTGCTAACTTTGTCTCAAAAGCCTGCAAAAGAAAGTATCTAATTTATTCAGATTTCTCCATTATATTAAATCAATAGTACAGGTTTTGTTAGTTAGCTTTGCTTTGCTAGTTATCTTTACATTTTGCTGGAGACATTTGTATTTGGGATGTAGCTTCTATCAATTCGTGGGTCCTATCAGCCATGTCAATAATCTATCTCTAGCAATGCTAACGAGAGGTCACTTAAAGCTTGCTGGAAAAAAATGAAAGAGGCATTTGACTCTGACCAAGCGCTGGAGTGAAGCTGCTTTCAGTCAACAGTAGAGGAAAAACTCCAACGTTTTAATAATGAAAGGAAACATTAAAAACGCTGAATTACTGAGACTGAGAAGATTGAACTTCCTTCATATGTTGCCACCTAGGAATCATAACAACACAGCAGGCATTCCCAGCCACTCCAACTCAACGTTTCACACACGGTGAATAGATTTGTCACAGAAAATGACAAACAGCCCTGCCGAATGAACATAGCGTGGTCGGCAGACCTCTGTCACAGTCAATTTACACACCACACATCGGACTGAGACGGCTTCCATCATCTCCACGGCCTCTGATAGAGCTGTGAGCGCTGTCAAACAACACAACTGAAGCAGGCAACACAGTCAATACACTATGGAAACAGAGTTTGCATTTTGAATACACAGCAAGTCCATACAAGTAGCTTTTATGTTATCGTAGGAATCCTGCTTTCATTTTCAAGTGCATACGAACACACGCAGCTTGGCAACTGCCTGCCTCTCTCTCCCACAATCCTCTGCATGTTGATGGTATTCTGAATGAGTGGGATGTAATTGAGTTGTATAGAACCACCTGTCACGGTAGCCTGGAAAGATATTAGCTTCAAGTACCGTCTGTATGTCTATTTCTGTCTATCAGCAGCACTCTCACTGAGTTGGCTAGTTGCTGTATCCTGCAGGGTGATTCGTTATTGTGCTTCTGAAAGTGGACACTCATTAATGCTTCACTCGCCAGCAATTTTTATGCAGAAAGGCAACTGTATTATGAGTCAAAGTCATAAAGAGATTCTGCAATATTCACCTTGTGTGCTGAAATTAAATTCAGCTTTCATGTACAGATGCTCGTGAAAAATCCTAATTTAAAGACAGCGCTGACAACAGCAACAGCAGCGAGACGGTTTTCATTTCAGACAAGCTGTCAAGTTGATTTACTTCACTTGTTGTTGACCGATGCCACCACAGGTTTTCTGTTTAATAAAGTTATTGAAACTTTCAAGAGCGACCTTGCACTATCACTGACGCTGCCAAAATTCAAAGATTCTGGCAGCACCGGTTGCACAAAATCTGCAATGTCATACAGTGCTGCTACAGAGAAAACATCCGATAGTGTTTATCACTTGCTATGTTTGCATTGAATTACTTCTAAACCAAATCTGAATGGAGATGTGTTTTTGAATGCTATTAGTCATGTTTTCCCACCAGCTTGCTGTCAATCAATCTGTCAATATCCCTGATATTGTAGCTGTCAGTCACCCTCTCTGTCAGTAGATTGTCCTTGCACCCGATTCGACTGTTATCAGATTATTAAAAAGGCATTATCGGTCGCTATAAGCACCATAGATGTGGGTCAATAGGGGCCTACTACAACTATACAGTACTGTACCTTGTAAAAATGAAAGCAAAACTTAAAAGCAGCACGTTCTAACACGTTGTAAGCCTGAGCGAGACGTTACACTATGAAAATAAACAAAAAGGCTTCTTTGGGTTTAGGCAACAAAACTACAACTTCACAAAACTACACTTCACAAGTGAACGCTTGTGACCACAAAGGCAGCCACTGTTGGTTTCACACAGGATGGGTGACAACTGTGGATTTTATATCCCATCCATTGACCCTGACCACCCCATATGGAGCTTCAGCGTGACTTCCACCTCTGCTCCTCTTATAATTATTAGGGTCTTTAAAGGTCACTGCCATGTTATTTTATACCTTTTTTCAGTGATCTTCCATATGAATGGATGATAAAACCTATTATTGGGTGTAGCAGGCCCCTATTGGGGGCGGCAGTAGCTCGGTCTGTAAGGACTTGGGTTAGGACACGGAAGTCACGGGTTCAAGACCCCCAAGACCAACTGGTTGCTGGAGAGGTGCCAGTTTACCTCTTGGGCACTGCCGAGGTGCCCCTGAGCAAGGCACCAAACACCCCCAACTGCTCTGGGCGCTTGTCAGGAGCAGCCCCCTCACTCTGACATCTCTCCATTGACATGTATATGTACTGTGTGAAAAACAGAGTGTAAAAACTGAATTTCCCCACTGTGGGACTAATAAAGGAATATCTTTCTTTCTTTCTTTCTTTCTTTCTTTCTATTGACCCACATCTATGGTGCTTACAGTGACTGGTGACGCTTGACCCCAGGTCCTCTGTTGTGTTCTTTGTGGTGTCACTCTGGACTTACTTAATATTGACTCGGTTTTCTCGGTTTTAGTTGCATTTCCTTTTAAAAAAAAAGTCCTGTTCACATGAAAGCAGTGAAGTAAGTTTACAGTGGCATTAAAGTAACAATGAGATGAAAAGAAAAGGTTTCTAAAGTATCCTTTTGCGTATATAGCAAACTCCAAGACGTTAAACTTTTCTGTTTACCGCTGCTGAGACCTTGAATGAAAACCGATTAAATCAGACTCTCTTTTGTATATCATGAAAAAGAAGAAGCATCCAGCTGTTCACAGCTAGAAAAAATATGCATGGAAGAGTAGCTTAGGTAAAATTTAAAAAAAAAAAAAAGTCTAAGGTCATGTAATCAAATCACTAAACCCAACACAAAATAATCATAATAGAGAAGATAGAAGGCATGTTTTATTTTATATCACGCATTTTTGCTTGAAAAATTTCTGTATTCGGCTATGGGCATCTGTGCTTATATTTAAAATGAATGAATATAGAGAAGGTCATTCTATCGGCATGTATTCAAAATATAATCACAATAATTCAGATTTTCATCATTCAGCATCAACAGAAATTGTCGTGTCCTTGACTGGTATTTGAAATGTGTCGGCCTGCATGTTGACATAACGTCCGAAAGTGTGCGAATAGTCACGGCATAATAGAAGATGACAGAACTCAGCGCTTCGCCGGCATCACTCCGTGAGAAATCAAGTGGAGGAGCGTTGACAAAGCTGCTGGGCAGGAACCCAATCAGCTCCTCAATCCTGGGTTATACAAACTCTGCTGACTGTTACACAGCAGCCCTGGCTGTCTGTGTGTTTGCTTGTTGACTGATGGACAAAAAGTGTGAGGTTTGCCAAGGGTCCTATGAGGGGTCTATAATTCCCCGTGTCCCAGCAGCTCGCAGCCTACTTTGTAAAATTATGAGTAGAACAGCTAAAACTATTTAACAATTACGAAACAATTTATCAGTTTGTCAGCAAAAAAAAAAAAAAAATCAATTTCTTAATTAAAGAGGAAAACAATGCTAGTTCTGACCTTATTCCACCTTGTCTCCTAAAAATTATGTTCCCATACAGCTAAACTGCATTCTCAATTATGTTGGGAAGGACACTGGCAGGACAAGTATTTTGCTACAGATTACGTTTGTCTTTGACATATCACAAATAAGTTTGTAAGTCCGTGGACGGCCACAGTAGGTGACAACGACGCACAAAGCAGATGACATGATATATGGAGTGTCTGTTGGTATAATAATGAGTATAACAAGTGAGAAAGTCCACAACAGCCTGTCCGTCAGGAGACCAGTGTTTATGTCCTATGTGCCAAACCATGATGTTTTTCTGCTAAACCTAACTAAGTCCTTTTGTTACTTTTTGTTTCGTTTCAATTTACAATGTTAACCATGTATTTAAAACATTTAAAACTGCAACCGCGATCCAGGAGAAAATTTGTTTCCCTTGAAAAGTAATCGAGAATGCAGTTTAATTGTATGGAAATGTAATTTTGTATGGGACATGGTTGCTCTATTCTTTGGGGACACTATGTTTTTCATTATGATTATTTTATCTGTTGTTCATAGATAGGTCAACACACTGCATAGTGGATGGTAAATGGACTGCCCAATACAGGGATTTAACTTGAAATCACTTCATAGTGGGGGTGGATTTTTACGATTTTGAATTTGATTTTTTTTATGCCAGAATCAATATATTTGCTTCATTTTAGTCTTCACAGAAGTAAAAGGAAGTCAACACTTTTATTGTTGTAGTCTGAGTAATGTGACATTGTATCCATCCTGTATCCGTCAACCAAAACAAACAGCTAGCAGCAAAGTAGAAAAAGGCAAAGGGTCCATGTGGACATGACTCTGCACTCTCACACTTTAAATCCAACAGGGACACTACACATACAATATTGTAAAATATGGAAACACTTTGGGCTTCACACATTGCCAGGAAAAGCAGAGCTAGAAATCATGACTGACGCTACATGCTAAGTCTCATGGACAGCTATCACTCCGGTATTACGGGAACATGTGGTCAAGTCAGCCGTCATTGTCATCTCTGTGGTCAAATAGGCCGACGCTATCGCTGTAGAGCACCCATATACTGACATTAATGTTAAATGCATTCAAACGGCCCCGAAGGAGCTGACTATGGATGTATGAAGAGAACGGAGCTAATGGGGAGAGCTAACAACAGACTTGGCAAAGTTAGTGGAAGTATACAAGTGTGACTACATCTGGTTTTCAAAATAAGGTGTTAACAAAGGGATCTGTATTTACAACATACATCAATGGAAATAAGATTGATTGGATTATATTCACCTGAAGTATAAAACATTACATGTCCCTTATAAATTAAGAAAATGTCACTAATTTGTGAATGAAATCTCTTTATTCTTTGTTTTTTTTTTTTTAATTGCTGGAAAAATGTAATAAATAATACCTGACAATGATATATTTGATTTCAGGACATCTCTGACTACATCAATTTTTACTGTATTCATTTAGATATTTTCCAGACTAAATGTCCCTAGAAGTGTGTCATTCAACATTTTCCCATGTTGAGTGTTAGAGTTAACAAAAATTACAATATATCATAATATCGGCAAACAATACTTAATAGAATCACAATAATTTAAAATTGCAATACATATCGAATCGGCACCCAAGTATCATGATAGTTTCACATAGTGCACAAGACAGAGGGAAGACAGAGCGAGCAGCCCGACTTCATAGCACCTCGCAATCCTCATCCCCGACACACACACACCACAACACATATCAGTATGATTAAAAATAATGAGAATCTTCTACTACAAAGTTTACAGTGTCCATTAAATTTAGGACAGAGCAACAAACAAACTTACACAAGAAAAGACAATACACAGCAGAAATGATAATGATTTTTTTTCACACCATTTCATTTTTATATGCAATTACAGTTTGTTATCCTGATGAGGAGGATGACTCGTTGTTCTCTTCAGACTAATGGACTGTAATAATGATGATTTACTTTGCACAGCAGGTACCTTTGGTGGCATAATCTTCAGGGAAGCTATTTTCTTGTCACAGAAAGAAGGTGCTGGAAACGGACAGCGTATTATTTGAGCCGCTGCACTCGACAACCTGTTGATACCTTCAATACCTTCAAACAATAAAGTAAACTCCAGTTAACAGAATATATTTTCAAAAAGTAAGAGGACAGCTCAAGCACTTCAGCTATTATTCTCAACTCTCAAAGCGCACTACTATTTAGGTGTGTGAGATTTATGAATGGTTTTATGGATGTGTTGTAATCTGCTGTAATGTTGACTGTGCAGCACGTGCAAGATTTCAACATTGCCTGATGGATTGCATGATTGACCTCCGTGGAGATGATTACAGCTGCAATTTAACAGATTCCATGCAGGCTAAGTGAATGCAGCAAAATACGACAGAGACCACTTAACTCTAATAAGTCTGTCTATCCCTGTCTGATAGAGCCCCTATCACTGAATCCACATCAACCACCACAAACTCCCTACTGCTTTCAGCCTCCATTCCAAGATACAGCAGCGATATGGTTTACAATATCACCACTGCTGCATCTATCTGTGTAACATGAGGATAGGAATGCATGTAATTAAAAACACTTGTACCACGGAAACTGCTGCACTCGAGGAATCGCACAAGTATTCGTTTTACATAACCGGCAATTTATTTAGTCTGACTTTTCCCCGAATGCAGCATCTTTACACCAGATGGGGTGGCGAGGGTGTTTTAATGAGCACAGATAACAGCTCCCGATTCAGTTTAAGTCATTTAGGATAATCCCTGATGCTTCTGCTAGATGAGCCTCCTGAATTTGTACCTAAAATGATATTAGATTTGTCATTTCAGCTGCAGTCTCCATCATTTTTTGACACAATAGGGAGACAAAAAGCAGGGGAGAAAACAACAAACTGCAGATATTGATTCACACAAATGAAGTCTGTTATTTTACAACCTACTGTGCATTATGTTACCATAACTCTGAGACTGTGGTCAATCACAAAATGGTTTCAGAACAGTCTCTTACACCTAAGAAAACAGATGTGAATGAACACACCCAGAAAGTTAATGTTTGTCAAACAGGTTAAGACAACGCTGTACCAAGGCGACATGCAGTTCAGCCTTGTGTGTGTGTGTGTGTGTGTGTGTGTGTGTGTGTGTGTGTGTGTGTGTGTGTGTGTGTGTGTGTGTGTGTCATACTCAAAAGCTGTTGTTCAGGATCAGCTGGACTGGGTAATTAGTCCTATATTTTGTGATGTGAGCATCCCATGATTTTATTATTTATTTAATATATTTATTAATGAAGCATTCCTATTAATTACATCACGCTGGGCTGGGCTCCCAACATCAGAAAGTAGATCTTGAAGTGAATCAGCGGCTCCGGTAACAGCTTAATAAACTCTCCCTGCGCTGACAAGTTTATATCAGGGATGACCATCACTGCTTGGTATGCTAATTCCTTAAAGGTGCCCATTGAGATTGAGATCTCTTTTCCAAGAGAGACCAAACAACAAGAAACATTCACAAGAATGTTAGTCATGATCAGTTCAATCAGCAAAACAGAAACTACACAATAAAGAAGGAAGTAAAACGGTGACAAGAATCAAGAAAAACATCAGATAATAAAGCTTTAACATCTCCCAGGGGAAGACAAGACTCTAGTTTGAGGGCAGTTTGGAGTCCAATCCATTTAAAAGGTTCATAGCACCTGAAACAACACAGAGGAGAAGATGAGCTTTTTTTCTTCCTTCCGGGGGGAGTATATTTATTTTATTTTCTTTTTATTTTTTTTATATATCCTCCACACAACCCACCCCCCATTTATATTAAAGATTTTTTAGAGTGGGGGGGCTCCCCCCCCCCCCCCCCCCCCTGTTGGGGGTTTTTTGTTTTTTTCTGGGACACCCCTCCGGTGCCCCCGAGGTATAATCGCACCCCTCCCCCTCCCCCTTCTCACTCTCTTTTTTGTTCCTTTCCGGACTTGAACCCGTGACCCCCTGGTTCCCAAACCCACCCCCTACAGACTGAGCTACTGCCGCCCCCATATGAAGGATATCTAAGGTCAAGTAGTTACCGAATGGTGTGCTGTAGTTACTAGATTTAAATGAGAGAAGAGATGTGAGGTAGTTTAAAAGCTTCAACAGTCGAGCTTCAAAATGAATAACGTGAGATGGTTATTCTTCTTGACTGTAAGGAGGTCCATCCAACCGTGTGATGCATGTATTTATTCTTGTGTTTAGCTGCTCTGGTTTATGGAAAACAGGATTTGCTTACGTGCAGCAGTATGGAGAGGGACCACTTCACTATGACAAGCAATGACAGGACATTAGTGTACATGTAAACAAAGGAAAATGAAATGAATACTGTAGTCCAAGAATAGGCTCATCCATCATGTAAATAAGTCAGTCTTACAGTTACAGCCACCATTTCCTGATAAACGGTAGTTGCTTCCTAAAGGTCCTTTTCCTCTCGTTTCCAGTATAATCCATCATTATGGCAACAAAGACGCCAACACACGACACAATAGAGTCCTCACCCAGCGCTGCTATTTACACTCACACAAATATCAACTGGGAGCCAGGAGAGCACAATAATAGCCTGCGTTTCTGTTGATGACCGCAGTTCATTGCGGGAGGCTGAATGTGAGGCGGAGCGAAATAAAAGAATCAAATAAATATGCAGACACATGGCGACACACACTCACACATACAGTACACTGCTAAGGTCAACTAAAGGTAGCCGGTGTGAGCGTTCAATGATCTCAGCAGGGCAGCAGACAGTGTTTGCTGAAGTAAACGGTGCCGGGTCTATTGTAAACAAGCTATTTATTTAGCTCATTGACAAAGGCCTTTCTGAGATGATTATAGTCTTGCTGTTGTCCGACTTGTTATCTATCTTTTACACAGTGAACACAGTTTCATGAAGCCTTATTTCCTATCTTTATTCAAGTGTAGTCTTTCAATTTGAGAGCATGATTTCACTTGACTTCACACAAATGTCGTAATGCTTTTCCCCTCAAAACCGTTGCACTCAAATAGTCCCTGCTTGCACTTAGATTTGCTCTGCTTCTAGTCAAACTGTACTTGCACAGATTTCTTGTGCTGCAGCTTCAGTCCTTCTCCTCGCATTCAGGCGCTTCTGTGCGCTCGGAAATGTCTGTTCTCAGATTTTTTTTTTTTTTTTTTTTTCGCGATAACCCTGTCAAAATTTCCCAACCAATAGAATGCAAGGTGTTGCGTGGACCATTCCCTTAGCTTTCTTCACAGCTTTTGTAATTTTGGGAGCAGAGACTGTGTGTGTGTGAGGACTGGGTGTTGAGAAAAATGTACAAAATCTGAACGTGAAAACAAGGAGTCATGCTCTCAAATTGAAAGACCACATAAAGAAGGAAAATAGCTCTATAAAACTGTGTTCACTGTATAAAAATGGGCAACAACAACACCATAATCATCTCAGAAAGGCCTGCAGGCGTGAAGTCAACCAGACCTCTGTCTGCACAGTGAAACACGCTTGGCCAAGAACCTTCGCTTTGCCACATGCCAGTTTGTTCCATACCAGTGCCTAAGTTTTCTTCTCTCGTTCTAAATAGTTTGATCACTGGTTCCTATAAAGGCTGATCAGGAGAGTCACTCTGACGATGCATCGATTCTGAATTGAAACACTTTCAATACTTATTTGCCAGCTTTCTCACCTGCTCTTCAATTTGTTCTGAGAGCGACATAGCTAGAAACACACACACACACACACACACACACACACACACACACACACACACACACACACACACACACACACACACACACACACACACACACACACACACACACACACACACACCTGTAGACCGACACATAACCGATCCAAAGTATTATCAGTGGTTAAACAACTAACGGTTAACTGCTGACGTCCCTCATGAGCACAGATCCATGTCAATGACATGTCTACTCATGTCATTGACATGTCATGAGACAGAGAGAAGAAAAACGGGGACAAAGAGTGCGAAGGAGAGATGGGGGAGGGAGAAGGAATGATTTAGTGACAATATGAAGTTTAATTAACTGCTCAGATCATTAAGCTCATAAACTAAAAGTCAAGGTCTCTTAAATGCGCAAACTGTCATGTTGTCATTAGGTGCTTGGTGAGCTGAAATGCATGTGGTTTTAACCTTCACCGAGCAACTTAAGTTAGTGCTCATACTGGGGACTATTTCATAAGCTGCATTCGCTGCATTAGCGCAGGTTTGTGCAGCGGTGTGGGGGTGTCACTTCTAATAGCCCATCGACGAGTAACGTTGTTTTTTCCCTCATGCTGGGTTGTACAGCTCTGGATCGCTGGTTATGTGATTGGCCACCACGGTGTGACATCGGGTTGCGTTTCTCCAAAAGTTCTGTTTCTACTTTTACACCACTGTGCTTTTTTCCCCCAGCAGCTCAAACATACTACCCACATTCAAAATGAATGTAAGCACTTGTTTTCACCACACCGCGGATCTGGTGTGAATGCAGCCTTATTGCATATCCATAAGATGAAGCTGTTTTCCTCTTCTCTCTACAGTTCAAATTTCATGCAACATCAGTCATCCAGCCAGTAGAATATTCATGTTAAGGTCGCTGAACTCCCAGTAGTCAGTTGTGTCATTTAGATCATCACATTAGATGATCAGTAGGAAGATCTCTTAAAGAGCTAATGATCTGTCACTAATTTCTATGGTACTCATCTCATATGGCTACAGTGTCACAGAGGGCATCATTTCACTTGTCTTCGTGTAAAACTAAATGTCTACTATTGATATATATATCTTTTACTAACCTGTACTAACAATATTTTTCCAGATTTTCTGTTTAATTTGAATATCATTTTACAACAACCATGAAAGCTGGAGTTCTTAAACACTACCTTAAGCTCTCAATTGTTCATTTAGTTTGTGTTTGGACCACCAGAATATAACATTACACAGTAGCTTAGAGACGTGCAAGGATCAGTGATTTACTGAGCTTTACCTGCAAAAGTTCAGGCGAGAACAAGGTCACTATATCAGATCTTCAACAGCTTTGGGTTTGTTGGATCTGTTCCCATGCTTGCAAAAAAAAAAAAAGAACAACCCAAAAACATAAAAACATTAAAAATGAAAACAACCAAACAGAAGGAAGGTCACAGCCAGCGATCCTGGGCGCTGTGCATACAGCTCTTTCCCAGTGTCCCCTCTCGAGGGAGGCTGTGTTGCCAAACCACAGAGTGACTCAGAAGGCGAGGACACGCTCCACGGTAGCTCTGTAGAAGTGAAGCATCGCCTCTCCAGTCACGCCAAACCATGAGCGAATCACCGCGACCTTAAATCACCCAAAAAGAGGCTGCCGACGTCCCCCGGGGGAGAGCTAGAGGGAGTGCCAGACGAAGACGGAAAAACCAACAATCAGAGCTGTTCGAGGACGAGCCGGGCCTGCACAGCTACAATATAAAGGCTCACTCTCTCTTTTCTTCACTTCAGGAGGAAACTAGAGCAGTTCTGTCTTTAGTTCAGTTTTCACTACAACATTTATACAAGACATATTCTGCTTTTTGTCTTCAACCATACTCGTGTTTCCTTTTTTATTCTGGATGTTTCCTGACAGTCCCCTGTGTTGCCGCAGTGTGGGGAGCAGAAAAGGACAAACTGTAAAGAAGGTGAAAATATTAACTTTAAAAAAAAAAAAAAACAGCATATATTGTCTGATATTTAACACAATGATAACATGTAAAATTGATTGAATTTATAACATCATAACCACAGGAGAGAAAACGGAGTAAGTTGGAAATTTATACAGTAGATGTCATTTTTTAAAAGAAAAATCCTACAAATGACAAGTACCATACACTCTGGAATAGTACGCAATGTTACACAAATGTCATAGCGATATCGGTACTGGATGGAGTTTTATGCCTATATAGCCTAGGTATCGCTATCGGTATCAGGACTGAAAAAGTCGGATTGCTGCATCCCCAGCCCAAACCAGATAAAACACTGCAGATCTATATTTTTCTCTACCATTCAAATGATAAATAAAAGCTGCAGATCTACAAATCAACTCCTCAAAGACAGACAATTTTCCATGATTTAAAAACACGCTACCACTTTTCCAACGCACTCAAACTCAAACTACCGATGCTTTAATGCAGATCATGAAACCTCAGAGATATGGGTGAGCTCGCATATAACAGAAAATAACAGAGAATAAAACCAGGTGTGCATCCACTCATCTGTGAAGAGCTTCTGCTGCACCTTCTGACTAGACCACAAGTCAGTCCCCAGAGACACTGTCTCTCACCTCCTTTCACCACCACACTCACACCAAACTACAAAGCTTTCATCACTTTCTCTCTCCCACACACCAACCCCCCTTGAATTCTTGTTTCACTCTAAACCAGGCATGTCCAAAGTCTGGCCCGCGGGCCAATTGCGGCCCGTGTTTAAATTTCCACCGGCCCGCAGCCTTTGTCATAAAATCAACAATATGCGGCCCGCCACAAAGTCGGTGCGCAATTGAGGAGGTATGCAGCAGACACCTCATCTCTGGCTGAGGAGTTTTAACACCGCTTAGGGATTTTGCAGCTGCTTAAAAGGAGATCAGGGTTTTTAACTCTCCTTTCTCTGATGACGCTCCAGACCTCCTCCAGCTGGACCGCATTGGGCTGCAGTGTGATGCGGAGAGTCGCGGTCCGTACCTCCGTACCAACAGCTCCCTTTGTCAACTTTTACCGCCAGCTGGATGAAGGCAGGTTCCCAGAGATTCAAACATTTGCTATGAAAATGCTGAGCTCGTTTGGCTCGACATACATGCGAGAGGACATCCAAGAACCGCCTGAGGACGAGATTAAGAGAGTCTCACCTGCGTGACATCTGCGCATCAGAACCACTGCTTTAGAGCCAGACCTGGTCTACTGACTGTAGTCCAGATCTCAGTGCCACCCTTCACATTAGTACAGACAAGTTACATGTTTAGTTTTCTGAGGTGAATCACTTATATTTTTTTCTTTTTTTTTTTTTAATGGATATGCTCTGAGTCTTTTCAATCCATGGATCATTCGTTCTTGTTTTTCAACTGATAATCAAACTGGGTCTTGTATACCAAATATTAAAATCAAATTTGGCCCAGCACTCATTTTTCCATTTCATATTTTTGATCCAAGTCTAAAATTGACATAAATTTTGTGTTTGATTGTGATCGTGTCTGATTCTAAATCAAATAACATATTTTTGTTTTTTGATTTTTGATGTTCAGTTGAAAAACAAAAGAATAAATGATACACAGATTGATATGGCCCTCGAATAAGATACCTGTTATTCATGTTATATGTTAATGGTTCAGAGTGTCAGGCTGAATGGTCGGCCCCCACACATTTAACCTCACCAAATCTGGCCCTCTTTGCAAAAAGTTTGGACACCCCTGCTCTAAACCATCCATTTTAATCTTATTATTTCACTGCTGGTCATTCTAGTGGATCTGTGTATGTTCATTTCTCCTCTCTTACAACTGTCATTTTATTTACTCTAACTCCCACGGCCATATTGAGAGAGCATCTCCCCTTTATCACATTATTTCTTGTCTTCTGCACTCACTTGCTCCACTTGCTGTCTCCCCATCTCTTATATTTTCTTTCCACATCACCCCCTGCATCCCCCCCTCCTGTTCTCTCCACAAACCGGTGGCTGATTCAATCTCGAGCAATGTTGTTTATGAAAAGGCGTTTCATTTTCCAAAACCATTTGTGTTTAAGGCACAACAGGGTCCATCATGTTTCATCAATCTCAGCATCGCAGCACTGTCTTTGAACCAAAGCCAAGCTTTCCAATTGAATAGGTCTATATATCGGTATACGCACTGACAACACACAAAAACACACACAAAAGTACAAACTGGGCCACATGTTAAGCATCTTCTTAGAAAAGCTAGCCTATATTCTAATATTAGTATGTATTTTCAATTCATGAAACCAATTTTAAATCACATTGCATTTCTCTTTCAAGCATGACCTTCCACATACGGAGCTATTTAACAAGGTAACAGTCTACAAATCTATGAAAACTAAGCAAGGCCATCTCCACCAGGCCATCATCTTTTGCTGCTAACTGCTGTTTCCAAGGTCAAGACTGAACTTCCAATCTCAAAGTATATGTGTGTGTTAAAGGTAGTGTTTTTATTTTAAAAAAACTGCCACAGTATGTCCAAAATTTGGCTGCCAGGGTTCTCACCCATACTAAGCCCTGGCATCACATCACCCCCACAGTCATCCACCTTCACTGGCTCCCCATCAAGGCCCGTATCACATACAAACTCCTCCTGCTCACCTACAAATCCCTCCCTTGCCTCACACCCCCCAGTACCTAACCGACCTTCTCCATCCCTATGTACCACCCCAGTCACTCGGCTCATCAGAAACTTGTCTGCTTTCCATCCCCCACACCAGGCTCCGAACCTGTGGTGACAGAGCCTTCAGTGTTGTGGCCCCCTGATCAGGATATTTCACCTCCACCTTAAGCACCACCTACCAAGGCCTACAACCTCAACTGACTTCTTCCCACCCCCCTGTGTTGTGTCCTCTTTGTAAAAAGTGCTATATAAATCCAATTTATTATTATTATTACTTTCTTTTGTACAAGTCAAATGACTGTTCTACTCCTATTCTATGTATATGGTTTTAACATAATTCCTGGGCACAAATCCAGGTTTATAAAGAAATGGTTTTCCCTATTTGATGTGGAAGAACTTGACTGGCCTTCATAGAGCCCTGATATCAACCTCATCTAAAAACTTTGTGATAAACTGAAACTGTGAGTCGGGCCTCATCACCCAACAATGGTGGCCGACCTCACTAATGCTTTTGTGGCTGAACGGGACAAAAAGGCCTTCAGCCTTTGCAGAAGGGTGGAGGCTGCAATATCAGCAGATTAATACCCATTATTTTGGATAAAATGATGTTTTATTGGGGTATGTGTACACTTTGGTCCGCTGTCCATGAACTTTAGGCAACTTGGCAAACATCTTGTATACAGTGACATTGTTGGGGGAAAGAACAATCAAAAGAACAGATGGCCTCATTTGAAGCCTTTGAGGATGTGATGCTAACAGTTGTTTAAACGCGAACAGGGAGCAGTTGCTGTAGGCTCCTCAAAGCCAAGTTACGAGCCTTGACAGTAGTAGTTCATAGCAGTGGGTTGTCAGTGGCTGTATTTTGCATCAACACCTGTTCACTGAATTCATGAGCATTTTGTTGCACAAACACACCCCATAAAGACTGGCAGTCAACCACAAACAAACTCTTTTCTCTTTGCCAAGTAGAGGCTGGTCTCACATACATCACTAATACATAAAAAGCAACATTTGGGACTGCATCCATTTTTAAGAAGGCATATCAACATCTGGACCGTCTCCAGTGTGAAAAGGAAAGGAAGGAAGTTTAGTCTTGATAAATGAGACTTTCCAAGATTGTTGGCAGAGAGAAGGGATATCCGTTTTTTCTGTCAACTGTCACACTGTTAATACATTGCTTCAGACCTTCTCCTCTGACACTTTGTCACTGTCTACCCATCTCAGTTCCTAGATTCTGCCTCTCGTCTGACCGATCTCTTTTCTTTCTCTGTATCTGTTCCCTACGAGGTTATACATCTATACCCACACTGGATGGATTCGTGCATAGAGACAGATAAGACAGCAGATGGGTATCATAACATCTAAAGAATGAGATCAAGAGCACCTCTCTGTCTCACTTGAGGGTGAGAGGGATTCCTCTCGGCCTGATCAATACCCATCTGACTCACTGTCTGAAGCGCAAGATGACGACATATCTCGTCAGCTCATGTCTTGTACCTTTGTTGCAATGGGTGTAGCTTGGTTGAGCTAGTGGATTTTGTGTGAAATTAATCAATACACTGCTTGTTTGTGGGAAGCCGAATTGAAGACTTAACATCTCCAGGACAAATGTATGATATGATGATGGATTCCAAAAGAACATCAACAGCATAGATGAAAGTCATCCACAAAGGTCATTTCAGCCTTCCCATCAGTCTTTCTCACACCTAAGAGGACACCAGTTACGGAGTCATTTTTTTTTTTTTTTTAACTTTTATTGAACCACGTCAGAGGAGAAATCCCTCTCTTGCCCAAAAGGATACAGAGACAAACTCAATTTAGAGGCAGTTGGTGTATCGACAAATCACTTCCAGCACACTTTCATTTTCAGGACCCTGCTGTATAAAAGCTGAAGCGGCTAATGGCCCTCATTGGTTAGAGAGATTACAGCTTTCACTTAGAATAGATTTTATTTGATGATGAACTCATCAAATGAAAGTGGAAGCATTGATTATGTCAAAATGAGACCATCATTTTTATTGTGCTCCTCTTTATGATAGGGGCACAGCAGGCTAGGAGGGTTGTATCTGTTTTATAGGAAATTATTTATAGAACTGAACTTGACCACAATCACAGCCAATTGAAGCCCCGGCCGCCTTTGTTATTGTTGCTTTTGAAAAAATGGATCTTTGATTTCAGACAAGACTAGAAAAAAAAAAATGACTAAGTGAGTTAGTTGAAAACGGCTTCTCCGAATGACCCCTTTTAAAGTGAGACGCGAATCCTGTTAAAGGGTCTTAAATATGCAAAGGGTGGGAAATGAAACTGCACCACAAGATGTAAAAGGTCAAAGCTATATCTCCCATGTAAGACGTCAGAATCCTCACCAGCTTATGATCTACAAGAAGAAGACAATGAAAATATGGAGCAGCATTGTTTCTATTCTGCAGCACATACCTAGAATCACAGTACTGTCCGGTGACAATAATTAAAGTTCAGACATTGCTTTTAAGGCTGCTCTCATACACTGTTCGTAGCTATAGCTATTAAAAGTAAATCCACAGTAATTACTATATTTCCCACTAAATCAAATTGTATATAATTCACATAATCATGAACCAGGAAGTATGAAGACTAAGAGCGACAAGCGTTGTGTACGGAGGAAGTCGGGTTACAGCCGTACTTAAGTTAAACCATGTCTGGAGTTATTTTAAACTATGATCTGTTCCTAAACCTAAGTAGTTTAATGTCCTAAACCTAAAAGTATTTCAAACACTGTTATTAGGGATGTCAATTGATTAAAATATTTAATTCAGATTAATATGGATTGTCCATGAGCAATCTTGCGATCTGTTCAAAATGTAACTTAAAGGAAGATTTGTCAGTGATTTGGTACACTTATCAACATGGGAATGGGCAAATATGCTGCTTTATGCAAATGTACATATATATATTTATTATTGGAAATCAAGTAACAACACAAAATGACAAATATTGTCCAGAAATCCTCACAGGTGCTGAATTTAGCATAAAAAAACATGCTCAAACCGTAACATGGCAAACTCAAGCCCAACAGGCAACAACAGCTGTCAGTGTGTCAGTGTGTGGACTTGACCAAAACTGCATGTGATCATCATGAAGTGGGCATGCCTGTAAAGGGGGACTCAAGGGTACCCATGGAACACATTTACATTCGCATATGTTGAGGTCAGAGCTAGAGGGACCCCTTTGAAAATGGCCAAGACATTTTTTCCTCACGAAAACTTCTTCAATCTTTGACCATCAATGGATTCCTTAGGTTTTCTAGTTAGACAGCCCTAATATCACTAAAACAGTGGAACTGGGAACGTATCCCCAATTCTGTTATATTCAAAAAAGTAAAGTGCAAAGTCTAAACTACTGCCGCATTACACTGGAGACAACTGTCAACAAAGCTGCACTGCATCAAAACAAAGTTAACTTTTGTTGAACAAAACATCATCTCAGTATCAACACCAAAGATATTCTAATTGGAGGATGAGGCGACACTACAGTACTCGGATCAGTATCGACACAACCTGTTGAGTGAGCACAGCAGGATGAAAAACCTGAAGGGCCAGAAAGTAGGTTATAGAAACTCTTGTGCCTCATCTCCACTTGTTTGACTCAAACAGCGTGATACCATGAGGGATATAATACAGATTCTGTCTGCATCTTATTCATTATGAGTGTTATTTCTGTCTATAAATATGTCAGATCTGAAATCAACAATGTTCCTTCATCTCTTTGTACTTTACCAAAGGACTAGTTCCAGTAGAAACAAGGCTTTGACAGCAAATGTTTTGAGTGTCTACAGAGTCTGTTTGGAACCAGAGATGACACTAAACTTCAACAAGATGCTATCAGTTCATTCACACGCTGAAGAGGCAGCCTGTAGTTTCAACCACAAATCTTGTGAACCAGACAGCAGTGAGCCAAATGTCTATATTATGATTTATGTTAAAATTAAATCATACACTTGTAAGCACTTTTACTTTAGGAAATATCTCTATCAATACAGTAAAAATGTTTGATTTTCAGTATGTATGTCAGAGATGTCCCTGGAGTCAAATATGTCAGTCATTGTCAGCAACCAAAAAAATACCAAAGAACAAAGACACTTCCCTCACAAATTAGTGGCATTTTATTTTTAATTTATAAGGGACATGTAATGGTTTATATTTATGGTGAATATATTTAAATAAATCTTATTTCCATATGTGGATTTTGTATATACTGTACAGTTCCCTTTGTTAACATCTTATTTTGAAAACCGGACAGTTTGACAAGTCCGTCATTAGCTCTCCCTCTTGCTCTGTTCATCCAGTACGTCCATGTTAGCATGCAGCTTTAGCCAAGATGTCTAGCTCTGTGTTTCCTGGCAATGTGAGAAACCCAAAGTGTTTTAATACTCTCATTTCAACTCGCTGCGGCCGGCTGCGGTTTGTTTCGGTTGACCGATACAAAGCAGATATCACGTCAGGGTACTGAGACTACAACAATAACAGTGGTAACTTTCCTCTACCTTCACATAGATTTAAATTAAGCAAATATATCGGTTCTGGCCTTAAAAAAATCAATTTCAAAAGTGTAAATACAAAAAAGCAATATATAGTGGAATCAATTTTTTCCCCATCCCTAGCATATATGCTGCAATTAGGTCTGACGGTCTTGATTTAAACTGTCCCTTTGTGGAAACTAACCTTCTGTATAAAGATTCCCTGTCAGTGAACATCTGGTCCGATGGGAGACACTCATATCCATGTCAAAGGCTGCCGGCCAGTTGAAATTCCTAAGTGACACATGCCAAATGACAGTGTGTGTGTGTGTGTGTGTGTGGCGTGTGTGTGTGTGTGTGTGTGTGTGTGTGTGTGTGTGTGTGTGTGTGTTCACAGATTACAGTGGCTATTATGTGGTGTGCTTGCTGTTCTCCGTCGATTTTTTTTAAGTTATTCATTTGTAGGAGGTTTGAGACTTAGACCATGCAGCTAATAAAAATACTTTTATTCCAGCACCAGGACCATGAATCACTCAAACTCAGACGGACTCAAGGCTTTGTCTGTGGTCTGAATATACCACAAAGGCACACAAAGCAAAAAGGGAGAACAAGAAGGGAGTGACAGGAGATGAAAATGGCTAATATAAAAGAAAGAAGACTGGTATGTGTCTAAAAAATACTTCAACCTCTAAGCACTACTACTATTCTGTATATAGGCAGTGATGAATGAAATGTGGGTAAGAGGCTATTATTCCCAACTCCAGGGATCACAAATTGATTGTAAGCAGACAAAAATGGCTTTTTCGCAGCCAGTATTGGGTGTACTGTGATTTTTAAAAGGCTTCTATGAAATGTTCTTTGAGGCAGCAGAAACAGCCTGAAAGAATCAGTTTTGATTATTTTTTGTAGAGTAACCGTTTACTGAGAGGGTTCTTTAAAAAAAAAAAAAAAAGTTCATGCTAAAAGGTTGTTTGTGGATCCAATTCTTCTATAGCAAATAAGAGGCACAGAAGAAACCAGCAAAACAACCATTTTCAGTTCTAGTTAAAACCTTCATTTTACGATATGGACTTTTAGTTTAAGTTTAAGTAAAGACTGTGGTCATATTTCAGGCTTGTCTCATATGCTGTTCGTAGTTATACCTACAAAAAGTAAAGCACTGTAATTTGAATATACAGTATATCCCATATATCAATTTGTATGTAATCCATATAATTGTGAACAAGGTAGTAAAAAAAAAAAAGCGACAAATGCCACATAGGGGTGAGATCGGGGTGGCTAGGTGTCGGTCAAAAAACTCCAGAAACCACAAGTCAACGTTGATTTAATTGTCACATAACTTCCATAATTATGTTACGCTACTTCTGGAGTTATCTTTACCCTATCTTATCTTATCTTTATCTTATCTTATCTTATCTTACCTTACCTACCTATCTTATCTTATCTTTATCTTTAGTATCTGGGGGCGGCAGAACCTGTCTTTTTTGGGTTGGCTTGGGTTCCGGAGGTTCGCCGCTTCATTTCCCGACCTGATCCTGAATTTAATATTATTTTGTTGTTGGAGAGGTGCCCGTTTTTTTCCTCCTCGCCGCCGCCGTCCCCCCCCCAAGCCACCCACCCCCCCCCTCCTCCCCGCCCCCCTCGCCCCCACCCCCCCCCCCCTCCCCCCCCCCTTTATTCATTCATTTGTTTTTTTTTTTTTTCTTTCCCCACCCTTTATTAATTAATTAAAAAAATTTATAAAATTATTTTTCCCTTGCTTGACTAATAAAGATTGATCTTCTTCTCTTCTTCTTCTTCTTCTTTACCCAAACGTTGATGTTCTTGCCATGTAACGTCTGTTCTTAAGCAACACTACTTCCTTAGTTATTTTAATCCAAACCATGATTTTTTTTCCTAAACCTAACCAAGTGGTTTTGTTGCCTAAACCCAAACAAGTAGTTTCCTGTGAAGATGGATGTTTATTTTGGAAAGACTGTATGCATGTAACTAGCAGAAATTGACACATGTTGGACATTTGTCATAGGTTGCTGGACATTTGAAGGAGAATACACAAAAAAAATAGTAATTTGTAATGTTTTTTTTGTAAGATGTCATACAAACACCCACATGAGGATGTGTTCATGGGCATACTGTAGATGTGACATACAACATACACGTACGTCATAGGTCATGTTTGAGCGAATGGCCAATGCTGTCATCTTCCTGGTGAGGACAGTGTCCAGGAAAATGAATGTTTTAGAAGCTGGCAGAGTGTCTGGAATCTGGACTTGGGTTGTTGGGTCAGAAAGTCATGGCATCATGTATACACACTGTTGCAGAGCCAAGTTTTCAGGCTCCCCCCCGTTGCTAATATTTCTCCATATCACAGCGCTACACTGCACACTGGAAACCTCAGCAAAAAAGGCCAGCCAAGAGCTGGACCAATTTCACATCTCCACACCAGAGAACAATGCCCGAAGCAAACACAAAATAACACTGGCCAAAATCTTTGTGTGTGTCCCACTGCAGCTTTAATCTCTTCACCTCAGGATGAAACACACATGTAGAGACGCACGATCGCAAACAGGAGGCGAAAGAAGCAACACCACCAGACAACCAATTACAGGGAGGATCCTCTGTTGACAAGGTGGTCTTGGCTGGAATTAAATTACAGCGTGGGGTGAGCAGCAGTTACTGGCTGTCACGATAAAGCCCTTCAGAAGACACAGCAAAGGATTATCGGCTCTTACAGCTTTAATTGGCAGTTTAATGAAGTCGCCCACAATGTATCTGACAGGCACTAAAGGCGGACATCCTGTTTGTACACATCAAGTACACCTCAGGGTGAAATATGAGTTCGAGAGGGGACTGCAAAGGCTTTCATTAGCAGAGATCACATTTAATTAATCACTCAACGCGGATCATATAAAATGTGTCATGTACTTTCTCTACAATATTATTAACAATGCTAAGGTGTGTTTTACAAGGGCAATTAGCTTTGGATTAGGGGAACGCCGATGCTTTTGAGGAAGAGTCAGCTTCCACTTTTGCCGATGAGCGCTAAATATCCACGACAATATCAAGTATTACGAGAGGAGTATTAGTTGGGGATTATAAACAGTGGCACCTGCCAACAAGGGAGGTCTGAGAAGTATCCAGAGGCGGATTCATTGCAACTTAATGAGGAGATTATACACTGTAATAATCCACCAAGCCTTGCGTAAATAAAGCTTTCAAACCATTTCCACACATGACTATGTAATCACAATTCTCTACTTAAAAGATACAGTGCCTTGAGGTAGAGTAACACCTTTTCTGCATTGTGTGAAGCTGAAGCCTGAATTCTAATTATTATTATTATTTTTTTTTTTTAAGTACTGAAAGTGAGGATGAAGTATCTGTTTTAATAAGTACCCAATCTCCCAAGTCAATATTTCTAGGGTAGGGTACTTCTTCCAGCTCCAGTGTGGAAGTGTCTGGATCAGCTTGGCACATTTGGATTTAGGGATTTTCACACATTCCCACTTGTGGATTTGCTCAAGCTGTGAGTGTCTGTGAGCTGATATCTCCTAGTCATTCTACACATTTTCAAAGGGGATTGAAGTTACTCACATGCTTGCATGTTCAAGTGCTGATGTAAGGTTAGGGTCATCATCATCCTGATGCGACAGACGAAATAAATCTACTGTAGCATTTGTTTAAGGGATGCACTGCAATTTTGGATATGTAGCTCTTACGTGGTTTGAATGCACTTACTGTAAGTCACTTTGGACAACAGCGTCTGCCAAATAGATTTAATGTGATTTAATGTAAAAGTTAATTTGCATTATGAAGTAGGTCTCCACAGGAATTTGCCTGCTGCTCCTGGCTTTCTTCGTGATTGCTGCTGTATCCTCACCGCTGCTGAAATGAACCCACAGAGAATGATGCATCCACCAGTAGGGTCAGAAGCATTTGGACATTCACTCCCGTTGAAAACATGCTTGATGCATAGCTTTGCTGTCTAAATCTTGCAGGCACTTTTACTTGCATGGATGCTTGTGCCTTAAAAGAAAAAAAGAAAACAGGATCCTACATGTTTCCTCTGGTATGGCCAGCCAATCCTGGACCATACAGAAATACGTTTGTGTGCTTTTGTTTTTGAAACAGAGGTGAAATCTAGTCATTAGTTGTGTTTAACTTTACGCATTAAGTGAAATAAAAATGTTAGCAGGATGTAATCAGTAATTTATTGCTTTATTGATGAACAAAAAAGCTTGGTAGGGATGTCACTAGAACAAATACTTTGGCACCAAGTTGATGCAAAAATGGCATGGCTAAATAACAGAGCTAACAGCTAACGTACAGACGTTGCATTGAATTATGATGTTTTCAATAAATTGTTATTATTTGTGTCTAGTCAGTAAAAATGAGTATTACTACATGAGTTATCATTATGTGTTTAAATGCAATCTTGTAAAATTTGTTGAGAACGTTGAAGCAAATCATCACAGATAAATAATAAATTTGCAAAACAGTATGCAAACGTAATAAAGGAGTGTACATTGAAGAACGTGGGATTTATTGTTTTGGTTTTCCCGTGGTATCAAATTGAGTATGAAGAATTGTGGAATGTCACTGGCATTGGTATCAACGACTATGTATCAAGTCTGATGACATCCCTGTGGCTTAGAGACTGGAGTGGACCAGAATGAACTGGGACTTTAGATAACCAGTGGTTATGGATGACCGCATGCAGCACCTGTGCTACTGCAGTCTCATGGTACAGCAGGCAACTCATCAGAATGTATCAATAATATATCAGAAACAGTCCAGCATGTCAAATTGGTTTACAAAACTGAACTGCCAAATATTCTCTAGTATATTCAGCAAAAAAAGATGTACACCTCTTCCTCCAGATACATGTGTGCAACAATGAAAGTTATGTTTGTATTACTCGTCCCTTGTTACGCAGAGCTTGCTGAGAAGACAAGACAGGAAGGGAAAATCAAAACATCTATTCTTTGTCCTGGCAAAGTCCAATTGCTCATTATCAGCCATTAGTGATGTTTGGATGTGACACCAGCTATTATTTCCCTCCAGACCTGCCTGAAGTCTGAAAATGTGAAAATGCCTGTTATGTAACTGGCTATCAGTTCCTCATCACTAGCGTGTCTTACAGCTTTGCGGTATCATCTGCTATGATTCACCAGCAGTGCTGTAGCTTACCGGGTAGAGCCATGAACCGGCGCTTTTAGGGATCAGATGTTTTACTCCCACCGGGGTCATTTTAACTAGAGATGTTATTCAATCAGCCTAATGTAAGGCACTTTGGATGAGAGCCCTCACCAAATGGTTATACATTCAGAATTAGAGACCAACGCATGAACACCCCTCTTCCTCCAGACTTTTTTCTTGCTGGAAGAGAGCGCTTGCTTACATCCCATGGCTAACAAAGGACGGCGGTAGCTGGCCACAGCGGCCTGTACTTCTGCTCCGTCTATCAAGGCGAACAGTGTTGTGGGCATCAGACTGATGACCGCAGCTTTTCTGTTCCCTGCAGAGTCAAGGAAATGGTCTTTTTATTGTCTTGGCCTGCCACTGCTGCCACAACCTCACTTATCAGACAGAAACACACAGCCCTGCAGTAAAAAAAAACACCAACTCTGGGACATGTACACACAATCACAGAAGCTTACAGGCATGTCTGTGAGTAGAGACACATATACATGCTACTAAAAAGAACAGGGGTTTTAACAGACAAATGTCCCTGCTCTCAGAAAAGACAACACATACATATAAAGAGGGGGGATGCTCCAGGATACACTTTTCCCAGCAGGTGTTCCTCATCCAGTGAGATTATTCCACCCAAAAGCCAAACAAAGCAACAACCTGCCAAGAAAGAAACCTCACAGAGAGCCAGGGGAGGGGAAGGCTGTGGTATCTGGTAGTGCACCAGTTACTAATATTAAAGACACAAGAGTTCCTCTGTTCGGCTCAGCTATCTTATCTCATGGTACTGCTGTTATAAGAGGCACCAACAGCCTGTACATGCCTTCATCTACACAGCAAGTAAGGAGGGACCTGTGTGATTACCGGAGATGTGGCCAGAGGCTCCATGTTTGACAGTATTATCAGCTGTACCACTAGTTTCCCAGCAGGGAAACAAGAGGAGAGAAAAGCTCAGAGGCAGAGAGAAATTCTTCAGCTCTATCATCATCAAATAAAAAAAAAATAAATAAAAAAAAACAACAGGTGGTTATTTTTTTCCCCCCATTTTCCTCTTTTTTTTTTTTTTTTTTTTTTTCTCCTTCTTTCACCCCCTTTTTATTAATGATGAAAAAAAATATAAATAATTTATTATTATTTTTTATAAAATTATAATATTTTTCTTCTTTTTTTATAAAAAGAGATATTTTTTTTTTACTTTTATTAACATTGGTGTGGGGAAATATTATTATATTTTATTTTTTTTTTTTAAAATCACTTAACAACACAAAACAATGACAAATATTTTCCAGAAACCATCACAGGTACTGCATTTAGCATAAAATATATGCTTAAATCATAATATGGCAAACTGCAGCCCAACAGGCAACAGCTGTCAGTGTGTCAGTGTGCTGACTTGACTATGACTTGCCCCAAATTACATGTGATTATCATAAAGAAGAAGAAGAAGAAGAAGATCTACCTTTATTAGTCCCACAGTGGGGAAATTCAATTTACACTCTGTTAAACTCATACATGGTACATGCAGACCTGAAACACACATACATGCATTAATGGAGAGCCGTCAGAGTGAGGGGGCTGCTCCTGACAAGCGCCCCGAGCAGTTGGGGGTTTGGTGCCTTGCTCAGGGGCACCTCGGCAGTGCCCAAGAGGTAAACTGGCACCTCTCCAGCTACCAGTTCACACTCAGTTTTTGGTCCATGTCGGGACTTGAACCGGTGACCCTCCGGTTCCCAAGCCAACTCCCTACAGACTGAGCTACTGCCGCCCCAAAGTGGGCATGTCTGTAAAGGGGAGACTGTTGGGTACCCATAGAACCCAATTACATTCCCATATCTGGAAGTCAGAGGTCAGGGGACCCCTTTGAAAATGGACGTGGCAGTTTTTCCTCACCAAAATTTAGCGTACGTTTGGAGAGTTATTTACCCTCCTTCCCAACAAACTAGTATAACATGGTTGGGATCCATTAGGTTTTCTAGTTTCATATGATACCAGTATCTTCACTCTAGCTTTAAAACTAAGCCCACTACAACCTAAAAATTGTAAGTTGCATTAATGCATTAAAGAAATTAGTGGCATTTAAATGAATTTGCATGAATGTGTTATTATCATGCTAACTTTGACAGACTGAATAAATCAGACAGAACCAGAAAATGCCCTGTTCAGACCTGGCACTAACATGAGTGTTGGGTGATCTGAACACCAGTGGACAGCTTTAAGTATGTCTGTTCACACCTGGCAGAATAAGTCATGTGTCTTTAGGCTAGAGCACGGTACAGAGCTTCAGAGCCGGGGATGACAGTGAGCAGGTGGGTGGGTGGGTGTCAGCTCTGTGCGGAGCACCAGAACAAAAACACTAACACATCTTGGTCAGTATGATAAGAATGCGCTTCCTGTGCCTAGTCTGATAGTCAGCGGATATGCAGCCAATAGATAAGACATATTGTAATAAAATACTGTTGTACCAACAGGATATACTATAGTAGAACATATGCCATAAGTCATACAAGCGTCTGTCTATTCACATGAGGAGTGCAGTGAGACCCCCGCAGATCCCAGCAGGACGTCAGTTGAGTAGGCGGTCCTCCAATGAGGCCCAGGACATATTTGTATACACAGTGCTAAAGGCATGTGGCCATAGGCCCCGTTCAGTCAGATCTGGTATTAATATGCATACATCTGTTCATACCTTGCATTAGAATGCATCTCCACATGCTTCTTGAGTAGCCACCTGTGATCCGATCTCACTTCCCTGCTCTATAGGCAAATAAACACGTGGTAAACACATGGCTGATACAGCAGACGTTGTGATGTACTATTACCGGAATGTCAGTAGTAATACCCTACATACTGGACAGGATACAGCAGAGCACCGTTTCCATGCTGACAAGCACTCGTGTCTACTTGTTTATTCACCTGAGGAGCACAGAGACCCACTGATCACAGTGTGGCCCAGGCATAGTGGCGTACATACTGCTTAAAGATTGGGGTCATATGGGTTCCAGACCACCTCTGAATGTGGTCTGAAAGATCTGACATCAATGCATCCTCGATGCGTTCACATCTGTACTTAGAGAAGAAGAAGAAGAAGAAGAAGAAGAAGAAGAAGATATTCCTTTATTAGTCCCACAGTGGGGAAATTCAGTTTACACTCTGTTGTTCACACAGTACATATACATGCGTCAATGGAGAGATGTCAGAGTGAGGGGGCTGCTCTTGACAAGCGCCCAGAGCAGTTGGGGGTTCGGTGCCTTGCTCAGGGGCACCTCGGCAGTGCCCAAGAGGTAAACTGGCCTCTCCAGCAACCAGTTGGTCTTGGTCCATGGGGGACTTGAACCGGCGTCCTCCGCTTCCTAACCCAAGTCCTTACGGACTGAGCTACTCCGCCCCTGAGATGTGTATACTAGAACTGAAAAGTTCGTCAGGTGGTTTCTTCAATGCTTCTTCTACGTTACAGACAAACTGGATTCACAACCTTTTAGATTACGCTTTCTTCTTAAAGAAACCCACAGTAAATGGTTACTCTAGTCTAGAGAACCGTCAAAGGTGCCTCAAAGAGGTGATCGGCTCACCCAGGATGCATGTTACAGCAATGCAAGATCTGAACAGGGCCCAAGTTAAAAGCTTAAACTATCTCCCTTAAATTTGCAGTTATTTTATGTTCTCATTCCCTCCAATGTATAGCCAACAAGTCAGAGGAGTGGAACATTTCTGCTCTCAAAATGCTTTCAAACCTGACCTATCTTCACACCCCAATTCACTTCCAAGCCCATTTCATTCTGGAAAGCAGCTTGTACTGAACTGAAAGCTTTACAAAGGTCTATAAAAATAATGTGAACCTTTTCACTTATGCAATATCAAGCTCATAATTCGTGCCTCACCTCCTTGCCATTTAATTATTTGGTCCTTTTTTTATTGGTTTATTTAGCCAATATCTCTTTTCAGAGCAATTTCTGTGAGCGCTTCAATGACATTCCACTGTGGCACATATTCAATACCCAGATCAGTAAAGCAATCAGGGGTAGTTCTGGGTCTCATCTGCCACACAAACACCCTATTTCCCCCTGCACTCCATGCAAATGCCCGTCTTTGTTCTTCCACTGGTGGATATCCAAAATTGGATTTCTCTTACAGCACTTGCTGGCAAATTCAGATGGATTTGGAGGAGGGAGGGGGAAACCCTTTGTCTTAACCAAATTACAAGGAAGCGAGAATGAAAAAGTCCAACACTCAGCAGTGAGATTCCTGAATCGTATGGCACTGCGATTCGGTTATGAAGGGAGAAATTCTGCTGCCTCAATCAGGCGATGTGAGGACGTTAATTGTCAGGAAGAAAAAAAAGAGAGAAAGGGGAGAAATTCAGAAGAGAGCTTTTTGTATATACAAAGAAAAGAGCGCTTTGAGAATGATGTGGCAGAAGACAGAACCAAAAATCGGAAAGAGTCGTATGAGCCAACAGAAACAAAGGCCTCTTCTGCTCCACAGACAGGTGACATTAGGTATGAAATAGAGAATATTGCATTAGCAGTGGTGATCCTCAGTGATCCTCTCAATTAGAGCAGCTCTAGATAAGGCTTTCTTAACAGGATTCATAGGAAAAGTTAAAGCAATAAAGAGAACATGTTCAACTCTGCATATCGCTTGTCTCAATCTTGAAAGTACATTTTCATTTAATTCAGTCATGCTTTCTTCAGAATATTCTCCAATAACACAATCTGGTTTTCATTTCCCTCACAAGCAAAGATCAAACATTCCATGGAGGCATTTCCATTAGCAAAGGGCATCGTAAATTTCCCCCATCGATGTTTCTCCTGATAAAAAAAGGGCCATGATTAAGGGAGTTACGTCAAAGCGTCTCTGCGCAAATTAAAAATTCTTTCAATGCGGCAGCATCATTATTTAACTGATCCACAGAGAGTGGAGGAGTAATCTAATTTTCACTTGTTCCAAAGGGTTTCAGGGTTTAAAAAGAGTCTCCTTGTCTCCCATTTTTACCACAGGGATTTAAATAAATCCCTTCACATCTGGTGATGCCAACCAACAACACACAGACACGCGTTGAGGTTAGCTTGCAGTAGAGCAGCCGGCTTGTGGATACCAGTTTGTAGGTTTGAATCAGGCTGTGTCCAATCAAATGGCTGATTGACCAGCAAACAACACCTTTATTTGCATACCATTAAATAAACCTTTGCACCACTTCTTTCTCTACACCACAAGTTTGTATTGTGAGGTATCAGATTACCATTTGTGCAAAAAAACACATAGCATCAAAGTGAGTAGAGGAAAAAAGGCTAATAAAGAAGGGGCAATTGGACAGGGGGCTTTTTGCGCCCAGGGAGGGACTTTCAAAAGATAAATATTTAAGAACAAAAACAAAAGAGGCACTGCCATTCCAGCGTTTTGTCCCTGTAGAGTCTGACCACTTGCAAATGCTGCCACAGTCTCACAACGGCTGCTGTGGATGTTTTGATGTGGCACCGACCTGGACTTGTGTGTTTAGCAGCAGACCACAGAAAAAAACAGCAGAGGGGAGCTGAGGCCGAGGCTGACTGGCAGCTTGCTTTGCTACTGATATTTGTTTCAACTTCAGGGAGTTAAAGTGAGATGAAAAAGACTCGGGCGCCTCAGCAAAGAGGAGCAGGAGAACGCTGCCAGCAAGGAAGTGTGAGCGCTGCCCAGGCTGGCTCAACACACCAATACATGACTTACTGATGCTGCAGCTGCTGCCTGTCTAGTTGTGTCAATAATCAGAGACGGTCTTTCGTCACGCTCTAAATTTGAAAGGTAAGTGTAATAAAGTGTCGTCCCTGACAGAGCACAGTGGCTGTGGTCACCTCGAATTCATATGTTGGTTTCTGGCAGTGACCAGTTTTAAAGGCAGGGAGAAATGTTACCAAACTGTTTTAATTCATTTCAGCAGCACGACCCTCTTACACAGCTTTTATCTCAATCCGCATGTTCCAGCCTGCAGCTTGTCAGCAAAGATGTGACAAAATTGAGAAAATCTGCTTCACTAGCTGAATCCTACAAATGGTTTACATTTTACACAGTTGATTATTAAAATAGCTGTCAATTAAAATCCTAGCAGTTTTAAAAAGGCATCAGTTTGTTTGTTTTTTTCATGCAGAAATGCAGAATATGTCATTTCTACATTCAAGGTTAGGAATCAAGAATCAGTTCCTGTTGAGAACCAGTTTCTAGTTGTCCGTTGCCTTGAAATCACATTCCTTCATGAATATCGTTTCCTCTTATCAATGCTGTGTCAGAGGATGGGTCCTATTCATTCCTCTGAGAGTTGCTCAGTAGAGCATATTGCCAAAATGGCTTGACTCTCATGATTAAGTACCTGTACCGTCCGACAATCTTCCACATCCACTGGGCCCATAGAGCAGGCGGAGCAGTGTTTCCTTTAACCCCGCCTCCCAGCCCTCAATCCAGCCTTGGACTGGTGCTCATTCACACGAACGATGGAAGGAAACTAAGTCTGGATTTGATTTTTAGTGCATTTTACAAGTTTAAGGACCTAGAGATTTAAATAAGGGCTATTCAAATGTAGCATTCGAACGATTATGTGTCTGAGCATATTAAGCCGATTATCAAGACGGCGCATCTGCAGGCAGCCCAGTGTTGTTGTTGCTGTAGAGCACGTATGACTCCACTCCAAATGTTCATATTGGGAGGTTGATTTACCTAAAAAAAAATCTGCTTAGTTAAATATGTCTATTTCCCAATGCAAGTCTATGGGAAAAGGTCTATTTGATAACCGATAACCGACCCTCGTTGACCGATTATTAATTGTTAACAACAAGATTAGTGCAGCGTAGCAGTGTGCCAGCTGCAGTGTAGGAGTACGACAGACAACTGAGTCCCCAGTTCACCTGTCCGGAAGCGTTAGCAGCCACTTTCCCAGTAAAAGTCCGTCACTACCGCCGCATCATTTAGTTTAGCAGGTTGTCCGTCACCCAACGTAACTTCAGCGATTGTCTGACAAACCGTGTGTGTGCTTGTGTTCTCGTTTTGTCATGAAACAATAATGGAATCAGTATCAATAAAATATCATCAATTCCCATCTCTAGCTACATCTTTGCATGTTTATGTCTGGTCCAACAATGCCACCTCTCCCTTTTCCCATCCACCCTTCCCATGTGCTGATATGAGTGGGCAGCTATCAGCCTCTCTGTCAGCAATCTCTGCCACACCGCCAAAGTTAGACTGGGCCTCGGTTGCAGTCTTGACACACACGTTGTCATTCATGCATACAATCACGCAGGTAGAACCATGCTCAGAGGGCTCTCTAAAACGTATATGGAGCATAAAACAGGGCCGGCTGACAGGCTTACGCAGCGATACATTCTTTGCTTTGCCATGCGAAGTTACTGTAATTGGAGTGCCTTCCAAAGCCTCAGCTTCTCCTGGAAGAATGGTATCAAAGCTGACAGCATTTGCTGGATTTCTCTTTGCTGAGCTCACGGGCCGGTGCTCCGCTCTCAGCTACACCACTTCAGACTCTGCTTCAGAGCTACGCTCAACACTGAACACTGTTTTTTCCAGCATCACTTAAAGTGAGTCAGCGCAAGTAGCTAGACTTAGTTTGTCAAAGAAGCTGACACTTTTAAGCTAAACAGCTCAAATACCCCAGTGGAATAGGTGCATTCACATCATATACTGTACACATGTGTTCATCTGAAAAGTATAAATTTAAAGCAGAAGGCTGATTCAGTTTCATCATCTTTCCATTGTAGTTTTTTCTTGTGATGTTTCTAGGTTCTCACTTTCAACCAAGCGGCAACATCCGGTTTTAAAAAGTGAAGCCAAAGCTGAAGTGCCTGAAATCTGCATTATTTCTAATATCCAGCAGGGGGCGACTCCTCTGGTTGCAAAAAGAAGTCAGATTGTATAGAAGTCTATGAGAAAATGATCCTACTTCTCACTTGATTTATTACCTCAGTAAACACTGTAAACGTGAGTTTATGGCCTCACTAGATTCAAGTCTTCTTCAATACAGCATGATGTTCATTTAGTACATTATGGTCCCATTTAGACTCAAATAGACCATAAAGCAGGGTATGCTTTAGGGCATGGCTATCTTGTGATTGACAGGTCGCTACCACAACGTTGTCACATAGTTGTCACATCTGGGAGTTGTCCTTTATTTCACTATACAACTTTAACCTTTTCAGTGTGTTTTCAAGGTCAAGAAAGTTAACTGTAACATTTTTGACTGCTTAAAAATATCTTATTCAGTGTTTGGTTGAACTTAGCGACAGCGTTTCGTGTCACTTTTGGTTGCAAAAACCCAACATGATAACAACCAAAAACCAGCAAAGCAATAGCCAAAACGCCGGACTTGAGACTTCAAAACTCAGTCCATAAACCGATGGGTGACATCACAGTGACCACGTCCATTTGTTATATACAGCTATGCTTTCAACTGTCAATGAGCTCCTTAAGCACTTTCATGTCAAAAGATGGGACATTTTCAAGCTTACCAGCTGAACGTAATGGAACAGACGCATTAAGTTCTCAATACAGGGAAATTTAAAGCAAGATGAAATCCCACTATGCCCTACTCTGGCTTACCTGGTCAATTTATTATAAAGGCTAACAGTATTATTCATTCACATCCTGACACAAACACCAAAGGCAATAGGGCTGTTAATAATTAACTGTTTAACTGTCAACCAACATTAAGAATTTTGACCAATTAATGCTATCTATTGCTATTAAATGGTTAAAAGAAATATCAAAAAATAAATAAAAAGCTGAGCAAATCTCAGAGGAGCAGCTTATGACTTAAAGGAGGATAGGTGGTCCGCATTTATTCCCTGACAAAAAAAACTGTAGACACACTGCACTGCTACGTTCACAGCTATAACGGCACTGACAACCCCACACTCACACTCACGGCCTGTCCAACACTTACTAACGTTACTCCAGGCAGACACAGTTGACAACATTACAGCTAAACTAATTGATGACGTGAAGAAATTGACAGTTTGTGTCCATGACAATACACACAGCAACATGGTTGCTACAGTAACTCTCCCTGTCTGACTGTCGGTTGTCCTCATACAATGCAGCTGGTGATAAATGATGGATTTAACCATGGAACTGCATGGAACGTACTAATCTTATTGGTTTACAGTTAATAATCAGTTAATGAGGATCGGCTCTCAGAAGAAAAAATCTAAATTAACATCTCTAATGGAAACTCCTCATTATCATTACTGACCACTGTTGTTACTCAGTATCTAAAGCAATACTTCTAAAAACTTTGGGTTGAGCCGCAATAGGGGCAGGAGTCAAACCACATGACAGGAGTACTAATATGACTTAATGAGCACAGGTCAGGATATGACAAACTTTGTTAGTTCAGTAAGAGCTGAACAATCTCAGGAATTCACTGGATGCACAAGGCAAGCATGAGCTATTTCACTTTCTTTGCTTCTTTTGTTGCTGATAAGCTTAAATAGGTGCAAGGTCACTTTCTTTAGCCTTCAAAAAGGTACATCCTGGAACCCTGGACTGCTAAATAATAGGATTTATAATACCAATCATAAATCAGTGACAACAGTACTGCACTGTGTCAAAAAAAAATGCATGAATTTCCATGAGGCAAGCTCGTTGGCATGATGGGGTCCCAACCTTCGCTGCACACAGTGTCCTCACAATTGTTGACATGGAGAACAAAATGATTGTTCCCATTTTAACTTTCATTTCATAGGCTCATGGATGAATTATGCAAAAGTGGACTTTTTAGCATTGAAATTCATCTTCTCACCAGTGCCTGTACACCTGTTTACAGAGGCCTGACATCGCCTACTCAATGTGGCATTTTGAAAAGGTTGTCAAAAATAATGCAATAATAGTGCTTTAATGCAATTTTTTTTTATTATTTCTTTAACGCATTAATGGGGGCTGCACGGTGGTACAGTGGTTAGCGCTGTCGCCTCACAGCAAGAGAGTCGCAGGTTCGATTCCAGCTTGCGGCTCTTCTGTGTGGAGTTTGCATGTTCTCCCCGTGTAAGCGTGGGTTTTCTCTGGGTACTCCAGCTTCCTCCCACAGTCCAAAGACATGCTGTTTAGGTTAATTGATGACTCTTAATCGCCCGTAGGTGTGGATGTGAGCGTGAATGGTTGTCTGTCTCTATGTGCCCTGCGATGGACTGGCGACCTGTCCAGGGTGAATCCCACCTTCGCCCAATGCCAGCTGGGATCGGCTCCAGCCCCCCCACGACCCCTAACGGGATAAGCGGTTGATGATGGATGGATGGATGGATAACGCATTAATGCAACAGGCTCAGTTTTAAAGCTAGAGTGAAGATACTGGCATCATATGATGACTAGCAAACCTAACTAAAAATCAGTTGGTACCATCCATGTCGTATTAACTTGTTGGGAAGGAGGCTCAATAATGCTCCAAAGTCACGCTAAATTTTTGAAAGGAAAAACACGTCCATTTTCAAAGGGGTCCCTTGACCTCTGACCTCAAGATATGTGAATGAAAATGGGTTCTATGGGTACCCACAACTTCATGATAATCACATGCAGTTTGGTGCAAGTCATAGTCAAGTCAGCACACTGACAGCTGTTGTTGTCTGTTGGGATTGAGTTTGCCATGTTATGATTTGAACATATTTTTTAAACTAAATGCAGTACCTGTGAGGGTTTCTGGACATAATAAATAGAGTATTGAATAATGCAAACCTCCCTTTAGACATTCATGCTATTAATTTGTGATTAACTACGGACAACCATACGAATAATATATGTTATATAAATATTTTAATCAATTGACAGCTTCTGCAAAACAGCATCTTCTTCAAATAAATCTCGTCTTTGCATACAATTCCATCATTGAACACACATACAGCAGCGATGCTGCTTATTTCGTATTAACTTTAACTGCAGCCCAAATCCAAACACTTTGCTGAGTGGGAGAAATCATTTTTCTGTGTATGTGCCTCTCATTATCTGTCTCCATCTCCACCTCAGCTGTGAGCTCGCTCTCTCTGCGTTCCCTCTAGATTACACATCTATCCTCCTACAGCTCCAGCTGTTAACCTCAAAGCGACACAGCACTGTAACTATGGTAACGCGCCACCACCACCACACTGGACTTTTACTATCATCACCCTCATTATCATCATCGCCTCCATTGTGGATGTTGAGATTGTGGGACCACTCCCAATCTTCTGATCAGGGCCTGATTTGCATAATGTGACGAACGCCGTTGATGCTGAGCGGGGGCAAGCTGGCTGGGTTTCACGCTCGACTGAAAAATGATCGGCAGATGTGAAGCTCAGTAATTGAAAAAAAAAAAAAAAAAAATGGAAACACGGTCACTGCAAAGGTGAGAGTGTGCATGTATTCCTGCACGTGAATGTGTCTTGTTTGCTCCCAGGAGTTTTTACCATATCTTCCTGACTACTAGCATTGACAGATCTCATTTTTTCCCTCCTCTCTTGTAGGTGCGAGCAACCTTGTGTGTTTGCCCTGAATGACCTGAAGAAGTTTTCCCTCTCCACTTCCAGCTTCACGCTTCACTGTCTCCCAGGGCGCTGCTTTTGGCAGCCAGATCCAAAAGGGATTGGTTGAGCTTGTAAGGAACAATGAAAACACCAGGTCCTATGTTTCCAATCTTGAAGCTAAGATTGGAGAGGGTAGAATATATGACCTAAGGCGCATGTGTTTCCCATTTATCTTTCATTCATTCAGGTACTCTCATTGTGCTTTTGTCAGAAAAGACCAAAGAACGCTGCTGAAAAATGTCCTGGGGAGACACTGTTCTGGTCTGAATTGTTTCCTCATCACAATTAGTGTGCATGCATTCAGTCTTCTCAAATTTCCCCTTGGGGCCAACGATTATCACGCGTGATACTTAGCAGAAGACTGGGATTACATGAGGAAATGCTTTCCATGCTGGTCTATATACAGCACACATACAGCAGACAAGAGCATGCCTAAATCTGATCCTACGCATACTGTAAATAGACCCAAAGCTTTGACCAATAAAGTCAACTATACTGTAGCTTCTATTCAGTATATGCCTGTTTACTCTGGGGACAATTGGTACAATTGTATATTTTAGTGCCATTTTACACAAATGAGTGTGGCTTCTACTTTGGTTCACTACTGTTCTGAAGATTGGTGGTTTTGATATGATAATATCTTTGGGGTAAGAATGTGTTTTCTCAGGTTTTTCTTCTTGTACTCAGCCTTCTCACTTGGCGTATATCTGTGTGCCACTGCCAGTATGAGGTCACTCAACACCCAGCAGGTGTTACTGTGTATTATTGGTACTGTTGGGTAAGAAAAGAAGGGCTGTAAACTCAGCAGCACCCACAACACAGTGCTGCTGGTATCAGAGTAATCTGCAGGTATCATAAAAGAGAAATGGCAACTTGTTCAGCGCAACCTAAAAGTGACTTTACAACAATAATAAAACCGACACTTTCCTGAAACTAAAAGTAAGAAAAAGTTTTGGCATATAAAAAGGTACAGGGGGTTTTATGATATCAATCATTTGGTAGATGAGAGAAGTTAGCAAAAGTGTGACCTGACTGTGGCATCAAAAGAAAGGTCGATCAAATTTAAAAGATAACGTCAGTATTGAGGAATCACACTGCAGCCACCAGCCGCCGAACAAGCTGTAATGTAATCATTAGGGGCAACCTGGCACCATCAGCTCACGTCCACTGAAAGTGCTTGTTTTTTGCCACTGACATGCTCAGATTGTTATTATAAGTGTCTGACAACATTATGGAAAGGAAACTGAAGAGATATGAAACGTTTTCCTTATTTTTCACTTGATCCGGCCTGTTTCTTATTATGCCTCGCTCAAAGAAGCCTTGCTCTAAAATCTTGCGTCACATCCATATTGTTGAAATCATCTAAATATTCAGCCATGACATTGAAAATCGTTTAGATAACACTAAGCTAAGCCGGCATCCCGTGGCACTCTTCTCTCCTCTCACTCACGTTTTTCTTCTGGCAACAAGTCAAATGACACAATGACAAAGGGAGAGCGAAAGGTAAGAAAATGTTTTATTTTTCTGTAGTGTCATTTGTGGTCAGACACTTATAATGACAATCTGAGCATGTGAGTGGCAAAAACAAGCACGTTTGGTGGATGTAAACTGAAGGTGCCAGGTTGCCCCTAATAATTACATTACAGCTTGTTTAGCGGTTGGTAGCTGCAGCGTTTTCCTTCAATACTGGACCAGTTTCACGAATTGTTAATTGTCCCTATTAGTTAGACAAAAACGTGGGAAAATAAGGTCTAGGTTGAAAAATACCAAAGTTATTCTTTAAAGGTTTGCTCCTGTTGAAAGCAAGAACAGTCAACACAAATGCTGTGCATTTCCAGCCGCATCCGAGTTACTTATCTTTAGCATCTACCGCTACCCACCGCTGAAGTTCACCCTACACTACAGAACTTTACAGTGCATTACAGGGCAACTCTGTGTCGAAGCTGGGTGTGTTCACAAGTTCTCAAAGTACGCAGAAGTTAAGCCTTATAACTTTCAAACCGTAGAGGTCAGAGAAATCCCTCGGTGTGGCGATTTCTGGCCCTTGACTGCACACCCTACATTTTGTGTCTAAATGACAAATGGTCTCTTCTTTTGGGGTGGGGCGAATGTGCACTTAATGTCAATTTAGCTATTAGTTTTCAGGATGTGTCGGTCAAACCAAGTACATTGACAGATAACGCAACACAGAGGAGTAACAACCACCCTGGACATAAAAAGTGTAAAAAGCAATGCAGCTTCAAATAGTGGGCTGCCAAATGTCCATCATCAGTCAAAGTACATTCAGTCCAAGAATACCGAGTCGATACCTGTGGGGAACAATCCTCTCAAACTGTCTTTGGAAGAAGGAACTTCTCAGTCGAGTGTCTGCACATTTTGAAAAGCACTATCTCCAATCACTGAGCTCTGTACTCCTTTATCATTTCAGCTGCAGGGCTGCGTGCTACAACAGATATCTTGTTTATGGAATGAAGCTCCTCAGTTGTTTCAGAGGCCTTTTCAATGCAGCAAGGAATATTTCTTGGGGCAGGAGGTCAGTTTCTTTATCCTTGTTTGATACTGACCACTCACATCCTTGTCTTTCTTTCTTTTCTTGTTTTTAACTGGACCTTTAACTTCATTTACTCAATACTAAACCTCTTCCTCATACTATTTGTAACTTCCCATGCCTTTTCCCCTCATGTAAAAATGTCATCCTATACATTTTAATGATCTGTGTGAAGAACTTTGAAACAACCTGACCTCTATTTAGAACCCTACCTTACTTTTCCCATTAGTTCACAGCAATTATCTTGATCATTAGCTACCTATTGTATGCAAAGTACCTCCAGATCGCCCCAGAGGTGCTACTCTGTCAATCTAGCCCTCAAATCCTGCAGTGTGTGTATGATGTATGAAGTCAGTTAATACCTCAATCTATGAAGAACATTATGGCCACCCCATTCTAAAGAGCACATTATTTCTGATACGAGTGCCTGGCTTGCCCTGATGAGGCTTGCTCTGATGGATGGAGACAGGCCTACTGAAAGTTTTGGCAATGAGACAGGGGGCGGAGGAACGGCATTAGCTGTGGACAACTTTGTCATTAGGTAACAGTTCAAAGTACAGTTCAAAATAAATGAGCGCTAAGCGGTGTGATGGAGAGGGACTCCTTAGTCATAAATGGGTGTAATAGCAGTCCAAGTAGTTTTCAATCTGGCTTCAGGCATTAATACGTCTCCTGCATGAGCAGACTGTCTCCAAGGTTGGACTCTGATAGGCAACAAAATCCACCTGACTGTTGCAGAAATGCAGTACCATTTCACATTTTAGACACAGCTTGTGAAGACCTGCACATTTTTCTGAACTGGTTCAACCATAAATTGTATATAAAGATGGACGACATGACAGCTCCCCAAACGTCAAGCCAAAAAATCTTGCTTGCTCTTAGCCCGCCCCCTCTCTGTTAACAGATTGGACATGGTTTCTGTTATATTAGGTAGTCTTGATCAAGCTGATGTGTGTTCCAGTGTTCATTTTTTTTCCGATAAGTTTGGTTTTAATTAGTTACCTGATGCTATAAAAAGAGGGTTAGACATAATGATTGACAGCTGTGATTGACAGCTGCTCTAAGTGAAGTTACAATCACAGAGCAGGAGGATTGTACATTGAATAGGAACGTGAAGAGGAAGTGTAACTGTAACTTTAACCATCACAGACCAGTGCCAATGTCAATCCCTGCAGAGAAAGACACCACAAACAAAGGGACTGCATTCAGGGCTCCAGACTAACTTTTTACATTGTTTGCACTGGTGCACATAACTTTTTCATTTAGGTGAAATAATAAATCTCATGCAGCTCAACATCCACTCCTTTATTACAGTTTGTATACTGTTTTTTGTTAGGAAGGTCATAATACCATCTCTGATATCTATTTTATATTGCTGTAAAAAAAATCTCCTTCAAACAACTGGATTTATTCAATTTTCTAGCCAAAAACTACATTTAATGAGATGACATTCATTAGTTAGAATTTACCTTTGCCCAATACTCATCTTAGAGCATGAACGCGTCATAACTTTAAATCAATGACACCTCCTGTTAAGCTCTCATCCTGCACATGTCAACACATTTGTTGTTCACAATGTAACATTATGAGGCTGGTCGAGTTTAACAGTCTATCTACAGTACCGTCAGGTATCCACGTTTGCATGTTATGCTGGTATCAGAGTAGCATAACATGAATGGTTGAGTAACAGAGTGACGCGCTACACGCAGGTCAGCTGTTCAATCATTGGAACAGAGAAGAAATTAGCGGTAAAGTTCTCTCACATCATTAAATGAACAGCAGTGTCACACTCACACATATTCACACTTTCTGCTCTCCCCGCTTGTGAAATGAATCCGGCGCTGTGTTCAGGTTTAGGTATCTTATGGGGACCAGGTAGAAAGGTGGTGGAGCAGTTACCTTTGCCGGTGCTGCCAGTGTAACGGGCGCCGCAGCATTTATGAAACAATGAAAACAATCACTAGTTTTCTATATTTTAAACTACCATCCTGTTTTATGGTTGTGGTGTAGCTCGAGGAGTAGTAGTCCACAGGGCACGGTTTCTCACACACACACACACACACACACACACACACACACACACACACACACACACACACACAACCTGCATTCCACAGATTTGTAGTTGCAAATGCAACCAAAATAGCTGTTCCCCAACATGTCAACATCCACACAGCACAACTACAATCATACAATATGTAGTGAGTACAGCTACACACACACACACACACACACACACACACACACACACACACACACACACACACACACACACACACACACACACACACACACACACACACACACAGAGAGAGAGAGAGAGAGAGAGAGAGAGAGAGAGAGAGAGAGAGAGAGAGAGAGAGAGAGAGAGAGAGAGAGAAGAGCTTGTTTATCAAGTTGTACGAGGGCTCGATAACATTTCAACATACTTCCTCCTCAAGTCCAGACAGATGAAAAGATTCACTTTTATCTACTCAGGAATGCTTTGCCAAGTGTGGATGGTCTCTGCTTCAAAACACAGCTTCACACACTTCAGATAAGACCTGGGAGATGCTCATGTAATCACAGTTGTCTACTGCTGGTTATTGAGCAGTTGGGGCAGTTGAAGTATATATGTTTCATTCAAGCAATCTACGACGGCTTCTTGTGAAAGTGTTACTCCTCTCACTTTCCCCACAGAAATGTCTGTTTCCCAGGGATTTGAACGAGGAACCTATAGTATCAAACCTGTAGGCTTCTAATTATCGCCGCTCACACTGATCAGAGACTCAGCTCACTTTCACTCTCCTTCTACAGTTGGCCGGAGCCTATGGGCACATTTAACATTTTTATTCTAACAACATTAGCAATGCAAATAGAGCCACGTTTTCAATCTATTACCCGTGGTGTGATAAACACAAGAGACGAAGCGGATTTTGAAAAAAAAGGTTTAATTTCAAAACCTCTTAATTCTTTCGGCATCAGTGGTGATATCTACTTTAATTAGCATGATCAGGAGCTGTATCAAGTACTGGGGGAAGGGGGGGACAAATGATGCATGAGACAATTTGCTCATTTTTACTGCCTCAACTATACATGCTTTATTTCTTGACTTGCAGAATAATGTGGAGAGGAGGAGTTGGATGGAGAACAAGAAATAAATGTAAGAAAGAATCAAGGAAATGGAGAAGATTAGAGATTGTTTTCATGAGGTGGAATGTGAGTTTATAGTGGAGGCATATAGCTGCCAAGTAAATATTACAGTATATCTTACAAAGCACTTACAAGCCACTTAACCGAGTTGGCCCTTTTCAATCTGTCTCTGAAATGAAAAAGCCTTCATCTAGGGGTGGATGTTATACTCCTGTCCTTGAGGCTTCGACAAGCAGCCTGTGTCACTGTCATCACTACAAGGCAGGCTAGACCGATCCATCCTAATACAAGTGCCCAAGTGGCTGCTAGCATCCTGCTGTTGATCAGCTCCACATGACACTTGCCTGGGGAGCAAGACATCCCAGGCGGGACACTTAGTTTCATTTCTCCAATTGGATTGTCATTTAGCTTCGTGTTGCGGTGACACAGTGCTGAAATGAGTGAGGACGGGCTCAGCCAGGCGTAACAAATCAAATCAAAAACATCTCTAGATGAGAGGCAGGATGTTACGAAAACACAGAAAACATAGGTATAACATGCAAAATCTCTGACAATCTAATTCCTAACATCCGAGGGAGGCACATAAAGAAGACTGAAGCTCTTTGCCCAGAATGATACGTGTTGTTAGTTCTGCAGCTTTGAAAGGAAACCCTGCCCAGCCCCAGCAGTAGCGTGAGAAATTTCTCCTGCCTAGTAAAATGACCTAGAATTACCACCCTGTGGTTCTGTGTCTCCACCAACCAGTCAAGTTGCAGTTTACATCCATATTTGTCCAAAAACATCATCACTTCATCATTTTATTCATTAGACATGAGTGTAAAACTGTTAAAGTTGGCATATGAATTCTTGAGTTATGGCCAAAAACATGTTTTATGAAGTCTCAGAGCCCTTGACCTTTCACCGCCAAATTCTAGTCAGCTCATCCTAGAGTCCAAGCTTGTGGCAGATGTAATACAATTCTCTCCAGGCTTTGAAAGGGACAGGCTTAAGGTCACAGTGACCTTGAACTTTGACCTGTGACTACCAAGATCTAATCAGCTCATCCTTGAATCCAAGTGGACATTTCTGTTAAATTTGAAAAAAAAAATATCTAATCAGATCTAATCTAATCAGGTCATCTGTGAGTCCAGATGGTTGCTGTATTTGTAAAAACAAAAAAATCCCTCCAGGAGTCTTAAGATATCGTGTTCACTAGAATGGTGTGGATGGACGTACAGACGGCCGTGCAAATGGAAGTAAGTATAAGTACGTCTGTACTTATGAATGGACGTAGAGATGGACAGACAACCCAAAAACTGCCTCCGGCCACGGCTGCCACGGAGGCATAAAAACAAGTCCTCAGCTGGCAGAATTTAATTGTGTCCCTGACTATGACAGCAGGCCTTGCTGGGCCAATGACAAAAGAAGAAGAGGACACACAAACTTCCCTTCAAATCAACATTACTTCTGTTCGAAGTCTGAAAAGAGGAACACAATACAGAAAAATTATTTTTCTCAAAATACTGGAAACATAATGGAACCATAATGGCCCTGTGACCTGGGTAACTGCTATATTTTAATATTTCATTACCTATGATACCGGCTCCCCTCTACTTCAGCTGTAGTCAGACATCTTTCCTGCTCACAGCCTACTAAATGTGCAGTTAGAGTTGCATATTTAATGCAGTTAGTGATATATTTTACGGTTTTATTGGGTTTCATTGTCATAGCTCATTGGTGTGCGAGGTGTGAAAGTGTGGCTTAAGACTGTCGTGTGTAAAAAGAATCAAATGAACTGACTCAACCTGGTTCTCTCCTGTTAACTGAACTATTAGAGTCATAAATTTGAAAGTTTTCAGCAATGGCAGCTGAGGGAAGTTAACGAAGAACAAAATCAGAGGTGAAGGAAGCTTATTAGAAACATGGTCTTAATTTTGAGGAAAAAAAACATGCACTGATATTTGTTTTGATGAACTGAAGAAAAGATGATTCATCTATTCATGTGCAGAAATATTCAGCCTGATCATACTTGAGCGACTACTACTTGAGTTGCTCATTTGAAATCCCTGTAATTATTCCTGTGTTTTCTGTCATGGTCAATAGCTATGCAGCACAAATCAACACCTTACACCGTGTAAGCGATAACATTGCATGCTCCTGTTAAAAAATTGTGATTCATATTTGATGTCCACAATTATGGTATCATGCTTTGTAATATGGAAAAAAAAAAAGTTGTGAATGTGAAACACGTGCTCAGCTTGATAATGTTAGTGTGAAAATTATCCAGCCCATCAGCAGGGAGCGTAATTACAGGGTCATTCAAATCAGTACAACAGCAGACCAGAACATTAGACCCATTCAGGCAAATCTACAGCAACATTACCAGCATTGTTGTTTGCAATAGTCCCTACCAAAGGCTGTGATTAAAAACATTTTCCAGCGCTCTGATTATTAAGCAGCAATCTAATTATCTATTTTCATTAAGACTTTATTCAAATTCTGACTACAGGAGGCATTTGTTTTCCTACTTTCCTACTTCAAGTAGAGAAATAAAAAGAGAAAAATATCTGAATCAAAGCAAGCAATGTCAAATAAAATACTGTATGAACTCACACCCCCAGCCTCATAATTAATGCAGCAAGCACTCTGGACCTGCAGCTATAAATGTGTTGCTACCTCATCTTATATCACACAAGACTTCTATCAATCATTTCAAAGCACTGTGTGATGAAAATCTTGAATTGATTTCATGTTGTTTATCAGCAAAGCACAGCACCGAAAACGCTGGAGAATCGCAGTTTCAAAAGCTAATAAACTACAAATGAAGAAAGTTAGCACCCACTCCTTCGCTCGCTGACATTTGACCAGCTGCACCACACGACCCTGAATGAAACCTCCAGTTGATCCCAATTTATAATTCTTTCCTTGTCACTGATGAGCGAAGAGATGCAGGTGAGCTATGGTGAATAATTATGCGAATAAACGAAGATTTCACAGCTCACTGCATCGGGCAATTTATCATCTTCAGGAGGTGTTGGGGGGGGACAGTGGACCGCATCCCATCTCCCCTTAGCACGTGACAATCAATGTGTAACAGCATGCCTAAAGAAAAAATATAGCAAGGAAAGACCTTCACCATGGGCACAGTCCTCTATGTCATACTACTGTTCAGATAAAAGCCTGGCTGCAGTGAATGGCGTATGAATGACACAGTTATCACAAGTCATTTCGCACGCAATAAGAATGCTGGTCTTGTTTTTCATGCATCATTTGTACGCAATGTAGTCTGTATTGATTGTAATGTAAATGCAGCCATGTAACTATGCTACACTGAGAGCTAGTGAAGTAGAATAGAGAATGTGATGGTGGGTTGGCAGGGAGGTGGATGGATCCAACAAACACAGGACTTTGAACCTGGAAACTGTTGGTGTCCCAATGTGTTGAGTTGATTTTGGTTACGGTAGTTACGGTAGTGATGTTTGTAGCATGTTTGCTGTACTTCTTTTGTATTGTTTACATACATTTTTACTTAGATTACATACTTATCATAAGCTCAACTATGATGGTTTTCCTAACTAAGTGGCTAAGTGAGTAGTTTTCTTGCCTAAACTTAATTGTGGCCATTACCATAGTTTTGTTGCATGGTATAAAAATAACACACAAAAGAGGCGTAGAAATGACACAAGAAAAGGCTACCATGCATATTCATGACACATTAGGTTGTAAATAGAGAGAGCCATGAACAAACGGGTAGGATGGCTACTTCTGAAGGACGTTTGCATCTAACTAATGCTGCGTTCAAGACAACTCAGAGGTCCGAATTTTCGCAGCTGAAATTTCCAGCTTCTGAACATCAAGCATTCCAGGTGCTCAACGTTAAATATAAATAGGAAACCACGGCTGACCGTGACCAACTGATATTTCTTTGGCACGTACATACACAACTGAACTTTCAGCAGTTTACCATTTACCTTTTATACAAAGAAGATCATGTTTAGATATTATTTACCGTAACCAGTTACCTAATAACTTGGCACAAATTTTGACGTCAATTTAAATGCAGAACATATGCACATTAGTATATATTATCATCTCCGTCATAAGGTTATGTTTTTGCTGGCGTTTATCTGTCTGTTTGTCTGTCTGTGTTCAAGATAACTCAAAAACTTATGGACGGATTTTGATAAAATTTTCAGGGTGTGTCGAAAATGTGAAAAGGAAGAACTGATTTAATTTTGAGGGTGATCTGGAAGAAATCCTGGATTCTGGATCACTTTGAAATTTTCGTTAACATTGGGGTAAATGGGACCCAAAAAACTGTTTCTCAATATCTCTGGTAATTGTTGCCCAAAGCTCATGAAATTTGACTCAGGGATTTACAATGTGTACTTCTATCAAATCCCAAAGGCTGATCCAGATCTGATCCAGATGGCAGATTTTATAGCAATTTATATAAAAAATGGGGGTACTCTTATATTTTGGCCTAATGTATTGTGAGTTTTATGTTGTGTCTTGTATATATGTTCTATGTTTGCCACTGATATAAAATTCTTTTTAAAAAAAGTAGGATTTTTATTTTGGAGTGAATTACAATATGGGGGGAAACTATGGTGCTTGGCGGAGGTCTGCGCTCTCCGAGTGCTTTTCTAGTTTAAAATTAAATAGAGGCAAATACACTTAATGTTGGCTTTTAGTTGACAGTTTACAATGTGTGCATCCATTGTTGTGTGATGTCAGACAACTGCTTCTTCTTGGAGTCGGGGTAGATGAAGATCACAAGTACGAACTCTGACACTGACTGGCGTTACACGGTACTTTTTCTAGTAGGAGGTCGGAAATTTTTGAGTTCCCAGTTATCTGGAACATAAAAAAAAAAAATTCTGCTGCAATGTCTAGAGGGTGTGTCAGAATCACACCATTGTTTCTAGAGACTCTGACCTATTTCCTGTTAAGGAAGAGGGGGGGTTGTTGACAACTGGGAATGTAACAGCAATTTTATTATGCAAAAAGCTGCATATTCACAAATAGTGCTCTGAATGTCAGTTTTTCCAACTTGGTCAAGCTCCTTTGTTCAGAGCTTTTGCAAAATAATCAAACTCTTCCTCTTGGGAGTGCCGTGATATCAGCCAGGGATATCAGTTTCCCCCCACAGCAACGTTTTTCACCAAGATTCAGGGAATATAAATGCCATTGTTGGGTTTCAAACGGGAACAGGATATGCAGCATGCTTTAAACAGCAGCTTCTTTCTTCATTGAAAATTCTGCCACAGGTGCCGGCACACTTCAAAGCTCTCTGATAGTAGGGCTTATGAATATTTTAGTAACAGGCTACAACATTAAGCTCCGAGGATGTGCTATCAAACTTGAAAACTGTACAACACCTAGGAGCTCTTAATGAATATACTGCAGCTAAATTAACAGTGGCAGCATGGTGCAAGTCAAGCTATTAAGTGTGACTAATGTAACTGTAAACACCAACTGTGAGATTTTATGGCATTCCATTTTGTATGATTCAAGTAACATCGTTCTGCATTATGCTTTGGAGCCTTTTTATAATTGTACATTTCTTGACTTCTTTCTTCTAATGAAACAAATTCTTATAGGGGCATGTTTGGTTGTAATTTGAAGACAACAAATATTTGAGCTATGCTGTGTTATGATTCCATTACATGACCTAAGAACATACACTCACCGGCCACATAATCAGGTCCCCCCTGTTCAATTGCTTGTTAACACAAACAGCTAATCAGCCAATCACATGGCCGCAACTTGCTGAAGTTCAAACCGAGCATCAGAATGGGGATGAAAGGGGATTTTAGTGACTTTGAATGCGGCATGGTTGTTGGTGCCAGAGGGCTGGTCTGAGTATCTCAGAAACTGCTGATCTACTGGGATTTTCACACACAATCATCCCTAGCGTTCACAGAGAATGGTCTGAAAAAGAGAAAATATCCAGCGAGTGGCAGCTGTGTGGACAAAAATGCCTTGTTGATGTGAGAGGTCAGATGCAGACTGGTTGAAGATGATAGAAAGGCAATAGTAACTCAAATAACCACTCGTTACAACCAAGGAATGCAGAACACCATCTCTGAACGCACAACACGTGGAACCTTGAAGCAGATGGGCTACAGCAGCAGAAGACCACACCGGGTGCCACTCCTGTCAGATAAGAACAGGAAGGAGTCTGCAATTCGCACAGACTCACCAAAATTGGACAACAGAAGATTAGAAAAACGTTGCCTGGTCTGACGAGTCTCTATTTCATGTGTGACATTCAGATGGCAGGGTCCAAATCTGGCGTAAACAACATGAAAGCATGGATCCATCCTGCCTTGTATCAACGGTTCAGGCTGGTGGTGGTGGTGTAATGGTGTGGGGGATATTTTCTTGGCACATTCTGGGTCCCTTAGTACCAATGGAGCATCGTTTAAATGACCCAGACTACCTGAGTATTGTTGCTGACCATGTTCACCCTGTTATGACCACAGTGGACCATCTTCTGATGGCTACTTCCAGCAGGATAATGCACCAGGTCACAAAGCTCATATCATGTCAAGCTGGTTTCTTGAACATGACAAAGAGTTCACTGTACACCAATGGCCTCCACAGTCACCAGATCTCAATCCAATAGAGGACCTTTGGGATGTGGTGGAATAGAAGATTTGCATCATAGATGTGCAGCTGACTAATCTGCAGCAACTGCGTGATGCTACCTTGTTAATATGGACCAAAATCTCTGTGGCATACTTTCAACAAGGTGCTGGAAACATTCCTCAAAGAATTAAGAAAGCTCTGAAGGCAAAAGGGGGTCCAACCTTTTACTAACAAGGTGTACCTAATTATGTCGTGAGGATAGTTGCACTGTGTAAAATTGCTGTTAAATTCCACACTTCCCAGTCATGGCTTTAATTTGTTACAGTAATTAAAAATCTTGGCATTTATGACCTTTAATAGAGATCAATCATCGATCCCACCATCTGTCCATGCATTCATTTTGAGCTGTGAATTGTTATAAACTATAAACGTGTCTAAATGTTAATTTAGGAGTCCACACCAGGAGTCCCAGCTTGACAGTTACTGCGATTAAAGAAAGAACAGAAGCACAAATAAGGAGGATGGGCTGAAATGGAGATGTTTATCCCGACAAACTAAGGTATATTATTTAGTGGCTTAACTGCTTCCATCTCATAAACTTTTGAATAGTGGTGTCCATCAACCCAAGTCGATAATAACGGCGTGAGAAATGTCTTACAAGTCGGCCTGACAGCTGTAAAAAAAAAAAAATAGATGCTGCCACTGCAGTGGAGCCTGCCACATCCCAGCAGTTATATACTTATCTTTTTGTGCTACGTATGGAACTTTCAGTAGCATGGTGCTAAAGAGAAAGCTACCTTAAGTAAAAGCCTACAATTTATGTAACTTAACTGTATCATAACACATCCCACAGTGTAGTACATGGAGATCTATTGGGAGGGGACCACATTTTTTTTTTCCCAATTCATGTTTTGTTTTGTATTATGCAATTTGTTTGCTTTGTTGTTGTTGTTGGTGTGTCTTTAAAACCAATAACATTTAAACAAATAAAGATGTTAAGAAATAAATGCTTGCGGACATTCCAACAATCTGGACTCAATTTGCAGGGTACATTCGGTTAAATTTACATAATAGTCAAACGCATACACACTGACATTTAAACCTGTTGCCTTCACTTTATTTCCATGTCTTCAAGCAGACTGAGTCTTTGGACTGGTGAGAGAAAATAGTGAATGTGCAGGAAACCCGCATGAGTATACAGAGAACTCAAGAATGAAATGCAGCGCAATCTTGCTGCGAGTCGACAGCGGTCAAATTCATATTCTTACAAATTTTATTTCATAACAAAATGCTACTCCATGTTTTATGCGGAAGCATTAAAACTCTAAATCAGGCATATTATTATCATAAGTTGTTTGTCAAGGTTATTAATGGTTTCCAATACTAAATATTGTGATTAAAAAAGGGGGAAGCTTTGATTCAGAATTTCCAAATGAGTCCATTTTTCATGCCATACGTTTTTTGCTGATGTTGTTGATTCAGTACCTGAGGAAAAAGTGCTGTCAGCATAAAACAGAACCCTAAGCTGTCATTTGCCTTCTTTTGCATGTTGATTAATTTTTTATTACAAATATATGCAAAACAATGTAAATATGTCAATAACCCTGCAGTGCCAGCTGTTTGTAGACAGCATCTCATTAGCTGCTAATTTCTGCTCTGGAAATGAGCATTAGTGTATCCAAGCAAAATCAGACTGGGTGCTTTTCACATGCATCTATTGGAGTAAACGCTGCCCTGAGACATCCATCAGTCAGCACTTTGCACACCTCCCGGCCCTGCAAGTCCACCAACAAACTAAAAGTCAGTTTTCCACATTGCCAGTGACATTTAACCGATAACTCAGCAGGCTAGTTCATCTGTCCCCTTGTACGATTAGTTAGTTTAACATTACACACAATTGTCTTTTTGTGTTAGTTAAGGCCCAGACATCAAGACACTTAATCTACAAAACAATCAGGATGTTGCACATTCAGTACAGCTCTATAAGGAACCTGAAACTGATTAGGCTTTAATGAAACATCAATTCAACTCTAAATCTTTGATTATAGTAAAAAAAAAAAAAAAAGCAAATTGGCCGAGGGCACTACAGGGGAACTCATTTCAGCCACACTGATGAAAATGGGACAAGGCAACACAGACAATTCGCATCTGAACCGGTGTGCAAAGAACTCATCGAATAAACATGCACACAGATTTGACGTAGTCCTGCACCACATTTTAGCATCTTGCTGCTGGGAAAAGGCTTTTATTCCGAGCATGTAAAACAAAATAACCCAAAGCATGAAATTGTAAGCAAAAATAAATAAATAAATGAATAAGACAGCAGGAAATTATCTTCACAATTGGTTTGATGAGTAGCACTTTCAGCTTGGTGCAATCTCGAGCAATCAGTGTACGGATCCACTCGGTTAATCAACTAAACCAGCCTCCCTGCTTTCCAGCCAGCCAGTCAGGAGTTCACTCACAGATCTATGGCATGGGGGGGGGGGGGGGGGGGGGTCACGCAGGGCGGCCATTTTTTTGTCTGGCTGATCTGGAATGTGCAGTGGCCGGAAGATAATCCCTCATTGTGTCTAATTATCCTGAGTCTCTGGTGAGATGGCAAATTAGACCAGCTCCAAGGAGCACTGTGGATCAGACTGTAGCCATGAAACAGCATTCCAGCAGCTCATTTCTACAACAGCTCTGAATCGTGGGAAGTTCAAAGTGATGTTTTAGAAGATTTGAAGAACAGAAAAACTTCCCCTGAGGAAGCCTGAAGTAGTCAAATGTAGTACAGAAAAGTCCCTTTCAACCACATTCATGAAACAAATGTGACTTAATTGTTCAAAGGGACTACATGACAGCTGTCCTGCTTGTGACTCTGCTATGTCTGTCAGTGTCTACGCTATGTTTGGTCTCGGAGGTCTTCATTCACTTCCTCCTCTAATTCCTCTCTTTCTTCCTTCAAGGTACATCACATGTTCCTTTCTTTAATTAAAACAAGAAAGACAGAAGCGCTGCAAAAAATGCTGCTAAAATTGCTTTGCAAGGTTTTTGATCCTCTATTTTTACCCCTTGTCAGATTCATAAACTGAGGTCAAAAGTTTCCATACACTTGTTGACATGAGCTAGTAGCTGTATGTCATGGAAAAAAACAGGAGTCACTTTGAACAAAAGTGCCTGTTTTTTGCAGCGCAGTCAGGCAGCTCACTGGCCCACTGACCAAACTGTGCTGAGGCCAGAGGTATTGTTCTCCCATTTCCCCCCCATAAAATCTCCTTCCTGAAACCAAAATACACTTCCAGTACACACACACAGACACTGTGGCCAACTAACGCTATCCCAGCATTCAACAGGCAAGGGAGGGTGAGTGGAAATGTTGACATTACACACATCCTGAGCATTATAAAAGCAGGTCTACCTGCACTCCTGTACCCACAACAGACCACCCCTCAACACACACACACACACACACACACACACACACACACACACACACACACACACACATTCCCACGGGATCTTGTTACGTGCACCGTGTGTCCTGCCATGTGCTGGTATTTGTTCAGCGTCCCGTGCGAGTACCACTTTTTGAAATCGTGTTTTATTCATGCTGCATAAATACCACAAAACATAGGTCTATTGATCTCTGTTGATTTATGGTAATGCTCTGACATGACGCTTTGCTGGCGTACTTTCAGCATGTTTTGTTTTCCCATCTGTTTAAATGGGACTCGTTTCAGGGTAAATATGACACCAAAGTGTGTGCGCCAAAATGGAACAATACATGTTTAGTTTTGTTCTAATGCTAATTGAGAGAGATTGACTCTATTTATTTCTTAAGCAATCACTATACAAGAACAGGATAACCCGTGTTTACTTCTCTATGACTTAATTCTGCATAAGTGTGGTAGAAAAAGATGCTTTTAAGCTTTAAAAAGCATATGGCAGCCTTCATTTTCTTTTAAAGGTTGACAGAAAATACAGCTCCCCTGTATATCCAGCATTTCACTGCCACTGGGAGCTGCCCAGTATAACCAGTATTATATCAGTGGCCACGGAACTGCTTCATTGGAACACATTTTCCTATTTAGTCTTTATCAGTCATAAAGGACTGTGAGGAAATAAGGGATTTGCCCCAACTAAATAAATGGGCTGTTTGTTTGGTGTTTGGGTTGGTGTTATTTTTCTATATTTTCCCATCAAAAAATTACAGATTGACAAGTCCACCATTTCTTGGGAACAGAGTAGAAGTTCACTCAAGGGTATTGCTGAAACAAGCAGTCGATTAATCTGTTAGTGGATGGAAAATTAAAGACAATTTCGAGAACTGAAACCATTCAATGTTTTTATTAAGCAAATCTGCTAAAACATTTGTCTCAAAAGGTGAGAATTTGCTATTTTTCTCTGTTTTCTACTCTTCAAAACAGAATACTTTTGAGTTTGGGACCATCTGTCGGATAGAAGACATGATCGCAAGATATTACCCAAAGATTTGGGAAGTGTTTTCTGATACTTTATGGATGAAACAATGAAACGACTAATTGATAATTGTTGGTTGCAGGCATATTCATGAATGTGATGATCATTCTTGAGGCGGATCAACAGGGATTAATGATAAACTTGCAAAAAATAGCATGCAAACAGTAATACAGGAGTGTATTTTTGGAGTGCATGGGATTCACTGTTTAGATTTTCTACCTGGTATCACACTGGGTACTGAGAGTCGTGGTATTTCACTGGTAGTTGTATCGACTACTAAATTTTTAGTATCGTGACATCCCTAGCTCTTTCTTCAGTCTACTTTCTCTCTCCTGCTGTACATATTTTTCCTCCTTTTCCCCTCCCCTCTCTAGCCATACTCTCCTTCATGGATTTTTTCTGCCTAACTGGAGAGCATGAAGCCATGATCTGCCTTCTAACCAGTTTTATTTGCGCGATGAGCTAATGACATAAAAAAAAAAACAACACATAACTGAAACAAGCAGCCTTGATCAGCAAAAGCAAAGCAGACACACAAACACAGCGGTCCCACATCTGTTAAATGATTGATTGTGTGTGTTCCGTTGTGATGTCTGCTCTCTAATGCTGCCTTATCAAGACAGCAGCTGGCCTCTGATGACTCAAAATCCACGGCACAACTTGATTCATTAGACTCAGTTTTGGAAATTTTGCTGAGGTTAACCGAGTGCAGTCGGGGTCTGAAGCTGCCCCCGAAGTTATTCTGATTCCATGACAGCATGCCGGAGGAGAGAGAAATCCTGATGAAATTTCATCACACCGCTTTGCAAGGGCGATTTGTGTGTCAAGTTGGAAGCAGAGTCGAAGCAGACGCCAGAAAATTATTTCAACTCAAGATGGAGTTTGTCTTTGGAAAAACCTGTGGGATGAAAAGGCGGCTAGATTGCTGGATTTGTGCTTAAGACTTCAAAGTTATGAAGGTTAAAACAAACATAAACTTCATGTCTTCAATGTCTGCTTGCTTTCACTTCTTTGCAGTTCCCAACATCAGGTCTGGTAACTGAGAATACTGTTATTTGAAATACTTACGAGACAATTCCCTGCATTCATGATATATTTGTTTTGAGCCTAATAATACTGACTGAATAATTATTACCAACATTTCTGTTTGCATTCTATTGAGTCACACGGGGAGTCCTGGATACGGATGGAAAAATCCAAACAAAATATTGAAATAAAACATCAAAATATGAAAGCCACTGTGCAAAATTCGTTTTGTCATTATCGATCTGGATGTGAATGTGAAAGGCAACACACAACGCCAGACCGGAGCTTGTTAACAGGAAATAATTCTGACCTCCTGACCTCATGGAGGCAATGCTCTACAATGCAGCACATCAGCAGAAAAGGTATGCAATGTCAAAGGAATATTCACGTAGAGTATGCCAGCAGACAAAAGTCGGACAAAGGATATAGAAGGGTAATCACTCAAAAATGGTTAACAGCTCAGGTTCAGTGGAGATGATAATGATGACATGCTATCCTTTTATGCATCTCATGTAGCAGAGGTCAGGCCCTTCCAATGACAGATTTGTTTTCTGGAAATTTCCATGAATACTGCAGCGCCATCATAAGCCCTGTGTTTTCTCTGTGTATATTAACTCCTAATTTTATTTATTATACAAAAACATCTTTTCATTCAGCTCCATAACAGAACTTTTTTGTGCATTAATGTGAGACAATAAATGCTGGCAGCCAGCCAGGAACGACTGCACTTTTAAAACTGTGAGCGGCATGAAGTGAACTGAAAGTCAGCCCATCTAGAGTAAAAGAAGATTCAGCAAACTACGCGACCATAGAACTAATCGTTTCTGTAACACTATACGCTGGAACGGCACCAAGGGCTGAATCTTCAAACTGGCAGCTTTTTATCATATTTGAGAAATCCTACAGTTACGTGAAGGTCAAACAATCTTTCTTTAAAAAAACCAAAAAACTTTACTGGATCATTACTTTCTCATTTTGGTAGCTGGCAAACAAACCAAATGTGACACAACAGAAAGGAGGCACTGTGACATATCCACATCACTAACGATGATTAAGCCACTAATGGAGCTAATAATTGACACTTAATTACCCAGTAATTTCGATGACAGCATACACGTGTTTTTTCCACGACACTTAGGTGGTCGTGACATCAATGATCTTTGTTTGCATGAAACCAGTTTCTCCTCCTGAATCCACACCGGTAAATGTTTCAGCGTCTAATCTTCTCTGCTTCTCTTAGCGGATGTGAGTGTTTTCAATATACAATTTCTTCACGGGCCAACCAGAATAGATAAGCCACCATCCAAAAACAGGTCGTTTTTCTCGGTGCATTCTTTTTACCTTTCTAATATATTGTGACGACTGTAAGAGACTCATTTTGCCACCCCAAACTAATTCTCTCTTAAAGCAGCTTTAAGTAAACACCTGTGTGTTTCAGTCTGTGTCAGACAACATGATAACATGAATGTAGACTTGTGTGCAGTGTGAGTTATGCAGTTATCTACAATATTCAAAGGATCACACCATTGTGCATGTTTTAACCCATATGCTATTCAGCTTTGAGACTCCACTGTGGTGGGGGAACACACAAATAGCACAGCACAAAGTCACTGCTGTGTTGCTGCCAGCATGAAGTAAAAGGCAAGATTCCTGCATTGTGTCTTACAGCTGAGTGACCGACAGCACTCTGTCATTCTCTGCAGCTCACATCCTCATCTTGAAATAACACAGACTGGTCACTAAATTGACTCCATGTGGACCTGAGTCCTGTCCCGTTTGACACCATTATGTGAGGTTGTCATGAGTCCCTGACTGCTGCCCAGCACATACTCCATGTGTCACTCAATCCTGTAATGATTAAGCTGCTCTTATGAGCAATTCTCCAAAGTCCAGCTGAACCAGCAGGGAAAAAGTTGACCTCAAAAATAAATAAATAAATAAAAAAATACATTACAGCATGATTACAGCACACCAACCAAACTAATTTGGGGGAAAGAGGCACCACAGCAGCCTGACTGCACGGACAGAAACCCAGCCGAACCGCTGTAATTAGGAGAAAGTTATAATTGGACTTACAGCATCCTGTAAAACTACATGATCCATTTCTTCTACACAGAAAAACAGAGAGGAAGTTGTGGGTAGAGGAGGGTGCAGGTGTCTCTGGTGTGTACAATTCAAATGTTAGCCAAAACTCTATAGTAGGCTGGCCAATACCGCCACAGTATACTACACAAATGCCCCAAAGCTATTGAACATATAGCTGACAGCGATGTGAATAAATCAATTGCTGATTCTCTGTTAAACAGACATCCAGTGGAGACCTATTTTGCAGCTGAAAACTCCTTTCAGAATGTTTTAATCCTCCACATGCTGTCTTCCCTGAAATGATCAGCTACCTGCTGTTTGCTGCAGGAATAAATAGAGGAGAGAGGAGTCTACAGCATCACTCCCAAACTCTAAGTAAGCAGCTCAAATTTACTATTTGGCTATACGGTATGTGAAACATTAAAAGGCTTTAGGGTAATATGTAATGCCAACCAAACACATATTTAAAAAGAGAATACAAAATGCAAGAGGTAAAAGCTGGCCCACACTAAATCTTAACATATGTTGAAAATGTGAGAGACCCCACACATAGCATGTTATGAGGAATTTAACAGTTGTGTTGTGAGACACAATTTGGCCAAGACAGCACACTGCTACACACTACATTCATGAACAAAAAGAGAAAAAGAGAAAAAAAAAAAAAAAAAAAAAACATAAATCTGGCAAAATCTCGAGATCGAACATGAAAACTTGAAAACAGTGTAAACAAACATGGCGGATGACGGCAGGAAGAATTAACAATGCTCGCTTTTGTGCTACTTTGTACATGAACATGAAGGATCAAGTCACAGAGACGCGTTAAACTAGATACTGCTGACATCAGCTGTAAGTAGCGAAGCGTCATAAAACACTTCATTCAAACTGGACAGAAACAAAACAAAACTCACCTAAATTGTTGTTGTCACTCTTTCCAACAATCACAAACGGTGCTTTGGTTGAACTCAACTCTAATTTTACAGAGTTTAATGTGAAAAATATGGTGACTCTACGGTTGCCAGTTGAACTTTTGGTGTAATCCTGCTAACAGACAGACAGACAGACAAACCAACACTGGTGAAAACAATCTCCTTAGCCGAAGGCCCTCGGCCTTGGCGGAGGTAATAACACTTGTATTGTTGCCACAAATCGACAAGTTGGTCTGCTATTTCTGAGGTCCATCTTATTACTACTTTATGCTTCACGTTTTGGATTAGCTCATGCATTGGCTGCGGCCGGAATAACAGCAATGATCGTCCCTCTGTTTCAGTCAGCTTGGTTCTCAAGTGGCTGTCGCTCCTTTCTGCCTGACAGCATCATCGTCTGTCCTTAAGGTTCCCCATACGCAACAGAGAGCTGATATTGATGTGATTAATATTGAACACGTTTAATATTTATGATTTGAAATTGGTGCAGCTAGGATGGACTTCCGAGCCAAATGGGGGCTGTATAAAACACTGTCGACATATCTCACATCACAGGAATATCTGGCAAGATCATCTTTAGAAACATCAAAAAAATCTGGTCTTTACTGGCGGTTGTCGGGGGGGGGGGGGAAACAGGCCCAAAATCGGCTTGATTCTCATGTAGTGCCTACCTGGCATAAGAGATGAGACACTGAGTTAGAGTTAGTTAGGAGTTTCTCACCTCTTAACATGGAGCCTGTACTTGTGTTTTTCCATCTTTTCTCCCCGCAACACCAAGATGATGGATGATGATGACAGTGATGGATGGCATCCTTGCAACTTTACCCCCCTCCAGACTAAACTAGAATCAATTAAGTGGCGTGCTCTCCTCTGTGCTGTAAATGAGACAATCAGCAAGATATACATCATCTCCACGTCGTTTCCCCTCTGACACTGCATACGGCAGCAAAAATGACGGGGTATCAGCCGTGGGGGGAAAAGCACAGTGAAGAGCAGACAACAGAGGCAAGTGAGCGGGCTGATATTTTGGGCCGATACAAAGATTGATAGAAAACTTGCACTCACCATCACCAAAAAGCACCCTTTCCAAGAGCCCAAAATGAGGTCTTAAGATTGCGTATTTTTATACAACCAACAGTCCAAAATCCAAAGATAGTCAATTTAAGAAGAAGAAGAAGATAGTCCTTTATTAGTCCCACGAGGGGAAATTCAATTTTTTCACTCTGTTGTTAACTTATACACGGTACATGCAGACCCGAACACACACATGCACAAACATGCAACAATGGAGAGATGTCAGAGTGAGGGGGCTGCTCCTGACAAGCGCCCCGAGCAGGTGGGGGTTTGGTGCCTTGCTCAGGGGCACCTCGGCAGTGCCCAAGAGGTAAACTGGCACCTCTCCAGCTACCAGTTCACACTCAGTTCTTGGTCCATGGCGGGACTTGAACCGGTGACCCTCCGGTTCCCAAGCCAACTCCCTACAGACTGAGCTACTGCCGCCCCCACAGTGAAACTAAATAGAGAAAATCAGAAACATCAAACTGATTTTGCTGCTGATACTTGCATCACATTCAGTTAGGAGACAGACACTCACACATACAGTCTCTTTCTTAAGAGAGACCTGATAGAACTTGGTGGTGACATTGGACCACCTGCAGGGGACATTTGGTGGCCACAGGTCATGGTTATTGTTGAATCCTGATTATTATTACTAACAGCAATCGTACATGACCACAGAAGCATTTTTTATTGGCACTATACACCTGATTGCATGAACACTTTCTCTCGTGGGCTGCTGCTCCCAGCTTTCAAACCGGAACCGACATGAATTGTGTTTCCGAAAACATTTTATTCAAGATATAAGCAATGCAGTTGCTGAATCTCTCTTTATTTTGGATCCACAATGCTTAGCTTAAAAGTTTATCTGGAGTTTCCAGAGGCAGCAAGTCGTGTCAGACGCCTGTGATTTGCATAAAGTAGCCTAGACCTCAACTTTATGCAAGTGAGCAGCTGCCAACATGACGCACGTCTCTCGAATCACGCCACCATGCTACCAGAATGCATTGCATGGCTACTAACATAGGCAATAAACAGGAAGTGTGGAAAGGACGGAGGCTGTGGACTTGTACCATAAGCACTGTGTCCTGTGGTTTTAATGGTATGGAGGCTTTTCTTGGATGTTTTGGAAACACACATTAAAAATGTCAAAGCTGTTGATTGCATAATTACCTCTAAGTGCTGATATGTATCATTTTAAATTCAATTTGATTACAGCTTTAATCGTAAATAAAAATAGGTTTGTGCCATTATATATGAGATGTTTTTAAACCAAATAATCATCTGAATATATTAAACATAAAAGCTGTTGATATTGTTCCTGGTACACTCTGTTTTGCCAATTAATTGCGTGAAATAGACAGAAAGAAAAAGGAAATGTTAGAGGGGATGGCAGCAAGGGATGGAGAAATAAAGGGAGACAGAAACAAGCACTAGAGGTTGAGAGAGAGCAGCCAACAAGTGAGACAAAAGGCAGAAAGACATAATAATGGAATGAAGAATGTTTGTGGGTCCGGGGCGAGTTTATCCACACAGTGGCTGTGGGCAAAGCGGGGCTGACAGCAGCAGACTGCAGCTTTAATGAAAGTGTCTGTGGAGGGGAAAGGGTTTCATTAAAACCATATTGGAGGGCAACATCATTTCATCCTTACAGCCCACACACAGTCACATACACACAGTCTGGAGAGCTAACAATCTCTATAACCTCCCTATCATCCCATTTCCTTGACTCTCTTTCATCTGTACTGATCTAAAAGCCAGGGGAATCACTGATGCGATGCTTGGCGGATATGCTCTGATACTCTCCTCGCCTTGTTCAATTTTTTTTGTGCATAAGGAATATGACAGCCCGCGTGACGGCAGTTACAGCCGGGGGAAACGTTCACGGGAACAGAACGAGTAAAGAATACAAGACAGCTGCGTATAGCATTTAATATTATTATTGCACCGTGGATGTGCAAGAGATGATGGTTTTAACACTTTTATTAACTTTGCTGTCAAACAAGGTTATTTCCTAAACTTCCCCTGGCAAATCATCATTTGTGACATTTTAAAAGGGTTACTGGAGGTGGGGCTCATGATTTGGCAGACTTGAATTTGATTCGACGAAATGCAAAGAAAGTGTAGGACGAGGTTAGTTGGAGCACTGAGATTTGAGGAGGAGGGAGCGCCTACATACAACCAAGGTTAGGAGAGGTGTTTGGGTAGGCTGCTGGCAGCATTAAGATACAGCAGAAGGAAGCAGATGACAGGAGGACCCACTGCAGGATTGAGACGCAGCCATACAGAGAAGATAGGAGGAGGGATGGTTGCAGTGGTGAGATAACGCCAGAGCTGATAGATGAGGGCAGCTCCAAGGTCAGGCCGGGAGCGGCCGATGACTGCATAGCATTATCACTCAGCACTGTGGCATTGAGTGTGTGCTTTCATATATCCGTGTCTGTGAGAATACAGGAATGAATGGCCAGTATGAATCTGTAAGCAAGTATTGTATACAAGCTATGCTTTTGTATGTTTTTCAGCCATTTTCTACTTAATGTTCCATTGTAATAAAGTAGCAGAAAGGCTTCGAGCCGGCAAGGGATCACGGAACAGATCACTTCCAATCAGAAAAAATATCTGCATTAAGTTACCAAACATTGCTGGAAACCAGCGCCAACGAGAACAAAGCCTGACCATGTTCTGAGGTCAAACATGTATACTGTGGGGAGCTGGCCAATACTTAACTAATTACACTGTTCAGAATGTCCTTCAGCAATTTAGTGACAGAGACGGCCACCTTTATTTGCTCTTTAAGAGCTTCAGCTTTTGGAAAATCTGAGATGAATGAGGCTCGTAATGTAATAATTTGGCTTCACAATAACTGGAAGTTTGGAGTAGTTTTAGGGTTATTTTTTAGGTCATTTTATGAACCATTTCTTGGTCTGTTAACTTGAATGTGTTTTCAGTTACACATGAAAGGGTAAAAAATAATCAAATTATCAGCTAAACATCCTCGTACTTGCCAATTCAGACATTTAACAATAAAGATGGATTTAACTGATAGCAATAAAACAGTTTATTTAGACTTTCTCAACAGCTGCACAATGGGCATGTCTATAGCAGTGCTTTTCTCTTTTTTTTTAAGTGTAAACCAAGCACCTTTGCGTTTTGGAGTGTTCAAATAAACAAGCAATGTGAAAATATCTCTTGGGGTCCAGTAACTTGAGGAAGTAAGTTCATGAATCCATGCCAAATTTATTATTGTGTATGATTTGGGACCAACCAGTGCCATAAAATGCCAGTTAGCTAACTAATGAGTGGACCTTAAATCTGGAGTGGGTAAAATAGAGGAAATATGATTTTAAAAGTTATTTTTATGAAATGGTCACTCTGTCAGTAGTGTATAAGACAGGTTATCTGAAAAAAAAAAAAAAAAAAAAAAAAATCATGTGCCTCTATGTGCCCCTAATGGCATCTGAAAGATTTCACAGACCGGATAAAAACAACCAATCAGAGCCAAGCTGGAGCCTGCCATCTCCGCGCAGTTGTCAGTCATTGAAACGGTCAAACTACTGGTTTCACTCACTGATCACTGGTGAACTCTGATCAAACGGTTCAACTAGGCAGCACTGATCAAATACAAATCAATATTCTGTTACTGTAATGACTATTTCTTGCCTCAAATGCTTTCAGAAAAATCTGGTAACATCTAGTGTGATGTTTAGATGTAAAATGAAAAAGGAAATACCAAGCACCGCCCACCAGCCAGAGCACAGCCAACAGGAATGCTCAATAGGAACGCGCTCTCTGAAATGACATGTGATTGTCCAAAGTCTCCTGTCACGGGCTAGATTGTTTTAAAGGCCTGAAAACAGAGCAATGAGGAGGTGTAGAAGTCTAGTTTTCTCTCAGAGCACTTGAATTACAACATGCTGAACGGTTATTATGGATTTTTTGCCCAATTGTGCCAAAAACACTCCGGCTACTGAAGCTTTACGGTAACATGGGAATAAGCACACACTGTGTGTATAGAGGGGAAGAGCCTCTCTCACTGAGAGCTGAGCTATGAAAACCATGCTAAGTATGCAGTGAAGGGAGGTTGTCCAACAGTGACTGAAACTATACTGGGGGAGGGAGTAGAGGAAGCAGAGGAGCATAATGGAAGGAAGGAAGAAGGAACGAAGAACTAAAAGGAGAATGAAGAGGAGAGCAACAGGAACAAGAAGCAAAGCCAGAAGAATACAAAGGGGATGAGTGAAGGGGGAAGGGGGAGAGAATGAAGAGGGGGAGGAGGCGGAGGAGGAGGAGGAGGGGGGGGGGGGCACAGATTAGAAAGAAAAGAGGAGGTAGATAATGTAAAGGAAGTGGAGGAGGAGAGGAAAAGTAGGTAGGCAGCAGGAGGAGAGCTATCAGGAGAGAAGAGATCTCAGGAGAGAAATCTAGCGAGGTAAGGGAAGTAAAAGAATGATAAGATAAGATAAGATAAGATGAACCTTTATTAATACCCGTAGGGAAATTCAGTTTTTTCACTCTGTTGTTAATTTCACACAGTACACATACATGCGTTGATGGAGAGGATGCTAAAGAGGAGGAAGCACAGTTTAAAAAAAAAAAAAAGCAGCCAGAGGGTTTGTTCCTGTAAATCACTGGATGGCTTGATCCTCTACCTGTTCCTGAAGGCTTTCGCTCGTTAATAGTCCAATTGCAACCCTAAAGTGGATGTTGTGCAGATAATAAAGAGGCAGATGAAAGTGGAGGAAAGTAGGCCTCGGAGGGGCAAGGAGGCTGAAAAGGTGGTTGTCAGAGCTATCATGGGTGTGTGGTCTGTCGGCGAACGGATTGTAATCCTGTAGAACCGTTGCTGGAGGTGTCAAAACCTGTTGAGATTGTAATCTCTGTCTGAGTGCTCGTTGACGCTACACTTATGTTCAGGAACGGGCAAAGCAATGAAGAGCCTCAGACTGCCGCTCTTGATTCAAAACAAGGAATCAGGTTGGAGGTCACCTCCAGCACAGCGATACACACACAGTGTGGTGTCTTGAACGACAGAACGTCAAGGGAACGAGGTGACAGACGAGTGCAAGAGTGACACCCCCGAACAGACAATCAGACAGCAGTTAAACACAAGCCACCAAACGCCCGCACACTCGCACCTCAGCAAGGACACTGAAGGCTCCTCTGGTCTGCCAGACAGACGTCACACACACACACACACACACACACACACACACACACACACACACACACACACACACACACACACACACACACACACACACACACACACACACACACACACACACACACACACACACACACACACATACAGTTCTTCAGACCACCATGGTTACTGACAGAACAAACTGAGTCTCCACAGTGGTTGAATTGGCACTGATGATCTTTTCCATTAGCAATCAGTATCTTCATTATGTTAGGGCTGTAATTGATTAAAATATTTAACTGCAATTAATTGCAGTACTGTCCATAATTAATCGTGATTAGGTCCAAATTAATTGCAGTTTTATCTGGTCAAAATGTACCTTAAAGAGAGATTTGTCAAGTATTTCATACTCAACATGGGAGTGGGCAAATTTGGTGCTTTATGCAAATGTGTGTAAATATTTATTATTGGAAATCAATTATCAATATAAAATAATGACAAATATTGTCCAGAAACCATCACAAGTACTGAATTTAGCATAAAAAATATGCTCAAATCATACCATGATTAAACTCAAGCCCAACAAGCGACAACAGCTGTCAGTGTGCTGACTTGACTGTGACTTGCCCAAACTGCCTGGGGTTATCATAAAGTGGGCATGTCTGAAAAGGGGGAAACTCGTGGGTACCCAGAGGAATAGTAATTTTGAAAAATTTTCTTAACCAATAACCAAAGCTCGTTGGCCGATTATTAACCATTAAGCGATAACATTTGTGCCTCGGATGCAGCGCTGCACCAGCTGCAGTATAAGAGCACAACAGACAACCGAGTCAACAGTTCACCATCAGGAGAGCTACTGTAGCAGCCACTGTGCTGCGTTCAATGTCTCCAGTTCATCGTCCGGGAGTGTTAGCAGCCACTGTGCTGCGTTCAGTGTCTCCAGTTCATCGTCCGGGAGTGTTAGCAGCCACTGTGCTGCGTTCATTGTCTCCAGCTCACCGTCCAGGAGTGTTAGCAGCCACGGTGCTGCGTTCAATGTCTCCAGTTCATCGTCCGGAAGTGTTAGCAGCCACTGTGCTGCGTTCATTGTCTCCAGTTCATCGTCCGGGAGTGTTAGCAGCCACTGTGCTGCGTTCAGTGTGTCTCCAGTTCATCGTCCGGGAGTGTTAGCAGCCACTGTGCTGCGTTCATTGTCTCCAGTTCATCGTCCGGGAGTGTTAGCAGCCACTGTGCTGCGTTCATCGTCTCCAGTTCACCGTCCGGGAGTGTTAGCAACCACTGTGCTGTGTTCATTGTCTCCAGCTCACCGTCCAGGAGTGTTAGCAGCCATGGTGCTGTGTGTAGTGTCACGGATAAGAAGCCACTTTCCTAGTTGAAGTTTCCACCGTACATTCAGTTAAGTTTAGCAGGTTGTCAGCAGTGTGTCTGTCTGGATTAATAATAGCGATTCTCCAACAGTGCGTGTGTTTGTGCTACAGCACAAACGTGCTCACTGTAGTGTAACTTCAGCAAGTTTCTGAAAGACTGTGTGTGTGGCGGCGGTGAGTGTAGGATTATTGGTGGCATTATAGCTGTGAACATAGCTGTAGCAGACTGTGTGTGTACAGTTTATTTGTTGGTGAATAAATGCTACAAGGGTACAAGTCCAGAGCCAACTTCCTGTATCTGCGCCGGCTCTCTCTTAAAGTGGACCAGCTTTTCTCCTCAAAGTGATGAGCCGCTCCTCTTTTCTCAACTTTTTAATGAATTATTATTTCTTTTACAGATAGCGTTAATTGGTTAAAATGCTTAAGGTTGGTTAGCGGTTAAAAGGCTAATTATTAACATCCCCACATAGAACCCATTTTCATTCACATGTCTTGAGGTCAGAGGTTAAGGGACCCATTTGAAAATGACCATACTAGTTTTTCCTCACCAAAATTTAGCATAAGTTTGGAGTGTTATTTATCCTCCTACATATGACATGGTTGTATCAATGGATTCCTTAGGTTTACCAGTTCCCTGATATCGAGCTCTGAGCCCACTACAACCTAAAAATCACAAGTTGTGTTAATGCATTCAAGAAATTAGTGATGTTAAAACAAATTTCTATTATTATCGCATTAAGTTTGACAGCAATAGTTTTCAACTAACTGACTAATTATGTAGGGAAAAAAAGTCTGCAGTGTTGTCGTCAAAATGCTTATTTTAACAGAAAAAAGCACCAAATGTTAATATTTGAAAAGCTGGAATCAGAAAATATTAGATCATACTATGTCAAGCAAGAATACCAATGTGATTATCCACTATTAAAATGGTCTCTCATCCAATAGAAGTAAACAGTCATTTAAGGAAGTAAGCAACTTGCTCAACACTTGCTAACTAGGATTGCATTGTATCCTGTACTGTCACATTACAGTGTGTAAAGAAAACAGCACTTAAGGTCAACAGGTCAGAATGAATAGTACACGGTGGACTGACCAAGACCTGATCATTTTCTTTTAAGATATCAAATGTAGATTAGATTTAAGATGATAGATGATTAAATTTGGAGTATAAATCAAGTATTCTATTTGTTAGGTGGGAAAAGCTCTAAAAGCACATTAAGATCATCATGCAACTATACACCTATCCAATGAAAGTCGTACATGTGGCGTGTTTAAAAGCAGGGTGGGACAGGTCTCAGTAAAAATTTAAATCACATGAAATAAAGTATATTGTATTTATACAGACACGGCATCATTTCCACCGTAGCATCCTATGTTGACGCTGCAGGCCAAAGTTGCAACCCACTCAACATCAACCCCTGAATCTCAGAGATCACCACCGTCTCATAGCCTGGCTCAGGGCACAACCTGGACTCATTCCCCAATTTACTGCTGATATTTACAGGTGGTGGTGTGTAGTGGAAAAAAGATAAAAAATGAAACACTGGGAGGGAATCCTGCAGCATCTTTATGCCATTACATTACATTATCTTGTCAGAGAAAGTGATGCAGTGGGTTGTGAACAGCGGCGTCGGAGCGTTGGAGAAGTACAAGCAAAAATGGAAAGATGGAGGGAGGGATCAAAGGAGGTAAAGATGTAATTGGAGTGCAGTTAATACTGCTGACAACTCAGTTTGGGGCTGTTTGCCTAGTTTGTCATTGCCAGCTTGGAGGCTATAAGGGTGGTGTGTGTGTTCTCCTCAAGCATGAGGATATCTTCATCATGCACATTCAAACTGGATCAGGATTAATTTCCAACTAAATCAGCAGGAAATATCTCTATGTACGTACAAGATCCTCTCTAAAACGCTGGTGTAAAAGGTAAAACTGTTAATGATTTACTGTCATTTCTTGGTTGCATTTACTCCCAAGGATGAAATAAAGAAAAATAAAAATGTCTAACTCCTTTTTTTAATTTATTAAGCAATTTCATGTCTACAGCAACATTATCAGCGGGACAATCCTACGACCAGGAGGAAATGGGTGGACCTGCTTCTTGGATATCTGTCTCCAACAGGTTATTTAATGTTCAGGATTAAAATGTTAATAAAAATTCTGCAGGATGAGATATATTTCAGTGTCATGGCAGATGTTAATTATGAGAAGGGAGGGATCAAATTAAGTCTGTGTATCCATTAGTTACAGCAGGCACTGACACGGCTCCCCATTTCTGAGAAAGGAACCCGTGAATCAGCCAACGTTTCACTCGGCCTCTGATGAAGGGCAGGACAATGTGAAGGGCTTAACGGATTGTTTCGAGGAAAAGGACAGTGTGGGGGGTTGGAAAGAGGGCCAGCACTTTGACCGCTACTGGGAAGAGGATAAAATAAAAAGGTGATGGGAAGGGAGAGGAAAGGTGGGAATTGGAGCGTAGATAGAGGGTGAGAGAATGTGCAAAGAAAAAGTTAAAGTTGTGATAGAGCTAAAAAGAGAGCGGTCAGGAGCTAAATTGATAAATGCTTGATTTACAGTACTGAGTTTCACCAGGAAACCAGGCAGGAGAGGTGTGTGTGTGTGTGTGTGTGTGTGTGTGTGTGTGTGTGTGTGTGTGTGTGTGTGTGTGTGTGTGTGTGTGTGTGTGTGTGTGACACACAAATCCTTGAAAAAGGGTAAGAGTAGCCAGATATTCAGACTGGAGAGAATAGCCCCTTTGTTTGTCTGACATTTCTCCTGTGTCAGCAGTTTTTGGTGGAATTTTTAGATAACCTGAAGCTGTGTTAGCCAGCATATGTTAGCATACATAACAGCATGCATGTTGTTATTATGGCGATAACGGAGCCTGAGGGTGAATTTACCTTCACTTGTGGTCAAAAGCTCTGGCTGTCTGGGTAATGACGGAAAGAATGCAATCACAGATGCAAGCAGACAAATTGTCTGGACCCTTGAAAGCAGGTAGTTTGGGTTCCTAGACTACGGTCATCATATTTTCAAACCCTCAAACCGGGACCCTTGAGTGTACCGCACGTTCATGCACAAGCACGGTGCCATGCATCCCATGGGATGGGATCAGAAAGGAGGCATTATTAAAGGTGGGTGCATTAGTGGCTGTGACAGTCATGACTGATCACATTCACTACTTTCACAGGGCTAACCCCCATCATGCCGTACTGACAATTTGAGAGTCCTGTAGAGAGTTTTCATCAGAGGAAACTTATTGTTGTCTGGGCCTACAGAAATTATTTTTCAACTTCAGTTTTGAACCTGAACAATCTCTATCACATCATGTTTCTCCGCTCATACAGCCACGGGCCATATTTAAAAAATGTGGCGCTCAGACAACATTTGGCCAGGATGGAGACATGAGCGGAGTGAAATTTGGAAGTGATTCACAAAGTTTTACCTACACAACTGTTGATGCACAGAAGGAGCTGTGTCCGGATAGTATAGGGGTAGCGTGACACAGATCTGCATAGTCTGTGCATAATTGTGGCTTGACAGTGCGCAACATGCACAAGTTAGAGACTGACTGACAGCTGCTCAGAGACCATAAGCTCCAGCTTGGCTCTGATTGGTTGTTTTCCTCCAGTCTGTGAAATCTTACAGATGCCATTGGGAGCACCGGAGGACACTGAGGATCATGACTTTGTTCAGATTACCTGTCTCATGCACTACTGTCAGGATATAGTGACCATTTTATAAAAATACAGTTTTTAATCAGATTACCTCCAACCTGCCAACTCCAGCTTCAAGTCTGATAAAGACCAAATGCATAATAAAAATGCTTCTTAAAAATGACATTTGATTAACAATTTCTCAACTCAAACATCTGACTTTAAACTGTGTGTAGTATCAGTTAAACTGGTTTTCAAATTGACGTTGCCTCTCATACCCGCTGGCATGCAAGGTTGCCTCCTGCGGTATCCAGTTAAATAAATAATTATTCTCTTCACGATTGAGTTATTGAGTTATTTGTTAAGAACACCTACATGTGCCTTTCACTGTGAGTGATTCACAGGAAGCATCAGATTCACGTGAAGCTTAACGATAAACTCTTTTATTGACGGTTTTCACTTTGACACATTCTCTCAGGTTTTGGACGTGTCATCTCTGAGTGATCAGTGGCTCATCGACCCATTTATTATCTGGTGAACAATAAAGCTGGTTAAGCATTAGCCACTTTCTAAATGCATTTGGCTTGTGTGGCATTTGCAGCCTGCCTCTTAACCACTTTTACTGACGGCAAGTATGTACAGGAGAAAGTGGCAAATGTGTAGATAAGCATGACACTGAGCAGGAGCTGAACAACACATTAACATGAGCTACACAAATACCCGTCGGGCTCAATTGATCCACCAATCCAATCAGTGCAGAAAATCAGAAGTTGAGGAAGAGCAGGAGCAAAGGGAGGAAGGAAAGGTAATGAGCCATGCATGGGTCATTACTAGCTCACTTTTTGACCTTTCAACTGTGACCTTAAGTGAGGAAGAAAAAGACGCTTCTGAACAATATCTCTGAGCTCAGGGCAGAAAAGAGAAAGGGCTTGAAGAAAACAAAAGGAAGCTTATCTATAAATACAAAAGTTTAGCAAGAATTTTTACCCCCTTCAAAACAGCAGGGAGGAGGACGACATAAAATAGTCTTCAAATCTGAAAGCGTCTTCCCCCAGACATATCCCTACAGCACCACTTCCTGAATGCTTCAAGGTGGTTTTATTTACTGCAAAATGCATTTCTATATTATGCACAGGTGCTAGACAAGCAGGCCCTCTTCATCCGCTGATGTGCCAGAGATAGCAGCATTTTCAATAGGCCCCTGGTCATCATCCATGTCTGAAAAATGTGGTAATAACATTTATAGGCTGCCAGATGCTCCTGTTCCCCAGTTTGTACTGTGAGAAGCATTGCAAGGCCGTTTAAAAGAGCCGTTTTAAAACTGAATCAGGCAGCAATGACTCACAAGACAGCAGAGCAGAGGACAGCAAATACAGCACACCTGCCATCAAAGGAGACAAGTCGGGAACAAAACCGATCTGCAAACCAAGAATGAAACTGGAAATTTTAATTCCACTGTCTTTGTTTATTTTCTTATTTTATTAATACCTTACAACTATTTTCATAATCAATTAATAGTTGACTATTTTCTAGATCTATGTCAGAAAATAGTGAAAAATGTTCATTCCAGTTAAGTCCAAGTTGATGTCTTGTTTTTTCCAAAACCCCCAAATATTCAGTTTAATATGACATAAAACAGAGAAAAGAAGAAAAACAAAATCAACATATTTGAAAGGCTGAAAACAGCAACTCCCGTTGCTAGGTGTCGCCAAAATCAAACCTTAAACAGATTTTATTTCTGAATGAAGACTTTCATGAGGAGCCTACGTCTGCTCGCCAATTTCCTAAGCGAACACCAGCCTTTTGTTGCAAATATCTTGTGTTAAAAAGTTGCAACAGGAAGCTGATGTAAACAATATGTAAAGCACTCATGTTTATGAAAGCACACAACTTTTTATAAACCAGTCAAATAACTTCTAATCTTCCTTCAGTGTCATCCAATGGATGACAATAATCACCGAAATGATGCTATTATCAATTTCAGTTCAAAATGAAAATGAGAGCAATTTTAGGCACCCAATGCCAAATGACACAGAAGAACCACTGCTGGCTGGGGTCAGTGAACAGGATTTAATTTGGGGAATGGATAACCTCTCTGGTCCTGACTGAAGGGCACCTTGATTCAAAGAATCATCCACTTAAAATGGCAGAGAGCCACATTAGTCAAGAATGGGAAAAAAAAATGATACCGAAGGGAGCAATTGAAAAAGGTCTCCAACAGATTAGTGAGCTGTACAATCCTCCCCTGAAGACACTTCATCTCATGGTTTATAATGTGATTGTAAACAGGGAGGAGCGTGTGTGTGTGTGTGTGTGTGTGTGTGTGAGAAGCAGGTGACAGACACAGACTGAAGTGTGTTTTGTCTGACCTGACCTGACATGACGGTGTTTAGTCTGCCGTGTTATTCCTCAGAGTGATTCAGCGTCGTCTGTTACTCAGATGTGTTTAACAGTCAGAGGTGATACTCCACCGTTGCTGTGGTGAGCGACGGCCGTACGCAGGCATGTACGGTGAATGGCAGCCAAGTTTGCCGAGCTCTTAATAAACTGGGTTTGGCTGCGCTCCCGTTTGGTTTTTAGCCACATGAATTGTGGCTATGGCTACATTTCACTGTAACTCACAGTTCTTAAAAGACACTTTTTTTCCGCTGTAACTTTAGTAAGTTTTATAGTAATTTATTGACTGTGCAACCCATGATCACACCGCAAAATAATTCACGCTAGGGTCGGAAGGTTGGAGCAAACATGATTTAAAAAAGTTATCTTTATAAAACAGTCACTATATCCTGACAGTTATGCTTGAGACAGGTATTCTGAAAAGAAAAAAAAATATATATATATATATCACATGCCTCTGTGTCCTCCAGTGTCTCTGAGCAGCTGTCAATCACTAAAACGGTCAAACTAGGCAGTGCTGATCAAATATGAATTAATATTCTGTTGCTGTAATGCCTATTTCTCACCTCACGTTTTCAATTGAGGAAAAACAAAGCAAACTTTCTCATTTTACAGCTAAACAGTAACTACAACAAGTTTCTGAAAAAATCTGAAGAGGAATAGGCGTTACAGTAACACAATATATAGCTGGTGAGTGATTGACAGCTGCCTCCGTTGCATGAGCAGCCAATAGGAAGCATAACTATTGGCTCTCTCTGATAGGCTCCCGTCAGATTATCTTAAAGCCTGTAAACAGAGCCATGAGAGGGTGCAGGAGTAATTACACTACGCTGAAAGGTTAATATGAATTTTTTACCCAGTGATGCCAAAAATATTCTGTCTACTGCTGCCTTAATGTCCATTATTCATAAAGAGGCTGCATGATGACAGAAGTGTGTGCTGATCAAATGCATTTATCACAAAAAAAGAGAAACACAACATTGAACAGCAGCCGATCATAGAGAGTTTGGAGGTCTTTCAAGACATCTCTGCTAAAGTACATTTATTAATCTGAGAGGATTAACTGGACAGCTTCTATATCTTGCTAGCATCAGTCAAACTGAGGCAGGTTAAGCTGCCACTAATTTAAGAGGTATATGTGAGACAACTGCCAAAATAAAACAATACAGATGGAACTGTCTTCACTTAATGATTGTCAGTCTAACTTTATCATCCTCTTTCTATTTCATTTATTTTCCCTTTTTTATTTCTGTTTTTGTGATTATCTGTCATTACTCACTCTTTCAATATGAAAACATCCTTGTGATGACTTATATATGATAAATAAATATTAACATGAAGCATGCCATTACATATTCCAAAGTTATGAGTCATGACAAGGGAGTGATGGGAAATATGTTGAGGCAGTTCTTAAATAAATACAGCCAGCCAAAGCTACATTAGAAGTGTAAATGCTGTTTGTGTGTGTTTCCCTGTGCAAACCGGCTACGAGCACAATATACAAAGTCAAAGGCACTAACAGCAACCGTGTAATTACTGTCCTGAGTCATAAGCTGAGCTATCACAGGTTATAGTACTGCCTCACCAGAATTACCACTTGTACATGTTAATGTGATACTCGATTGATCCCTGCAGGCACAGTCTGGCAAGGTGGATGAATTAAGTCGCTGTTTACGGATATTCAATCATGTGGAAGTGTTTCAGAGTTGTAAGCGCCAAAAAGTTGCATTCTTATCATGATGAAAGGCCTCTCATATTACACATACTGCTGAAACAATTAGTCCATAAATCAGTCAATTAACAAAAAGCAATTATGCATTTTACCAAGTGATAAACCACTCCAGTCATTTATCAAGTAAAAGAAAAAAAACATTTGCATGTTACAGCTTTCAAAAATCTTTCTTTCAACATCCCTATCGATCAATAAACTTTTGGAAAGTCTCCAGTAAGTCAAGAGTCAATATTCTTGACATTTTATAGATATGAACTTAGATTTATATAATTCTGTCATGATAAAGTACCTTGATTTATGAGAAATTAACTTACATGTAAACTTTATTATACTAGTCATATACATGCAGGTACATATGTTAAAATTGACCCCTGAATTTAACCCATCCTTAGGAGCAGTGGGCTGCTGTTAACGCACCCAGGGCACAATTTAGCGTTCAGTGTCTCCCTCAAAGACACTTTGACATGAAGACAGTAGGAACCGTGGATTGAACCGCCAACCTTGCTCTACCCGCTGAGCTTCCTGAATTCATTGGACCAGCCCAAAAAAAAAAAAACTGTGAGCCAGTTATTTTATCTATAAACTGTTTTATCATTTGAATTTACAGATTACTTACTATTTCAAGACTAGGGATGAGAACGGCTGGGGTAAAAAAAAAATGAACCGTTAGGTTCGCTAGTCATGGCTCAGTTTGTGTATGTATCGTTCGGTAACGAGGCCGACTGTATTTTTTTCAACCCTTTATTGTCACACTAGAAATAACAGCCTATGGAAAGAGGCTGGGACACGGGCAGACAGGAATATGTGGTATCACACACGCACAGTGTAACTGAAGCTGCGGTCGTGTGTTGTTATTGGCTCAATTTCGGCGAAGGAGGACCAGATTTTATTGCGCATGTGTTGTACCGCCAAAGACACGACCCACTGATGGCGCGTGACTCCTTCCTCCTTCCTTTTCAAACATCTCAGTTGGCAGAGACATTGATGAACTACAACTGTCATTGCAAAATGTCATGACAGGAAATGGCAGGCGAACACAATAAAGACCACCAGCGTCATTTCGCTCTGCTGTGTGGGAGCATTACGGATTTGGTGTTATGTATGACAGCGACGAGAAAAAAAAGCGGCGGATAAAATGTCGACTGTGTGTGAGCACTGTGTGACACGTGTGGCTTATGCTGGTGACAACACTTCCAGTATGATGAATCATTTACGGAGACATCACTCCGGTGTGTCCGTTGATAGCACAGGGAGGAGAGAGTCGTGGAGGACGCTGGATTTCAGCATATGATTAGGGTACTTGAGCAGCGCTATAATATGCCGTCTCGCAGATACATAAGCTACACAGTAATTCCCAAACTGTACGAACAGACACAACGAGGAATTGTGAAAAGAAATGTCCAACATGGGCTGCACAGTGGTGTAGTGGTTAGCGCTATCGCCTCACAGCAAGAGGGTCGCAGGTTCGATTCCGGCTTGGGACTCTTCTGTGTGGAGTTTGCATGTTCTCCCCGTGTAAGCGTGGGTTTTCTCCGGGTACTCCGGCTTCCTCCCACAGTCCAAAAACATGCAATTTAGGTTAATTGATCTAAATTGCCCGTAGGTGTGGATGTGGGTGTGAATGGCTGTCTGTCTCTATGTTGTCTGTCTCTATGTGCCCTGCGATGGACTGGTGACCTGTCCAGGGTGAACCCCGCCTTCGCCCAATGCCAGCTGGGATCGTCTCCGGCCCCCGCGACCCCTAACGGGATAAGCGGTTGACGATGAATGAATGAATGAATGTCCAACATGTCCATGTAGCTCTGACTACAGACGGATGGACATCCAGGGCTGCTGAGAATGTGAACAAACTCATCTTCTTTCAGAAGAACATGAAAACAAAATAAACAGAGCAGAGTTGTTTTGAAACAGTGTGTTTGGTTTAAGCTGCACTTTATGTTGATGGTCTTAGCCTCTGTGTTTTTATTATTTTTTTAATATCAGGGAATAGAGAGACATATGTCACTGTTGTTTAAAAAAAGGTCTAGTGCTGGCTGCCCTGATGCATGTTTTGTTGATGGCCTGAGCCTATAATTTGTTGTTTATTTATTAATTTTTTTAAATAACACAGTGGCACTTGCTCCTTATGTTAGCCTTGTCTACCCCAAACCGTGAACCAAACTGAACCGTGAATTTTATGAACCGTCCCACCCCTATTCAAGATGCATGTGAATGAACAAAAGCGCGGGCAAAGAACGTAATTATTGCTTTAGGTGTGTCATTTATATGCTGTGTAGTCTGTACCGTTGCAGTGTAAATGCGTCCATGTGAATATGCCACACTCAGTGGTAGTGGCAGAATAAAAAGTGAGAAAAAGAAGGATATGTCTAACAAACATCTTTCAACCAGGAGACGGGTGATTTGTTCTGTAAGCAACATTGCCGAGGTTTATGCTGCCTTTTTTAGTTTAGTGTGGTGTGTTTTCCGTACATACTGAACTTAATTCACCTAATAATTTCGAGACAAACCATGATGTTTTTGTAAACCCAAGTGGTTTAGTTGCCCTTGCTGGTAATGCTCCTTCATTTACGCGTGTAATATTCACGCCTCAGCAAGGCCGAACGTGACACCGACACACTATCCTCTGGTGGACAGACGGGTCTATTACACGCTTTGGCGTGATATCGGGTTGGGTGATCACACCACCACATATTCTGACACAGGTCACCGCTGTACAAACCCCCAACCAGCCACCTCACCGACCAACATTATCATACGCTCCAATGATGTGTTTTTAAAATGCACTCCAGATCTGACTACAATGTACAACTCATGAAAAACGTTGAGACGGGACACTGAAATCCAGATCAATGAACTTCCACACCATTTGGTGTTAAAAAGATGCTTGTTAGCTGCTGGGTGAACACACAAAAGGTCCTGGTCCACAGTGTTCAGTCTGGCAGCTGACGGGATGGACAAAGCCTATTTCTCTCTTTTTCCGTACTCCAGCACCACCGCTGTGCTCTTTCGGCCTCCTCAGACGTCTCCTCAGACACATCTAATCTTCTCATCCCATGCTGCTCAATCTTCCTATGGCCAGTTAACTCAGCTAAGACAGATTAATGAGAAATTAATCCTTATAATTCACTGTAAAGGTCTCCTCTCCTTTTAACCAGATAAGCGGCTACCATACTAGATAAGGATAATACATTTAATTTATGAGGCCGCTTATGTTACACAGCATGTTCATCTCAGCGTGGACTTCAGCTGACAGCGAGATAAGATGGCTTTATGGAGGATAGGGACGTTAATAATTAACCGTTTAACCATTAACTGACATTAAGAACTTTAACTGATTCACGCTATTGGTTAAACAGTTCAAAGAAATATTAATGATTAATTAAAAAGCTGTGAAAAACTTAGAGGAACGGCTCGTCACTTAAAGGAGAATAGCTGGTCCACCCTAAGAGCCCACCTTAAGAGAGTCTGAGCCAAAGTAAAGGTACAGGAAGTTGGCTCCAGTGTTGAGCGGAGCACAGAGCGGAGGAGTTGTCGCCTCGTAGCGTTAATTCACACAAATAAATGCTACGTTAGCTACGTTCACAGCTATAACGCCACAGACAGCCCGCCACACACACACACAGTCTTTTGGAAACTCGCTAAAGTTAGGCCATGCTGACACAGCATGTGTGTGTGGCTACAGGGAGCACCTCCAGCAGCGCTATAGCTGCTAACGTAGCACAAACACACACACACGGTTTGTCGGACAATAACTAAAGTTACGCCAGGCGACGGCAAGTCGTTACGCCGGGCAGACACACAGCTGACAACCTGGTGGTGGTGGTGGACTTTTACTGGGAAAGTGACTGCATGTCCATGACACTTCACACAGCACTGTGGCGGTTAACGCTCCTGACGGTGAACTTAGTTGTCTGTTGTGCTTATACACTGCAGCTGGCGCACCGCTATATGAGACGCACTAATCTTGTCAAATAACAGTTAATAATCGGTTCACAAGGGTCAATTATCAGTTACATTTTTTTTTTCAAAATTAGCATCCCGAATGGAGGATGTTCTCTCTGTATAAAACTCAATCTGTGTCAGATGGTATACACCCTATACACAACAGAACTGCAACTAAAATAATTAATCTATCAATTGAATTGATTATCGACAGAAAACTGATCAACAATTTTGTTGATCAATTCAACTTCAAAGTAATTTATCAAGCACTTCTGCAAACAATGTGCGGCAACAATTCTAAAAAATGTGGTTTGCATTTTCTACTTTGTTCTGACATTTGATAGACTAACCAATTAATTGAATAATTAAATAATCACAAAAAAACAAACAGGCAAAGCTATTAATAATGAAAGTAATCATGAGTTGGAGCTCTAAATTTAAAAAATATGGAACAATTCAAAAACACATTATGAACTAGTAAACAAAACTTTTCAAGCAACACATTTTTCTGGCAGCAGAGTTTCACCAAGGGAAGATTGAATTGTTTTCCATCTATGATAAGCTGTTTCCTTATTTACTCTTGGGATGAGTAATGGACAACACAAAGTGTGTGTATCATCATCAGTGTGTGTGTGTGAGCGCGTACATGAGGCCGACGTACTACACCAGATCCTGCAGTGCAGCACGTATTGCTCCACTGTAGGTGGCTCTTTTCTTCCCGGCTTTGCCATGTCATTAGTCTGTTATCAGCTGCTGGCTTACAGGTAACTCATGCACACAATGAACAATGACACCATACATCAACCGGTTGCCGGGCAACCGGCATAGCTCTGACAGGGTGTGCAAAAAGAAATGGCAAATAGAAATCTTGGAAAAGACCAGCAGACACCGTGGGAGCATCATTTTACCGAACTTTCTTTCAGAAAGGCCACAAGGCATCAAAAGTTACATGAAAGAGCAAAGTAGAAACTGGATGAGTCTGTCCTTGCCTCATTGCCCCTGAGGTACTTTGAAAATGACACACAATGTTGCAGCCAAAAGCAGTCAGGGTTGACTTTTAATAAAGCGAGGGAGTTTAAAAAAAACTGTGGCTACAGCCTCTGCCAGAAGAAAACACTGCTAGACTAAATGACTGACCACCTTTTCTGAATCCAAAAGTTTGTATCAACTAACAGGTGTGCTGAGGTGTGGAAAGGCTTTCTAAATCTGTCTACTCACCATTATAGATTAAGAAAACCGGTCATGATTCCTGTGTATAATGTGGGTATACAGTGTCATTCAACAGACAGAGTAGAAGCCAAGTCTAATCTGTACCTTAACTATGCTTTGTCAGCAAACACTTCCCAATTACTTACTGGAGCTGCTTCACAGGAAAAACATCCAGCAGTTTAGGGAATAAAAACAATATTGTCTCTAACTGAAGCAATGGGCAAACTCCAGGTCTGAAAAGTGAAGCCAATGCAGATGTGTCTTAAACTTGCATTCTGTCTCAAAAACCAAGACGGCGACAACCAAAATGCCTAACTCAAGACGACAAGGATGACGTCACAGTGACTATGTCCACTTTTCTTTTTAAAATCAACATTCGGTTTAGGTGGCTTACTTTCTACCCAAGTAAAACAAATGCTTTCAGAGCCTCTTCAGTGGTCCCATGCTGTCCAGTGTGACCTCTCTTCCAAGCTAGATACCTGTGGTTTCCCTCCATTGTGATGTCAAGATAGAGTCAAACCATTTTCACACTGGAGGAGCTGGACCAAAGTCTGTTTTCCTGCCAACAACAACAGCTGCCATGGCAGCACACTGGGAGGTCCACTTTATAGGAGCGGGTCCCTTCACAGAAAAGGGTAAGAACAACATTTTGCACCTTATGCTCAACTGGGAACACGCATGTAACAGAGAGAGGGTGTTCTGCTGGCATGAACTTCAACACATAACAACATGCAGATACAGACTACACTCGACTGCCACTGGCATTCTCACTAAACTCAGGTCAAAATGATTGATGATTAAAATGTCATGAAAAGTGAACTTATGTTTGCTGTACGTTTTGCTCTCCAAATCCTTTAAAAGTAATAAAATACAAACAAAATGTGTGCTTGTGTTGCCTGTGTGTGTGTGTTTTTTAAATCGATTAATCACAGCGCACCTACCAGTTCATCACCATAATCCTCAAATACCTCTACACCAACGGCACAACTTATAGTAGGTAGCTAAGCCAGCTGCTGCCAAGCTGACAGACACACTGATTAAGATTAAGTCTACTTTCTGGAGCTGAAAAAGCAGTAAATCTTAGGTTTACACAGCAGAAAGAGGGAGAGAGAGGGGAGGGGAAAATCACACTCCAGTGCATTGTTACAAAGGACACTTGGAAACAGTGATGGAGCACATGGGAAACCTCCCGCCAGGCAGGCCAAGCCTGGGACAGTAAAGTCTGCATGTTTAAACTCCAAGGTGTTTAGATAACCACCATAATATGTATGAATGATAACACTGCAGGTAGCATGTGCAATCATCTCTTTCACACCATTTATGACTCATATTGCCTTTCTCTGCAGTTTAAATGGGAAAGGTCACAAAGTAGTCCAACTATTATTTAAAGCATCAACATGCACATTTAGCATTTGTGTATATTGCACAATTTAACTTTCTAAATTAGGGCTAGGGGGCAAAATACCACCACAGCAACAACTGCTTTTTTTACAATTATGGTGTCAATTCGGCATCAAAATAAAATTAAAAAAACACGCACTAAAGTAAAATTTCAATTCACATAACATAATCGGCTTATATTCCGTCTCACTTCCATCAAGCTGCACCAGGAAGGACAGCAAACCGATTCCAAAAGTTGACGTTTTCCTGATAAAAGTTGCTGTTAAGTCAATCATACACATGCCGAATACAGCAGCGGACCACAGATCGCCCCGTGTTGTTTTACCATAACTGCTCATCAGCTGATAAGCGAGGATGTGAAAAAAATGTAATATCTGGGACGTAGTTTTGTCAAGAGTCCACTCACCCGTATTCTCCTCATTGCAGCCACGATCTCCACTCGGCTGTTCGGCCGCGTCACATCCAGACTGCCGATGTACTGTTGTCAGGAAGGTAAAATATGGCAGGTAACAGCAAATTAATAAAACAATACTGGATATTTACTGGGTTTATATTTGCTGAAACGGTTCACGTGTCCACTTACGGTAATAATAAACTACGCACAACTTTAATCTCTCAACGTTAGCAACTTTACACAGTCGTAACTGTAACAATGTAACAATGTCGGCTGTTTAGACAGGTTAGTTAACGAGGACAACATTCAAACATATGTTCAACTTCGGAGAATAAATCGTTATGTCTACACTTCACAGTTCACTAGATAATTTACCTTTGCCTCGAAGTTGATCCCATGCTGGAAAGCTTCCTCGTTGTGCAACGGGATCCTCAAATCATGCCCATCATCAACGAGGTTGTACTTGGTTTTTGCGGGCATTTTTCAAAGTATTTACTACTCCACACTACCAGAAGAACCGCAATGATATCACCGGAAAACGAACCGCGTCGGTTTTAACGGGGAGTAATCCAAGAAAAACAATTCCAGATCCGGTTAGTACATGTTCTCCATCGCGGCGAACCGTCCCAGCAATGCAACGCTGCTGCACCGCCGTCAACCAGCGGCCAAGTGGCGACAACTACTTCACCGGCACTGGCGCACCGCTGCACTGCGAGTACTCGCCGCTAACAGCGTCAAAAACACGCGCAGTCCCGCGGGAAACAACGACACGCGGGGACAGATGTGTTTTCCCGACTTTTCCTGTGGTGAGTGTGGAAGTTGGTTGGGTCCTGCCTCCCTGCCCCGGACTCTCCCCCCGCTGCATGGAGGGAGGGTGTGATTGGAGGAGTCCGGGGATCCCACCTGTTTCCATTGGAACAGCGGCGCACCGTAGCTCTCTGGAGGAGGGGCTCAAGGGCTGGTACCTGCCTCCTCTGTTCCTTCCTACCCTCCACACACACACACGCGCGCGCGCGTGTACAGCTATCCTTGTGAGGACTCTCATTGACATAATGCATTCCCTAGCCCCTTACCCTAACCCTAACCTAAACCTAATTCTACCTTAAAACCAAGTTTGAACCCTCCAAAAGGCCTTTGAAGGTCAGTATGAAAATGAGGACCAGCCAAAATGTCCTCAATTTCCCAAAATGTCCTCACTCTGGTCCTCGCAATGATAGCTGTACAAGTACACACACACACACACACACACACACACACACACACACACACACACACACACACACTGCATGGAACCTGAACATCACGCACGCAAACTAAGGAGTGTAGCCTGTATAATAGACAACTCTGTTTTGTAAAGCAGTCTTTGTTCTCGACAGACGTGATGCATTAATGTGGCAGTAGGCAACATACTTTTGGCATCATTAAGCAGAAATTCCATAACAGCCTTTCAGCATATTGTAATTAGATATTAGCAGAGTTTACACTTCTGCACCTCCTCAGGGCTGTTTTCAGGCTTAAAAAAAATCTAGCCCATGAAGGTACACTCACAGGTAATTTAAAAGAGAGCGTTCCTATAGGCTGTGCTCCAGCTGGTGGGTGGTGCTTGGTATTTCTTCAACTGTTCTCAACATGGCTGCCAGGTCATTTTACAGGTAAACAGCACACTACACAATGTTTCTGAAAACATTTGAGGCGAGAAATAGGCATCACAGTACCAGATTATTAATTCTTATTTGATCAGCGTTTGACCATTTGGTCGGAGTTTGCAAGTGATCGACAGCCGGTTTAAAAACAGAAGGCTCCACTTCGACTCTGATTGGTTGTTTTCCTCCAGTCTGTGAAATCTTGCAGATGCCGTTAGGAGCGCCGGAGGACACAGAGGCACATGATTTTTTTCAGATTACCTGTTTCATGCACTACTGTCAGGATATAGTGATTGCGTTTTATAAAAATAACTTCACAGCAAGAGGGTTGCAGGGTTGAATCCGACTTGGGGCCCTTCTGTGTGGAGTTTGCAAGGTCTCCCTGTTTTCTCCAGGTACTCCAGCTTCGTCCCACAGTCCAAAGACATGCAGTTTAGGTTAATTGATAACTCTAAATTGCCCGTAGGGGAATTGCCCAGCGATGGACTGGCGACCTGTCCAGGGTGTATCCCGCCTTCGCCACATGCCAGCTGAGCTCAGCTTCAGCTGCCCCCCCCCCTTTGACAAAGACAAAGTAAAGTGCAAAAGTAAAGCTGTTTTATTAAAGTCTCAAGGGTTAACAAAAAAGTGGATGAGGTGGGGACAAAAAGGTTGTGCCAAATAAATGAAATCACTAAAACAAAACCAGGCCAAACTATCTGTCTGCTTTATCTGGAAACAAAACAAATAAAATACTGTCTAAATTATCTAAAAAAAAAAAAAAAAACAGCAGTGTACAAACCATAGAAGGGGTGGCACCAACCACGAAACCTAGTGTTTATAGACATTAACAAACTAAAATGTATAGGGAGGGACAAGATGGAGGAGCAGAACAGAAGAAAGGCTTTGCAGGCCTGTCTGGCCCTGCAGGCACATAATATCTACCCACTGCAGCTTTATCTTGCAACTTTTTCAGCACAATTTGCACATTAGGACAATGTTATAAAATATTACCCGTTGGCTAATGCAAAAGGAATGGCCTCTATTTGACTGAGGAAAATGGTATGTCATAAAACATGTGATTTAGTCATCACCTGTAAGAAAATAATCAAAGATACTGGCTGGAAAATGGAAATTTACACCCAAGGCCTTAAACTCTAAGCCGATGTGAATAAGAAATGTCAATATGGATTTACAGATGAGGTTGATGTGTGGTAATCACAAACCTCTGCCTCTGAATAGAATAAAAAGAGAAAGGCTACCAACTAGTGGCCACATCTGCAATCACCTATAGAGATACCAGGGAAGGTGAAAATGTAAGAATAAGAAATTAATTTCTTTCTTTAAATGTTTCTTTCTCTGTCATATACAGTCATGCTAAATGCATTGCTCAATAAAACTCTTGTACATATTTGTATGGATGACATTGGTCTTTTAAGGTGTAAATGTAGTTTTCTAATCGTTATCTGAATTTGAAAAATTGAATGGGCCTCTGGATAATAAAACCAAGGACATTTCTAATAACTGGATATAATACAAAATAGCAAAAATGACCTCATATTCTAAATGTGAAAACAAGTATGCTTAAATAAAAACTCACATGTGAAATGATTAATAGAAGAGGTGTTTGACCTTCTGCAGGTCTAGTAGCAAAAAATAATTCATAATTGCATCAGTAGGAATCAGAATATATTTGAGACACTGGGCAGTGCAGCAAAAAGTGGTCTAAAATGTTTAAAATATTATCTGCTTAAATATGGTTAATGCATGTAGAAATGCTAATATGTGTTGTTGATAATTTAAGAGAGATCCTTCACTCTGAGTATCCTCCACACATCTGTGTTCAAGCATCTGGAATAAAAGCAGCTCCAGTACGAGATAAAGCACACTGATATGTGGTCAGTAGACACAGCAGAGCTGCGATCATGTTTAATGCAGTCGTCATCTTGTATAATGCACAGACCATCTGTGTCACCGTGGGAGTAAAGATGCACGCAGCGCTTCCCTAAAGGTGGTCCGGGCGGGGAGGAGAGGGGAAGTGGGGCAGCAATAATTTCACATTCTCACCACCTCTTTGGAAATAAAGCACTGCTGCTAATGGCATCCTGAGGGCTTATAGCAGGATGATGTTGCGTATGATTTACTCTGGATGTTATGGGTTCAAAACTGGCATCTGGCTACCAAAGTTTGCCCTCCATCTCGATTACTAAAACCTAAACATCATCATAAAACTTCAAAATGAATTCTCTCACTTAGGATTGTCATTTTAGGAAATCTGGTTAGCAGATTAGAAACAATCTCAAAGCTTTAAATTACTTACTCCTTTTTTCCTATGTGCAGTACGTTGAAGGATATCTCCATAAAGATTACTGTATTACATTCATTTTCTTTAAAAGTTCCTGAGGTCAGGACCTCCTCGCCCTCATGACAGCAAAACAGCGAGATGGCAAACAAGAACAGCTGCTGTCCCTGCATGAGGAATTATTGCTGAACAGAAGTAGTTCCCCTCTCGGGGACCCCATGTGCTCTTAAGGCTCTTTAAAGAGGATAGAGTGCAACTTAATCCCTGCCAGGTCTTCAAATACACGTTGATCTGTTGATTAGGGCTTTTTGGCGTGTAAAGCATATGCTCCTGACATGAAGTAGGTTTTGGAGATCAGTGCACAAAAGCATGATGGTTCCACTTAAAAATCCAAAAGGCAACATCATTCTACAGCAAAAAAAAAAAAAAAAAAAAAATAGTTGCAACACTGCAGAGAACTGACAGAATGGGTGAGCTATACCACAAAACACGTCGGCCTGCTAGTGTCTCATAGAGTCCACTAATCCTACATAAGACACAGAGCGTGTTACAAGTATTAGACAAGTCAGATGTAATGATGTGTTTGCCCTCAGGTCAGGCTGTGGTAAAATTGTACCTGTTTGACGTGAACTGCGTTAAGCCTAACATTGGTGACCTGTTTAGGGTGTACCATTCATTTTGGCTTCGAAAATGAATGGATGACTGCAGTTTTAAAGCTAATGTTTACATGTGTCTGTGTTTACAAGGGGCATAATCCTCTCCACAGACCCTCAAATTTGGTATGGCAGGTCTAAAATGATGAATGAATTGGTTCAATTTTAAGGTGCGGTGTGAAAGATCTGGCAACATCTAGCAGTGAGGTTGCAGTGAGGTCCCATGTACCAAGCATGTAGGTGAAATATGGTGGCAAACGCGAAAATGCGGAAATACGAATGGCCCTTTCTAGAGCCCGTGTTTGCTTTGTTTGTTCAGGCCTACTGCAGAAACATGGCATGACATGGCTTTAGGAAACTCACCTCACGGTTTGTTTTAGTGGGAAACACTGAATAAAAACATAACAATGTTGGTTTAAAAGAACATGTCACAATGGGCCTTTAAACTATGATGAAAATGAACACAGGAAAGAGAAAAATAACTTTTTCAGTTTCTGATGGCTGAGACCTGAGCTCAGCTAGGATCACTACCTACTGGGGGCTGATATTGAGCTCCCAGTGGTCCAGCTTGGTTCACATGAGTTTATGTCGAGTTGTGCTAGGCATGTTAATGTTGGGCATTGATCTCAGATAGTTAAGTTTAAACATTGATCTTGAATGCTTAAGGTTTGGCATTAAATTTGAAAAGTTTAAGGTCAGGTGTTGATCTTTTTTTTTTGAATAGTTATGGTTAGCTATTGATCTTGAATGGTTAAGGTAAGGCATTGATCTTGAATAGTTAAGGTTAGTCATTGATCTTGAATGGTTAAGGTAAGGCATTGATCCTGAATAGTTAAGGTTATGGTAGGTCATTGGGCAGCACGTCCCACAAGAGATTTTGCAAGTTTTTGCAGATCTCGGATCAGATTTTGCAGTTTGCAATTTACCTTTTATAGACAAAGCATCTATAAAATGCAGTACATTGCACTGTGGGATTTTTGACACCACTATATAGAGGGTTGACTCTCAAAATTTGGACACTCAAATAGTACAAGGGAGTTATTTTGAACACAGCCTGAGACTATTTTCACACTAATCTGGCTATATCTGAAAATCTTTCCCTCCGTCCACACTAAGCTGATACTTTCCACATCCAAAAACTGAACTTTTCGAAAACGCTCTCTTGAGTGGATTAATCTGAACACACCAGCCTCATGTTTCAGTGTGAAAGAGAGCTTTGGTTTGCTTTCGGTGCCAACTCCATTCAGTGCTGGGTCAGTGTGTCAGCAGGAGCCCTGAAGCTCTCTGTCTCTGGCATCTAGCTCAGCCACTAGCAACAGCAAGCACATGCACAAATGACTGTGTATGTACAAGGCTGCCTGCACACACATCAACGCACACACGCACAAACAAAGAGAGCCTTACACATCTTAAGGGCCTCTTAAGCTGAATTAATAATGGCAAGTTCAAAGAATGTAGGGCAACGAGGAGCGAGGAGTAGATCCACGTCTCCTGGGAGAAGAAGACAGAAGACAGACAAGAAGGGAACAAATGATGACAACAATCCATTTCTAATTGCGCCTGAAGCTGTGTTACAACATGAAACATTAACGGAAGAGGAAAATCGCAGCTCACACTCAGGGGTAGATTACTACAGATGCAATCTGCCTCTGATACACAAACAAAGACTTATGGAGCCAAAAGAATTCATCATCTGCTGCGTACATACAAGGCTCTTACAACTCAGCATTAATTATGTGCTCGGACAGCTGTTAAATGACTCTTTGTTGTGTTTGTTGAGGCACCAAATGGAAAGCTGAGTAAAGCGTCAAATTCATTTGAATACTTCCCTTTGGAAAATTAACACTGAGTGTTTAGATGACTGCGATGTTTGGAAGTGAAATGCCTTCATAGAGATGCTTGTTTAAATTGGGCTTACAATGTTTCCACAGGGCGCAGTAAGAACTTTTCAGAACAACCAACACCAACTACACTCATCTTATCGCAGAGCTTATTTAAACTATTTCAATGCTTTGCTTGTGATGTTTGAGCCAAAAGGTTTGGATCACTTTCAGTTTATATAACTCATGTGGCATGGCTGAGCAGTTTGTGCCCAAAATCCATGTTTAGTATGATTAGAAAAAAAGGCAGACAATGTTTGTTTTGAATAGTCTTAAGCCTTGAAATCTAGTACTTTGGACAATTATCACTACAACTATGAAATGTTTAGATCACAAAAAAAAACAAAAAAAAAAAACAAAAAAAATCACACTTTTATCAAAGGTCAAAGTCAGGATATTCAACGTATGAGTTCATAAATACCAAATTGATCGTGCTCCTTGTGGTTTCTAAGATACAGCCACTTTCTTGTCATACTATATTTAGTTTTTGGTCAGATAGGACTGCTGATATTTTGCTAAAATATATGGAACTATATATAGAAAAAACAGTCGTCCCATATGTCCAAAGACTTAACATAGTATGAAAAGACAAACTCACTTTTCAGCAAAACGGTTTGACCAATTCTTTAAATTTCTTCAGATTTGTGCTTAGGCAAGCCCAGAGAACAGTCAGTATAAATGTGTCATCCATCAGAGACTTATTAGATCACTCAAAACTGTTAAGACCGAGGGCCTACAGTCATGCTAGAGCAGGGATCTAATTTGACAAAATGAAATAGGCCGAGAGCTACAGCGCCACCAAGATGTACAACAGCAGACATACTTTCTGTCTTACTTTCATGGTCCTTTAAAATCATTTCAGCCACCGCCATCACTGCTTCTATGACAATCCCACCGCAGGTGAAGGGCTTTTTGTTTTGTCAGGATATGTGCGACTAAAAGAAGGCTGTGGGGTTGGACTTCTCTGTCAGTCAAGCAGAGATCAAATTTATGTCTTTATCCCCACGAGACTAGTGGGGACTAGTCAGACCGTAGCGTTTGAACTGATGAAGCCACTTGGATAAGGGATGAAACGTCTTCAGAGACAAATCTAATCTAATCTCTTCGATTCAATTGTTGCCAGAATGACAAGTTAAAGTTTTGACCTGATGTGACCTCTAGATGGAAAACCACCAGTTATTACAATTCAACCTGAGGGGGAAATGAATGTCTCCACAATATCATCACACAGTTGTCCAGACATTTCATTTAAAACCATCCATCATGGTCGCACTAGATAAAAAAAGTCAGGGGATTCATGAATGAACAAAATGTTTTGCCAATACAGCCTGCTGAGCAGCAGTTAAAACATGTAACAGTTCACTGCAGTGTATAAACCAACCAGTTCAGGAACCACACAGCGTTCATAAGATGAAGGAAAAAGTCATGGTGTGAAATGGTGAGAGATGTTCCTACTCCAGTTATTTCTTTAAAATGATATTTAAAAGCCTCAAGAGGTGAAGGCAGCCAGTATTTATCAAGAGTCAAAATTTTCATGGGATACCCTGAGAGTCCCAACCCAAAGCTGATAACCACCGCAGCAGACTTACAGTATAACCACAGACAAAAATGTTCAGATCTATGACATCCTTTAAAAAAATCCTGCATACTTTGAAGCCCATCTCAAATTCTACTAACACTGTCTGGTGTCTCAGCCTAAAATAATAATGATAATAAAAAGGCATATCATGTTTAGATCATGACTGTGGCTTGATGTGGCACAGTTGAAGTGAAAACAGAAGTAAGGCTTCCACCATGTGGACACATTGTGAAGCGCAGAACATTTTAACTTCTCTGACCAAAATAATCGATTTATGTAAATTTACAAAGGGAATTCCACCCAAAAATATGTATTGAACAATTTGATCTCTTGTATTTTTTTTAGTGTGGAATACTTCTTTAAATCAGAATGGTGAAGACAGAAGTGAGTAAAGAGGTAGTACACTTCCTTGAACAGGAAGACAGCACAATGTTAGGAATATTGCATATGATGCACAAATTTTATTGCGTCCAGAAAACATGATTTAAGCAGGCGAGATGACGTATATATTCTTTATTTTTACTTACTGGCCATATCATATTTAATTTGAACATTTAAGAGAACACAAAATATTTATTGGCACATTAGAAACAAATGAAAGTGGCGACATCTCTGCCTTTAATTACTCACATTCAGAGAACAATGTCACAAGAGCACACAAAACAACACGTACTCTATGAGCTGCTGCTACTTTGGGAGTGAGTTTTCTCCTCCTTGGATCGCTCTTTTGTAGACAGTAAAATTTGTCACTTTGTTGCTCGGCAGCCAGAGGATTCTTTTATGAATGAGTAAATGAATTTGTATTCAGCCGGCTTCCCCTGGAGACTGAGGTCCAACAGGCTTGTTCTCCTCCTGAACTCTTTCACATTTTCTCATAGTCCACCAAGCACATTGTGTGCTTCGGCCTTAATGGGCCTATGAAACTGCCGCCACAAATCACAGCACTGCTCCTCTGTTGTGGGCCTATTGATTCAGTCCAGTGCCTAACACACTGCAGTAAACCTATCAAGGGCAACAGGTGTGATTCACTTTCAGTCTGATATAATGGCCAACAGGAAGTCTCTAAAACAAGATGTCTGCACACAGACATTGTGATTGATTGAGAGACACGCACACAACAGCTCCAGCACACAACTCTTAAACTTGTTGCTGTTGTTTCTCCCTCAACAAACAAGTAAAAAACTGGACTTTATATAGTTTTTAAGTAAGTAAGTAAGCTGGCTCACTAGCTTCAGACCAACACGCCGCATCAGACAAGTTTTATTTTAAAATCATACTGACTCAAAGTGCCTTGGGGACATATGGATTTATTACTTTTTGCTTTATTTAGTATTAATGATTATTTATTGTCTGTGTTAAGTGCTTTGAAAACTTTTTTTTCAATTGCCATCCTCACTTGGCGCTCTGGGCAGATGCCTCTGCAGCCGTGATGTACTATCTACTTGTGATGCTGCGTCTTCAGCCCATATATGCATTGTGCTTGACGTGTAATATTGCAGGCCTCAGTGGTGCAAACAAGTATTCAGATCCTTTACTAAAAGAAGCAATACTGCAACTTAAATCTTACATTTAAGTATTAGTATCAACAACAAAAAAATAGGCTTCTACAAGTTTGCAGAATGCTCCCTTTCATAGCCTATGCATTAATATAATCTTATGTTGTAACTGGTCCATGTGCTGCTAAATGTATACTGCCTAAAAACTATTTCTCATTTTGACAGTCTCCACCAGCCGACAGCAAAAACTGCTCCTGAGGCAGCTGACCAGCGGAGGACGCCAATGAGCCGCCTCACCACTAAACTAAGTTTAACTTCATTAAGCCACAATGCTTTTCATCAACTTTAAATGACACTAAATATGGAAAATTAAGGCCAATATTGTTACTTGAGTTTTCACATTCAAAAGGTTCAAAACAAAACAGAATAGAGAAAAATCAACTGTAAAGCCCAATGTCAAGTCAACCCAGTAACAGTAAACTACTTTTCATGTAGTCTGACAGGCTACATTAACATATCTGTCAGTCTTTGGACAGTAAGAAACAACATGAAATAAACCATACAGCAAAGAAAGGTGCACAGTAACTTTACTGTAATGATATTTAACAGTGATTAATATCACTAAGTTACTAAGTACTAAATAAAACACAAATTATATAAAAATATTTGAACAAACATACAATGTGAAAATCATTAATTTTACATTAGTGATACTGAAATTACTGAAAATGTTTTGTATTTCTGAGAAATACACCTATGGTCATGATGGCTGGGTCATGACTGAAAGAACTAGATCGCGGGTACAAGCGGCCGAAATGGGTTTTCTCAGGAGGGTGGCTGGCATCTCCCTTAGAGATAAGGTGACAAGCTCAACCATCCATGAGGGACTCGGAGTAAAGCCACTGCTCCTTAGTATTGAAAGGAGCCATCTGAGGTGGTTCGGGCATCTGGTAAGGATGCCCCCTGGGCGCCTCCCTAAGGAGGTGTTCCAGACACGACCAGCTGGGAGGAGGCCACAGGAGAGACCCAGGACTAGGTGGAGAGATTATATCTCCACTCTGGCCTGGGAACGCCTCAGGACATCCAATCAGAGCTGGTTAAAGTGTCCCAGAAAGGGAAGTTTGGGGTCTCCTGCTGGAGCTGTTGCCCCCACGACTTGACCCCGGGTCAGCGGTTGACAATGAGTGGGTGAGAGAGTGAGTGATACAAACTAATCCTTTATAATTATGAATGAAAAATGAGTCTACAGTGTGGGATGCTGTAGGACTATAGCCTAATCATACTCTAAGTATTGGAACTGTGTTTCCCATAATGCTTTGGGAGATGTAAACAGGTGGTAGGCCTACAATGTTGCAAGATGTGGGCTCCAATTTGAGACATGTTTTTTTTATTTTTTTTTTTTTATTTTGATGAATTTGTGCCATTAAAAGTATAATATCAGCAATTACTATTTGCACTGTACCCATGGTGATACAGACAATAATCACTGGATTTTTTTGATATTGAAGAAAACTTATTGACTTGTATATATCGTATATGACAAATGGACATTTATTTGTGGAGCATCTTTGGCTCAGTCCCACCGTCCACCCCCTCAACTAAATGAAATTACCATTAAGTTGTAATTTATGGTGGAAAACTTTATGTTTTTTTAAGTGTCCCAACAGAAGTCCCTTCAGATATTTTTTGCATTATATGCTAAATGATTCATGTTTCCATGTCCATGTTATGTGACAAATTAATTTCTTACTATCTAAATGCTTTAATAAAGCAATCAGCATAATCAGATGGTTTACAATGATTATTTACTGTTCTCCCATATTTTACCTCTAAATTACAAATTCTTGTATTTCTTAACTAATTATAGCATGCAGTTAAAAGTATAGCTTGAATAACCAATCAAAGATAACTGTCCTGGTTCTGGCCAATCACAGCTTGCCTAGGCCCAGGTTGTGTCTGAGAGGGCCAGGGCAGGAGCTGGCTGCTGGGGCAGGTCGAAGAGTCGCAGGCTGGTCCACCACAGTCCCGAGGGTGCCCCGGGGTCTGGAGACAGTGATGTTTGAATTGGGTGTGCCTGAGTGCATGTGTTCATGGGCGTGCAAGTGTGTGTGGTTGTGGTGATGATGGGCAGTGTGCCCGCTATCTGCTTTTTTGTGGGCTTGCTCCTCCACAGCGGCAGCCTACAGGGGAAAAGAAAAGAGATAGTTACTATTTCAGTTAGTACTGATCTCAGTTCAGGAACACATTGATATGAGTGAGACTGAACCATACAGTGATTGTATCATAAAACTCTCTCTAGAGACTAAAACGCTCTGCAGAGTTTGGGTGGTATTTCTCTGTGTGTTCATCACTACAAGCAACCCTTTTCACTTCACTCCAAATTATCTCAAAGCCTTCATTAATCAAAGTTTTTAGATAAAATGGCAGATGGTTTAGAAGAATTTGCTGTTTATGTCCATTAAAATGTTGAAGATTAGAACAGGTACCTGAGGTTCATAGATCTCACATGTCACATCTACAGGCTTCCGGTCCTGAAATGAGCTGTGCTTCTTTCCGACAGGAAGTCTGATTTCAAACTGGTCCTCATGTGCCACATGTGAGCCAAAACAGAAGCCCCTATGCTGAGAGAAAAGATATCAAGAGCCTGGATTTACAAACTGAGAGCATCTTGTTTGGAGCCTGAAAAGATTCAGCAATGGAATGGAGTCTGGGTGGAAACCAATAATAAGTACAGTAACTTGTGTATGAAACAGCTATTCTCAACCACTGGGCCTTAGAGTACCATCTGGTGGGCCATGGAGGTACTGCCAAATGCTGAGATTAACCTCTTAAAAATCCAACGGCCGCTTTTCTGTCTTTCAGGGGTTATAGCGGGCTCAGTTTTAAAGCTAGAGTGAAGTTATGGGTATCATATCATATAACACTAAAAACCCTAATTGGTCCCGGCCATGTCATGCTACCTTATCAGGAGGAGCGCTAAATAACACAAAATATAACACTAAATTTTCAAGGAAAAATTGACATGGCCATTTTCAAAAGGGTCCGTTGAGCTCTGACCTCAAGCTGTCTGGGTTGAGTCTCTCCTTAACAGACATAGTTGAGGTTTTTGGATGCAGTGACAAAAAACGGAGTGTTTTTTGAAAGGAAAAAGTGATGGTGGAGACAACTCTGCACCAGTAAAAACTCGGAATATGACCCTGATTCATAATGGCAGGCAGTGATGGTTAGGGTAAGCTGAACATTTATGTGGATCATTACAGTTGACAATACACATATTTATAGCCCAATTTCTCATTGATGTGGGAAGGTGGACCTTGGAAGGAATGGACCTCAGATTACAAAAGGTTGACAAGCCTGTATTAAAACACTCTTTATACATTTGTAATACATCTGTGTGTATGTGACTCACAGCAAACTGACAGTCCATAGGTGGGCAGTTGCTCAGTTCATTGGCGTCTGTCGTCTTTGAACACACTGTCTCCAGGATGGTGAATTCTACGAAGTAGGATGGACCAACAACCCACTGTCAAAGCACACAAAACACGATCTACTTTCTCACTCAGATCTGATAAAAGTGTGACATATATAACATCAAAACTCATCCATGATGCTTTTCAAAGTAACTTTATTATCTAGCTCTTTTCTTAACCTGTGAACTGGCTTTTGTAATGTTCTCCAGAGTGAAGTAGTTGGTCAGTTGGCTCTCTTCATTGAACCTCTGCAGGGAGAGATTGGCTGTCTCCTTGACGACAGGCTCGTTGAGGTTGTCAGCTGTGGGACAGTCCGGACATACATTCACCACTGCAGTGGCGGGAACTAAACACAGGAATGAACAGGGCCAAAGGTCAATGAAAAGTAGCCATGTTGAGGATTTAACCCATGCACAGGTACTTCTCCCCTAACCTCCATCCTGCGGTATGAACTCTCAGTATGAAGAGCATCCCTCTGCTCCCTCTGACAGCTTGCTTTGTGTGTTCTCCTTCACTTACCAAATTGTGGAAAAATAAAATAAAAGAAATAGATAAATAAATAAATAAATGTGTAATGCAAATAAAACTCTGCATAATCACTCCTGGATGACATGTTTACTTGCCTTAGGGAGGGACAGAGCATATATAGAGAAAGAGTCCAGTGCATGTCAGCATCTTTACCCCTGAGACCCAACTGACCTACTGCTCTAGTATGGTGGTAGGTTCAATTTTACAGCAAGAGTGAAGCAGACATCATATGAAACTAGAACACCTGAGGAATCCATTGGTACCGACCATGTTATACAAGCTTGTCGGGAAGAAAATACACTAAATAAATAATGCTCCAAAGCTGGGCTAAATTTTTGCAGGGAAAAACTGTCATGGCCATTTTCAAAGGGGTCTCGCCTTTACAGACATGCCCAATCAGATGCAGTTTTATGAATGTAGTATACATGTGTTATTTGTGTCTGTTCTAAAATGATGTGTTTGAACATCTCTGCATACTGGGGTCCCTAAACAGTCTTGAATTACATAAATTGGGTATCACTGTAAAGCTGAAACTCTTGTGTATTCAATGAGCCAAACTGTATTCATGTGTGATGATGTTAGTCCCCATAGGAGCCATTTCATTGTAGTGAGACCAGTTTTTGAAACTTCACCTCACTGTATAAAATGACCTGTGGTGACCTCCAGGATAATCTCAGCCTCATGAACTTTAGAGCCACAAACTAGAGACCTTGAGCATTCAGAGGATGGATGACTTTCCTAGCTAGATTGACAATAAGGGGGTAATAATGAATCAATTATTTAATTCATGATTTCTGATTTATGACTAGAACACTTTGACACACAGTGGTGAGCGGCATCTCAGATTAATCTCCACGTTCCCAGCTTTCAGGTGATGTACACCACTTCTATTTGACACCTGCTGTTGACCTGCTCCCTCCCCCTAAAGACCCCCTGTACCCCCCTAAAAAAAGACCAAAACAGGTCTACTGTGGGTCTCAGAGGGTTCATTTCACACCTCACTTACATTTACAAAATCAAAGCGGCAAAGTGCCATCAAAATAGACTTGCAACACTTTTTATCGTTGATACTTTGTGTAATTAAATGAGTTTTAATGACTCTACTAATGTACCTTCACGAAGTGCACAGGAGTAGCTCTGAAGTTTGACCTGAGAGTCAATGTAGGCAGATACCTGGCACTCTCCATACACCTAAAGGACACAAACGCACAGTATATATGCATTATATACAGTGTAGATTACATAAAAGCAGACTGACTTGGCCTTGGGGTTGAGGTTTAGTCTGTTGTTGCAAACAAAAAACACTCATTATGTCAATCTTGAAGAGTGAATATCCACGGCAATGCGGTACTTACTGGAACATCACCAATACCTCTGACTTCACATTGTTTCCATGATTTTCTGCTGGTGATGTGGCATTTGGTCTCCATGACATCAATGGTCAGTTTGTAGAGAGACCCACCTTTCTCCTGAACACACACACACACACACACACACACACACACACACACACACACACACACACACACACACTTATTTTAATGTGGCTCTGCAAACAAGGCTGCTGGTCCATCCACTGTTCACCATAGACTGTATAAGAAATGGACGTAGTCACCGTGGCGTCACCCATTGCTTTGTGGACTACCGTTTTGAAGCCTATGTGCTCTGCATTTTGGCTGTTACCATCTTAGTTTTTTAAAACAAGAAGTGACACAGGGTGGAGCTAAGTACAACCAAACACTGAATGACATTTTCAGATGACCAGAGTGTTACAATTATCCTTCATGAACACGAAACACACTGTGAAAGGGTTTAACTTGTAAGATGTGGACTACTCCCAGACCAGAGGCAGCGACCTGTCAATCACAAGGTAGCCACGTCCTCAAGCATACCCTGCTTTATGGTTTATTTGACTCTAAATGGGTCCATAATTTACTAAATGAACATCATGCTGTATTGAAGAAAACTTAAAACTAGAGATTGAGATCATAAGCTCATGTTTACAATATTTAGTGAGGTAACAAATCAAGTAAGAAGTAGGGTCATTTTCTCATTGATTTCTACAGTACACAATCTGACTTCTTTTTGCAACCAGAGGAGTCGCCCCCTGCTGACTATTAGAAAGAATGCAGGTTTAAGGCACTTCCGCATTGGCTTCACTTTTCAAAACTGGAAGAAACCCACTGGTTTCCACCCTCTGTATTGCAAATACTGTTTTGTGTGTGTGTGTGTGTGGGTGTGTGCGCGAGTGTTCACCCTCACCTTTTCAGGAGTGTGAGAGAGGTCATATAGTCCATTGAGCCTAAGGATGTATCCGTTTGTCCGGTCCTGGTTGATCTGCTCCAGGGCCTCCTCAGCCACCCTCACCGCCTCAGGGCTATTGCAGCCTGGAGGGTCTGGCCCAGCTCTTCCCTCCTGCTGCAGCAAAGCCAGACATAGGACCAACAGGTACACACTCATCCTCTAACACACAAACACAGTTCGAGCCAAATAAAAATCCTAATTTCACCCAATTTAATCGCTAAAGCCTATCCTGGTAGATAATTTAACATTTAGACCAACACAGGTTCTGGTTTGTAAATCTTCCTTTGCAAGATCCTCGTTTTACCAGAGAGGGTTTGGGCAGAAACATGTGAGACCAATGCTGGACTTTCCCCTCTTGGGGCTGAGGATGAGCAAACAGCAGCTATCTGCTGCTCCGTAGGCCAATGGCTGGCCCAGACTGACTGGGTCATAGTGCACCGGGGAGAGGGGAAGTAAAGTATATCAAAGAAAAGCTCATTAAATACAGAACACCTAATTTCATTTTATTAATGTGACACCATCATCGTTGAACAACAAATTCAACGGAGCCTTGTTTAAAGGAGCACTTCATCGACAACCTACTGTATGTTTTGGCTATCAAGTATGCTGTGAAAAGCTTGTAGCTTGCTCCTCTTTATGGGAGCTGTTGTCACCATGGACTCACAACAGTTACAAGGAACTAAGAGATATGGTGAAAACCAGGACCAAACTTGCAGCATAAACCACGTCTCCACTGTCCATTTGGATATGAAGGCCCTTCAAAACACATTTTTTGCCATAAATATAGAGTAGTCCTAGCTAAATCAAACCCTCAGAGAGCGCCGAGCTGTGAAGCAAATTCTTGTAGTGGCCAATCTGTGGCTTTTCCCCATAGACTTACAATGGGAACAAAACGTCTGTCAATCAGTTGATAATTTTTTGAGGAAAATCAACTTCCAAGTACGAACACTTGAACAGCCCTTATTTAAATTGTTAGGTCCTAAAAGTTGTGAAATGTACAAAAAGCCAAATCCAGAGTTATTTTTTAAATTTCAAAATGGTTTGCGTGGGTTGTGTTTAAATACTACAGAACACAGATAAGGGCTGTTTGCTGACGTGACTAATAAATGTCCACAAAGGTAATGTACACAAAGTGTGTGTGTAGTTTGTTCTAGAGCTGAAGTTCTTGTATTTGCTATGTGAAAGTCAACAATCACTTCTGCCTCTGAGATTGTTTGTCTATTAACAGGATACCGTAAACTACTCTGAGCACTCCCAATCTGCCAATTTTTCCACGTGTAATGGTTTGCCAATATCTCCCGAATGGGCCCAGCCTAATACTTTTATACAGCCATAATTTTTAACACTTTATATCAATGCATATATACAAATGTCAAATCAATGTTATCTTATGAAATTTAATGTGGTGCTACACCAGCATGATCCATTTAAATGAAATATATCAATGGCCATGAGCCAAATTCACTCGACTTTTTCTCCTTTTCTGCTTTTTCTTGTTGAAATGTTCTTATGGAGTTTGTGCTTCAGCTCTGTAGCCAATCCCTCTTTTCGCTTTCACACATCGACAAGTTAGAAATAAAGACGCTAAACTGGCAGCAGTGCAAACATGTGAATCATTTTAAATATATCTAAAACTGCAACCTGTCTGTGGCACACTGGCAGGAAGTTTGTGAAAAATTTTCAGATTCATTTATTTAAACTATATCATTTTAAATTGTTTTTATAAAAGGCTGCATAGTTCTACGATTAATATTTAGATTTTTAAGTCTACAGTATAATCATCCCAATTACCAGGAAAAAAATGTTGGCTCCTATCTACAAAACCCAGATATGCTGAATGTGGACGTTTTTGCATTAAGTCAGTGCAAGTGACGTAGTATACTGAGTGACACTTAATGAAAGTAGTTGAGTGCATGTCTATGGCGGGAGGGAGGTGTGATGGCTGGGTCAAACAAACACAGGACTTTCATTCAGGAGACGGTTGTTTGTGTGAAATCAAAAGTAAATGCTGAATGTGATTTTTACGCAATGCTGTTTTGCGCAACGTTTTGCGCAATGTTTTGCGCAACGTTTTGCGCAACATTTTGCGCAACGTTTTGTGCAACATTTTGCACAACGTTTTGCGCAATGTTTTGCGCAACATTTTTCGCAATGTTTTACGCAACGTTTTACGCAACGTTTTACGCAACGTTTTACGCAACGTTTTGCACAACATTGTTTTGTACAACACTGTTTTGTACAACATTGTTTTGTACAACTTGTTTTGCGCAATGTTGTTAAGATTGTTATGCAATGTTACGTTAAAAAAGCCTAAGGGTGTTTTTTTCATTTACAGTAATTACGTTACATTACTACGTTGTTACGTTACATTGTTACATTACGTTGTTATTTGAACACAATCCATGTTGAGGATTTTTTTTCTAAATTTAACCAAGTAGTTTTATTGCCTAAACCTGAGCAATTGTTTCACAACTCTAACCATGTGGCTTTGTGTGTTTCTGCAAGCCTGATACAAGGCTGATATGAAGCTTATTTATGAACCTTTTTTTTGGTGGTTTGCAGAAACGTACAATGACCACATTTTTTCCGGAAACTGGGTTGGTACAATAGGTCATAGATTACATTCTATTCAAACAAATCTCTTAGACTCTTAGAACCTGCATATGCAGTATGTTTAATACATGTCTAATATCTTTGTAATGCATTTCTCTTGTGTTATCACATTATACTGAGAGACATACATGAGGGGGTCTCCAGTATATTTTCTATCTTGTAAGGGGTCCTGAAAAAAGACTGAGAACCTCTGATTTACATGATGCACTGTATTTATACATGAATATTATTAGAAAAAAAAATCCTACAGCAAATTAAGAAAATAACCACCTCCTGACATGCTAATTTGGAGTTTACTCCAAAACTCCATCTGTGGCTTGTCACGTAACCACAAGATTATTTTTGTGGTGTTTTGTTTGACGACAGTGACAGTAGTGACAGGAAACACAAGGGGGTTTGGGGAAAGTGCATTGCCTTTATAAGTACAACAAAACACTGCATGTTTATTTTGTGATATCATTTATTTTTATTTTTTTTTTGTGCAGCCAAACACAGATCACATACAGACATACAAAACTTTCATATTTGATTGTACAGTGACTCAGTATGAAGCTCTATACTGTTGAAGATAGTTATTCCATGTGAATATTGCCATATGGTGGCTAGATTTTATAGTTGCTGTCTCTGAGGACTGTAAAAATGTGAAAACTGTAAAAATTTTTATCAATTTCACTATTTATGAAAAAAGTGGTTAATGTGAATGTAGTGTTTTTTTCCACTCAACATTTATTGGTGTCATGGTGTGTTACATTGCCTATCAATGTGTCTAAAGAAAACGTGTTAAATGGTTGCCTGTCTTGACTTCAGTCTGTGTTTGTGTTTTAACACCCATTCAGTTCCCAAAGCGGCATTGAGTTCCACGGTCCACCTTATTCAGCTGGCTTGAACATGGGGTCCTCAAAGAAAAGCTTCTCCACCAAAGTTTCTCCAGCTGGCACAGCGGCACAGTTGGCTGAGAGTTTGGTGGGGAAGGCATGGAGGGTGGGTTCCATCTGTCCGGGGATCTGGGGGTCGGGCTTGAGGGGCAGCGTGACTCCCACCTCAGCGGCACCAGCGGGGACGGCAGGCAGGGTCACGGGCTGGTCCATGGCGAGCAGCACCTTCACCGTGCCCTCTGGGTGATCGTGTTCTGTGGTCTCGTGCTCGTGCTCGTGGTGATGGTGGTGGTGCTCGTGCTCATGCAGGTGAGCGTGCTTGTGGTCGTGATCCAGAGCGAGCTCGTGGTCGTGCTCGTGGGTGTGCACGCCATCGGCATGCTTGTAATCATGGTGGTGGTTGGGCGTGTCGGCGCTGTGGTCGTGTGCACTGGCGTGATGACTGTGCACGTGATCGTGGTTGTGCCCGTGGTCGTGGGAGTGGTCGTGAGCGTGCTTGTGGCCACTGTTGGCGTCATGGTCATGTGTGTGGTGGTGGTCGCTGTTGTCAGCGTGCTTCTGGGTTTGGTGATGAGTGTGGCTCTTGGTGTGGTCGTGGGCATGGTCGTGTGTGTGTGCGGCGTCGGCAGTGTGTGCATGGTCGTGGGCGTCGCTGTGTGCATGTGTGTCATTGTGGCTGTGGTCAGTCTCTCCTCCCAGCAGGTGGTTTTTCTTCTCTCTCTCAGCAGCCTGGAGAACACATACAGATAAAATTAGTGATGTGTGATACATAAAAAATTGGGTAAACTGGTAGTATGGTGTAACTCACACTATTGCTACACCCACCATGGTTACAAACCATAAAGACATAACATTAACTTCATAAGAAGAATGCAGAGCCATCTTTAAGTCTTTTGGGACAAGTTGTGGAGGAGAATTCCACTATTAAAACTTGGATCTTCTATTTGTAGTTTGTAGTTTTGCAGTGAAATAACGGAAGTGTGACTTCAGAGCTAGTTACATAGTATATAAAGCATGGATGTATAAAGAGAACTGGATACAGCATCAGAGGCAGGCGCCTGTTGATTCCTATGAATGAATGAAGCCAAAACGGCTCAACGGCCGAGTGATAAAGTATCCAGTGAACTTCTGCACCCACTGGGCCTGTAGAGCAGTAGTGTTTCCTTTAACTCCGCTGCCCAGCCCTCACTCCAGCCTCGGTCTGGGTCTCATTCACACGAATGGAGGAAGGGAAAAAATGGATTTGGCTAATAGTGAATTTTACAGCTTTTTGGACCTAATGATTTAAATCAGGGCTATTCTAATGTTTGGAGTCGCCTCAAAAAAAAAAAAAAAAAAAAAAAAAAAAAAACAACAACAACAAAAAAACAACAACAACAACAACAAAACAAAAGAACAGACGTCTCTTTCCCAATGAAAGTCTATGGGAAAATGTCTTTTTTTGGCTCAATGGCATCATGTGACGGACATGGAAGTTGTAGCACCAACGCATGGCCACTATGAAAATTTGCTTCAGAGCCTGACGGGCGCTCTAGTTGACGGGTGGGGAGGTGGATGGACTTTCAAGCAGTAGACCTGTGTTCGAGAGTTACATTAGTGATGTTTGTTGCTCTGTAGTGATGGTTGTCATGTGATGTTTGTTGATCTTATGTTGTTTTCCTATGTGTTTTACTTTGTTTTTCGTCTATACTTAGAAAGTTCAGTACAGTAGTTACATGACCATGTTCAGATTTTTCATAAACAATTCATTAAATATGTTTCACATTATAAAAAATATAATAAATATAAAATTGTATGATATACAACAAATAAAACATAAGGATGTGTTTTAATTAGTTTATGTACTTATTTTAAGCCCAACCATGACATTTTACCTTAAACTAACTAAATGCTTTTGTTGCCTAAACCTAAGCGAGGCTTTGTCACTCCCTGCTGGTATGGATGTTCATAAAAGAGTGTAATATTCCTGTTTCTGCAAGGCAGTTCTGACACTGATACGCTGTCCTCTGGCAGAGTGATTACACACTTTGGCATGATATTGGGTTGCTATACTGTATAATGACATTGTAACTGCCGAGTTCATTGCTTTTAAGAAGCCAGGCAGTGCAAGACAACTTGCCTGATTGGTCGAATGATCAAGTTCTCGCCCACAGATCTCAGCACTTACCTTGGTGACTACGATGTAATGATAGAAATGATTTCCAAAACTATGAAACTTAGACCTAAATTGTAATAAATCTGAACTGAATTCTTGAGAATAATGATATGTTCCTTTTTCATTTTACTACAGACAGTAGAAAATATAATACATACATCAATGTGGCACCATGTGTTTTGTCATGGCTTAGAGAGGCTTACCTCAGGCTCATAGATCTCACACTCTACACTGGTGTCGGGATCACCACTGGGAGAGTAGAAGAGGGATGCCTTACAGAAGCCCTTGTGCTATTGAGGACAGAAGAACAAGAAAAAACAAGTAAGAGAGGATAGAGCAGAGGGATGGTTACGCCTGTGGCTTTACTAGAGTTTAAAAGTGAGTTTCCCTCTGCTGTACTAAACTGGCTTACAAAACATACTGACTCAGAGCTAAGAGCAGGAAAAGGAGGATGCCTCATTTCAGCACGCAAAACAAATTGTGGAAGTTAAAATAAACAACCCACTTGATCAAGATAAAATGTTCAAGGTTAGAATATCAATTTGTCATGACTCACAGCAAACTCGCACTCCATGATGGGGCACTTGTCAGCTGCTCCCGCGCTCTTAGTGCAGGTGGTCTCCTGGATGGTGTACTCCACATTGTAGTACATTGACATGGCCATCTGGATACCCAGAAAAAAATGTTGACGATGAGATCATTGGTCAGGAGTAGCACATAAGATGGGAGTTCAAAGGGTTAAAGGTCATGCAGAAGTGGTTTCTCTCGACGATTTGATGCTAATTTCACAGTGGAAACTTGTCAAATGTTGATCAATAACTGACATAAATCTGGCTACAAGAATAAACATTTTTTTTATGTGTGAATAACGTACCCCACTACGAGCACGGTTGATTTTGAGCAGGGCAAAACGATTGGCCAACCCGCTCTCGTTGTTGAACTTCTCCAGCGTGAGAGACACAGCCTTCTGAACCTCAGCATCGTCCTGGTTCATAAGGCCAGAACAGTCAGGACACAGCTGATGCACCCGAGCTGCAGGAACTTGAGCAGAGAAAAAAACAAAATGTTAAGATTAAGATTGTTTTACACTGAACTAAATTTCAGTCTCATTCCAACAAAAATCTGGTATATATTTAACTCATTAAAGCTGAAGTAGGCAACAATTTTTTTGGCATCATTGGGCAAAAATCCCATAATAACTTTTCAGCATATTGCAAATACATTTTTGCACCTCCTCGTGGCTCTGTTTTCAGGCTTTAAAATATCTAGCCCACAACTTTGACCAATCACAGGTCAGTTCAGAGAGACAGCTTCCCTATTGGCTGTGCTCCGGTCATGTAAGTGAGATTTCAACATGGCTGCCGGGTCACAAACTTTCTCATTTTACAGCTAAACCTCAAGCTGCACTACAAGATGATTCTGAAAACATTTGAGACAGAAATAGGTATTACGGTAACAGAATATTGATTCATATTTGATCAGCACTGCTTGCTCTGACTGTTTGGTAAGAGTTTGTGAGTGATTGACAGCCGGCTCTCATAGAGGGCAGCTAGATAGTAGACCTCAGGTCGGCTCTGACTGGTTGTTTTCCTCCAGTGTATGAAATCTTACGAATGCTGTTCGAAGTACCAGAGGCACGTGTTTTTTTCAGGTTACCGGTACCTGTCTCATGCACTACTGTCAGGATATAGCGGCCGTTTTATAAAAATAACTTTTTAAATTCATATTTATTCTAATCTCGCCTACTGCAAATTCAAGAGTCTAACAAGTTCAACTGAAGTGAGCAGATTTTGCTTACCTGGTCTGACAACACAGTCATATTTGTAGAGACGCACCACTCTGTGCACCTTGCTGATGTAGATGACAGCTTTGCACTGTCCATATACCTGCAGAGACCAATACAATAATAAGCACATACAATATTTTACTGTAGACTGGGCTGGACTTATATTTACATTTTTATTGACACTTAACATGTCTTATATCTTCTTCTTTGGCTAATTTAAGAACTACTCTTCATGCAGGAACAAGAGTGCTCATATCAAAACAGGAAGACATGTTGATTTAAGATTTGACAAAATAAACCTTGCATTTTTTGTTGGAAAAATAAGGTTGCACCAGTATTCAATATGTGCATTCATGTGGACTTTTGCGTTGAACCTATTAAGGAGTGTGTGTGCATGCAAGAGTGTGTGTATGTGAGTTTTCCAACCGGTGTGTCAGCGACGGAGCGAGCCTCACAGGCCTTCCAGTCCATTTTGCTGAGAACGCTGCAGTTGGTTTCCACAACATCCAGGGCCAGGTAGTAAACCACTCCGATCTCTCCCTGTGACACACAAACACAGAACACATGGTGAGAACATCCTAATGGAAAATTACCTTCAGGTCATCAGATTTAGGGATGACCTGCCAGATGAGCTCCAACAGACTGAATCCTGATTCATAAATTTTCTGTTAAACATCACATTTAGTCACTTTCCTTTAATCATCTCTTATGAACTGCTCTTGCTTTAGCTTCTTAGGTATTGCTAATTATAATAATAGCCATCACTTAGTACATGTTTGAAGACAGTTTGAAGCAGGGCCAGCTCTAGCTGCCAACCCTCCAAGAACCCTAACCCTAGCCTCGTAATACGCAACACACATCAGACATCACAATGGTTTTAAGACAAAAATATGACAGTATATGTAATTATTAATTATCATATAATTTAAAATTTTTTTCTTAATAAACCAAATTCTAAGTCCTTTGCTTATAAGTGAAAACAAGATTGAACATTATACTTGTTACACTTATCACCTGGTTCAACTTTAACCTACAGTGTTACACACTTCTGCACTTTACCATAAAATAGATGAATGGACATTTTAGATTTGGTCAACTTTGATTTCTCACATGAATACTTCATACTACATTAATTGGCCTAAAGTGGGGAATTGTTTAATGGAATCCAATGTAAATCTATTTCTGATGGTGTCGCTCAGCAAATAAATGTATAGAGCTTTGACAGATGGATTACACCCCTAACTGAGAAAATACATTGCCTGATAATCAAACTTTCTTTTAACTTCATTTGGACTCACGTGTTTTGTCATGTGGACGTTGGACAGGCGGTGCAGTGCGAAGACGTAGCCTTCCTGACGGTCCTGGTTGATCTTGGTGAGTGCCAGCCCTGCAGCTCCCTTTGCCGATGCATCTTCACAAGACCCTTGCTCCATGGCACCTGGCTCCACTGGTGCGCTGTGGACGCACCCCAATGCCAACAACAGTGACAAAAGCACGCAGTACTTCATGGTAAAGGCCTGGGACGACTGCCTATCTCTCAAACACACCCTGGCTGGTAGGAGAGATGTCCTGAGAGGGAAAGGGTGACCCTTTATATCCTGCTGCTGTTTACCTCCCCCTCCCCCCACACACACACACACAAAATCACTGCCCCTCCAGTCATTTAAGGTAAACATAACCATTGACCCCCCACTCCCTCCTAAAACACATGTCCATCTATCTGCCAACCAGTCAGCTACTGTGTGGACTTACACAGTGGAGCCTATCAGCTGGGAGATAATCGGCCCTGCAGTCATACTCTAATCTCTGACTGGGATCAATAGGGACAGTCAGTGGGCTGCAAGTCACTTCACCCACTCTTGGCTCTGAATCCTCATTCAGGAAAGCAGCATTTACAAGATGTGATAGATATGGTCATAATCATGAAATAATGAGGTCAAATAATCATAATAAGTATTTAGAAGGCCATTCAAATGCACTGCTCATTCAACAGCTACAGCAGCTACTGTACCAGCTGACCAAAGCAGAAACAGGTCACCACTGTTGTCACTGAATGCATCATCCCCTCTGGGGCATATACCCCTTGATTATATCACAGTATCACAGGCCAATCACAGTCCATGTGGTCTGGTATTTCAGTATCTGCTGACATATACAGTAAATAGAACTTTGAAGAGGCATCAGTTAAACCAGCAGTAGGCAGAATATTTTTGGCATCATTGGGTGAAAATTCACTTTTAGCATTTTGTAATTCAAGTGTTCTGAGAGAAAACTAGACTTCTGCATCTCCTCATAGCTCTGTTTTCAGGTTTTTAAAAAAAATCAAGCCTGTGGTGGGACTTGAATTACAATATGCTGAGAGGTTATTATGGATTTTTTGCACAATGATGGCAAAAACATGCTGCCTACCCCCACTTTAAGTAGGATTTTGTCTGCAGGACAGGAGTACAAAACATCAGTGTTAAAAAAAATATCTTCTAATCTTCTAATGCTAACCCTAACCTTTCTTTAAAATAAAAAAGGAGCATTTTTATATTGATGTTTTGTTACTGTTCCTTAAAGGAGCAGTGTGTAGCATTTAGTGGCATCTAGTGGTGATGTTGCAGATTGCAATCAATTGAATACCCCTCCGATCACCCGTCCCTTTCCAAGCATGTTGGAGAACCTATACCTTGGCCTTCAGGTAATGTAAAAACACTGAAGGTGTAGCATGGCGGAGTCTGTGAAGAGGACCCACTCCCTATGTAGATATGAAGGGCTCATTCTAATTCTAAACTAACTTATTATTTACTAATGAAAACATAATTATGAATATTACATTGCATGTTTGCCAATACATTTTGGGTGACTTATTTCCTATTCAATTCCCAATTTCTTTGGTCATGCAGCTATTAACCTAGTAGTAGTGTGATGTTTATGTGGTGCAGCAAAACGTAAGGGTGTGGAAGTCAGAGTGTATGAAAGTATAACACATTCAGTGGCCTTGGTTTGTGTCTCATTTCATTTACTTTTTAAATATTTGACCACAATCTTACCCTACCTTTTCTTAACCAAATACTTTCAGTAGTTTTATTTTTAACCACACTCCAATCATGCTTTAGTAGCCAGTAAAAGTAAATAATTTTGTTAAAATCATCATTCTCATTCCCTAACATTCTCTGGACTGTTTATAGGAGACTGTGTGGATTAAATGCGGTACACATAAGCAGAGGCATATTGCGCTTCAGCACATTCCTGAACTTTAACCCCAAATCACTTCTAAAGTTTTCGGTCATCACAGATAAACAGCCGTATTGAGGGAAAGAGATCTTTTCTTTTGTAAGTACAGCTACTGCAGTGATAGTGAGCCATTTGACCTTTGTCATAACAAAATATACAATCCATGTGATCACCAGGCTAAAAATCAATATTTCTTGTGCAGCTGCTATTTTGCAATATCAGGAACACTTACGCAAGATGCGGAATCGTTGAGACACGACCCACACAATACATACACAGTAAAACTAATTTGAAAAACTTGAAAGTTAAAGTTAAGCAACAAAATACTTATCAATGTTTGCACCTGAAAGGTAAACCAAACTGCAAGACAACACGTCAGTGGGCAGTGATCTTTTTCTTCGTTTCTGGTTACAACATGCTGAAAAATAAAATTTGTAAGTTCAAATTAAAGTAAATGACTGTTTGACTTCAAAGGTGCAATCTTTTGTACAGCAAGTGTCTGCATATCCAGTTAGGGTAGGTGACAATGAAAACCGCAACCATTTAAAGTCAGTATCTCAACATCAGGGGTGATTCCAGGATTTTTTAAATGAGATGGAACTAATGTTATTATAAACAAATATAGCGTTGAAAATTGGCTCAGTAACGGTTTCAGGCTCATGTACACCCTATGAGCACCCTGTGGCTTCATGGCATTAGGCTACAAGTATCACTTGTGCAGTGGCACCATACAAGACCTGGAATCGCTCCTGCTCCACATATTTATTTTCCAAAAGGGCATTAGAGTTACTCTACACTTCTTTCCATTGCAAACCAATGTGTTTTATTTGTGCCACTGATTAGTCAGAGGGTGTAGAAGTGAAATGGGGTGCAGTCATGACTTTGAGGGCATTGACACAGATGATTGCTAGAACTCAGCAAAAACTCAGTAGAAATCTTCAGATGAGAGAAAAGGAAATTGTGGAAACTGGAATACTTGGAACTGGAACTTTGTATTGTAGTAAATATGGTGTTTTAATTGTCTGCGATAAAGCAAATACAAAACTCATAGGTGTGAAAATGTAAAAGGGGCACCTCTTACATGCACAGGTTAGGGTTACTTGAAGCTTAGGGTTCAATTCTCAAGTAACTAAATACATTTACTAACAGACTGTACAGATAGGAGCATTTGGGCTGACCATATCATCCTCTGACATGCACCAAAGGCATGTCCTGACTCAATATAGAGATTTTAAAAGAGCAAAGAGCACTTTGGCACTCGGAGCAAAAAGGACAGAGGCAGTTACGAAAGAAAGATAAAGAAAGGAGTACGGATAAAGTTTTGCCCTGCAAGCGCATCCACCAGATGTAGGATTTAGATCCTGTACACAAATATTTATATGTAATCATGACAACGTATGACAAGTACGTAAAGATAAGGTTGAAAATTTGCCTGGTGTTCCTCTCAGTTCCAAGAAATACTGTGTGAGTTGTCAGTGATTTACTGAGTGCACACTGTCTTACATAAGACACAAGGTGGTGCTGCAGCATATGGAAACATCAGACCAACAACTGACTTGGTTGAACTCCCACACAGAGGTACTTAGTATGTTTACAAGTCTGAGGTAACACTATTGTGGAAGTTGAGGAGGCCCTGTTTGGATTACACTTCAGTATTAATCAAGAGAATCATTATATTCAGAGAAAGAGATTGGGATGACATGCGCATATACACAAATGTAATACCAGAGCACACACACGTTTACACTGACAAACCTACTCAATCATCAGTTACGTAACTGTTTCACTGTTTTTGTATCAATGAGCACATCTGAGATCATCACCATCATTCAGAATGTCCACAACAGAATAGAAATAGAGCTCTGACATCACCGATCAGTTGATTTATCAACAGCGATTCACATTAGCTGGCAGCACTGGATAAAAAAAAAAATGAGTTCAGGGGAAGAAGAGAAACAAAGGTGGCTCAGACTTTCCCATCCAACTTTCAGGTCTTACCACTCTTAAAAACGTATGTAAAAACCACCACAATGTGCCTCAGACCTGGATTTTTTTCACTCTCACTTTTTACAATTTATAGCACAATCCTGTATAATCAATTATCCAAAGAGGAGAGAATACACAAACCTTTTAACATTAATCCATCATAATTTCCTCTACTCCTCTATCGCCTTGTCCTGTACTCAAAACTCACATTTTAGTACTTAAAGTACATTGTAAAATATATTCTGTACCATATCAAAGTAAGCAAGTATTATAAACACAAATCTGCTACATAATTCTAGCACAGTAGAGCTGTAATACACTTAAAATCCTATTTAACTACTATGTAAGTAGTGGCGCATGATGTGGTGACCTGTTTAAAGGCAATAATGGATAAAGTTGACATGAGGATCAACCATTATTCAGATATAGAATAGACACCTGTCCACCACTTACACTGTTAAAAACAAAATACATGGGTAATATGGGAGTTTATTTTGAATAAACTGAGCTGTACATTACATTATACTGTAGTTGCTGTTATTTCCCATCGCTGCTATGTACCTCCGACCCTCTGGGGTCAAGTTCACTGTGCTAATGGGCCAGTCCTCCCTCCAGGACATACAGCACAGTTTAGTGAATGCTCTATACAGTATGTCAAAACTACACACACAAACATGCACGCACAAATCTCTTATGGATGTTCTTTTTTAATTTATTTTTTTGTGAAAAATGTGTATGATAATGTGAATTTACCAGTCAGCAATGGCATACAGACCTTTAGCTCTTGGTGACAAAACACCTGCTGTGACATTACTACAGCAACCGGAGCATAGCCAGACTAAACATGTCTAAAAAAAGGATTAAATACTGAAGTTCTGCACCAAAACATATAGGTACGGTATATAGGCTTGAGCATTTCTACATTTGGAAACTTCTGAATTTCAGAAGTCAGTATAGAGTTGTCTTTTTCTTGTTTACTCTACAACATTTATGTGATGATTGATCATGAATATTAGCAAATTAACAATGTGCATTCAACGTAATATGCTCATAGATGTAGCCGCAGTTGCATAAAACAATCTTTTAAAAATGTTTCAAGAACAACTAAAAACTTCCTTTTAGTTTATTGTTTGGTTTAATCCTCTACTTCAGTATTGCTAATCTTATGAACCCTGTTTTCGGTAGCAGCGAGCCATTTAAGGCAAAGATGAAGCAGCTAAAGAGCCACACATTTTTCTCAGGTGCTGGAGGATACCAAACCAGAGCTAATAGAAAAATAAATATTGGACTTATGTGGACAAAAGATGAATTGAATGATAATGTTGCTCAGTGTGTCTGCACACAATTCAATTGCAACTTTTTTCTGAACACCATAGCCATAGCAACTTAATTGGGTGATAATGTAGACTTTTTCCGCCCCCTAGTGGCCAAATATTGATTATCCATCCATCTGCAACCGCTTATCCCATTAGGGGTCATGGGGGGGCTGGAGCCAATCCCAGCTGGCATTGGGTGAAGGCAGGGTTCACCCTGGACAGGTTGCAGGTCCATTGCAGGGCACATAGAGACAGACAACCGTTCACGCTCACATTCACACCTACAGGCACTTTAGAGTCATCAATTAACCTGCATGTCTTTGGACTGTGGGAGGAAGCCGGAGTACCCGGAGAAAACCCACGCTTACCCGGGGAGAACATGCAAACTCCACACAGATGGGCCCCGAGCCGGATTCAAACCTGCAACCCTCTTGCTGTGAGGCGACACTGTTAACTACTGCACCACTGTGCAGCCCCAAATATGGATTAATGCGCCTTAAACATGCTAAAAATCAACTTGTACAGTACAGAAGCCACTGCTTATATTAGGTACGTTTAATTTTTTTCAGTTATTTACATTGTATTATTAATACTTTTTTACTTTTCATGAATTGTATTTTAAATGCAGGACTTTCCCATGTTATGGAGCATTTTCTTTTATCATTGCTGTAGTAACAGTACTTTTAATCAAGGACTGATTTGAGTTCTTCTTTCACCTCTGAATGTTTCAATGCATAAAAAGCAGCACACTTTGCCATGAGATTCTGTATTGAATTTCCTCTTAATGAACCTTGTAGGGAGAGAACAGTACATGTTGTTACTGACTTTCTCCATTTTTAAACTGCTTTAGACTACTGAGCTGTTGTTAGGTACATGCATGAATATTTTGACACTGGAACACTGGTCATGTTTAGGATCAAACCTTAACCCTGATTAAACACATTATATGCAGTATACTGCATTTAACATTGTTGTGAGTATTATTTGAATTTCTTAAATGATTTTGAGAGTTTGTCTTTTTTACAATTGAAGTCTACACTTTTGCTAAAATGCCCGTCCTTATACTTAAATGTGAGGATAACCAACAATTTAGACAAAAACAACCTAAAATTTAATTTTCCATGACAAAGGGAGACATCACTGACTAATGCCCCAAATTACACACGTCATGACTGGCTAATGGAGGACTTGGTGTGACCATTTCATTGGCAGTGAAGGGACAGACCAGATGACACAAATGTGCACTCCGCCACATGAACATATGCACATAAACACGATGTGTAAACTTAATGTCCCATTAGTGAGCTAACTCTAACAAGCACTAACTGCCATTAGCAAGCCAGTTTACCAACTGTTCCTACGAGCAGTCGTCAAGCACTGCTGTTTTGTGAAGATGCATTAATGAACTTTGCTGTGCCACTTTCTGGTGTTACTTCCTGTTTTTTTTTTGTTTTTTTTTTTAAACATTGACAAATGTAATTTGAAAACATCTCACATCCCAGGACAGCTGATATAAAAATTGTAAATCATAAAATTGAAAATTTAAATGATTAGTGTTACCAAAAAATTATCTAAATGAAACTGAAACTTAGTAAATGTACTGTTGTATAATTTACTGGGACAGAGTAAGTAACTTAAAGGTGCTAAATGTGAAATTTAAAGGGCATATCTATTGCCTCCACACGGTTCTCAACATGGTGACAGCTGAGCCAGTGGCTCGCGGCAAACGGTGCTAACAGTGCAAACCACAGAACTGTGCTGAAAGAGCTGGTAGTGTTAACCTGAAGTGGAACTGGAGGGTGGGTGCTAAGCTTCAGCAACCGAAGGTGTAATCAGCTGTAGCCACCATTTGAGCGCAGTGCAGAGCAGCGGCCAGGAGCTAGCCAGTGGGGCAAGCTCACATGCATTAACAAAGCATAGAGAAGCTCAGATTACAACATGCACAGAAGGAGCGTGACTTCAACACATGTTTGACACTATATTCATGCTCTGAATATTGTAGGCTACTACAAGGAACTTGGGTGGATGGATACAGGGAACCTTATGTTGACTTTGGCGGTTCCTGTGACAAATGCTGTTTCTGAGCACCAGATTCCCTTGAGAACACCTTTCGTCCAGTCCTGGTTGTAGTTCTGCTGTACCTCTCTTCCCTCCAGCGGAGTCAGTGATACAACCTGAATCTCCAGCAGCGTGTAGTCGGTCTTGGGTCCCAGGACGGAGCAGCAAGATGAAGCTCTGCTCCTGGCTGGGCTCAGAGCTGTCTACGTACCTCCTACCGTAGCTCCAACTGGAGGTCAAAGGTGGCAGTGAAGCACGTTCTGGGTCTGTCCATGGAGGCCTTGCTGGAGTCTGAGCTGAAGAATAATCTGGTGAAATTACAGCTTTTTTTTTTTTACCTGCAGTTCATGTTGCAGACAACAACTTTGAATGTTCAAGATTTGTCAATTTACAGGACTTTGTAAGTCCTCAGATGGCAGACAGACCAAGATGGGATCTAAAATACACAAGATAAATACATGTATCACTTGTGTTAGAGCTAAATAACTATCACTCAACAACAACAGCACACAACAGCAACACAGCCACAGTGCACCATGAGATATTTAATTTGTTGATCAGGAACCCTAGTGATATTTTCTATTGATATATTACACTGGAGGGCTGCACGGTGGTGCAGTGGCTAGCACTCTCGCCTCACAGTAAGAGGGTCACAGGTCACAGATATCGATTCCAGCTTGGGGCTCTTCTGTGTGTTTGCATGTTCTCCCCGGGTTTTCTCAGGGTACTCTGGCTTCCTCCCACAGTCCAAAGACATGCAGTTTAGGTTAATTGATGACTCTAAATTGCCCGTAGGTGTGGATGTAAGCGTGAATGGTTGTCTGTCTATATGTTGTCTGTCTCTATGTGTCAGCCCTGCGATGGACTGGTGACCTGTCCAGGGTGAACCCCGCCTTCGCCCAATGCCAGTTGGGATCGGCTCCAGCCCCCCCGCAACCCCTAACGGGATAAGCGGTTGAAGATAGATGGATGGATATTACACTGGAAAGCAGAAATACAAGATTAGAAACGTATCTATTGATATATAAACATAGATGCGTAATAAACCATGTGACATGGTTGCCTCTGACATTATTACGATAAGCAGAGGTTACCATTTTTTGCCGGCGCCATGAGACCCTGACAGTTGTTATTACACAGATCATCCTCCAGCACAACGACTATGGCCTGAGGCTGTGACAGGGGTCACATTATGGTACCCGAAAACACTTACAGGCCATCTGCAGACTAACAGTCTTAAAGTTTGTCTCTGGAGGGGCCCATGGTCAATCTGTAATAGTCAGTGTTTACATGACATAACCACAGATGTATTGATATTTATAGAAAGAAGGCTTGTGTGTTTATGTCTGCATATAATACATTACCCAGCAGTGACTTCTTTATGAACTGCTAGGTCAAGGTCAAGCTGACTTGTGATTGACTTGTGATGACTTGGGGCGGCAGTAGCTCAGTCTGTAAGGACTTGGGTTAGGATGCGGAGGACCCGGGTTCAAATCCCCCATGGACCAAGACCAACTGGTTGCTGGAGAGGTGCCAGTTTACCTCTTGGGCACTGCCGAGGTGCCCCTGAGCAAGGCACCAAACCCCCAACTGCTCTGGGCGCTTGTCAGGAGCAGCCCCATCACTCTGACATCTCTCCAATGACATGTATATGTACTGTGTGTGAACAACAGAGTGTAAAACTGAATTTCCCCACTGTGGGACTAATAAAGGAATATCTTTCTTTCTTTCTAACCAGCAGGGTTTGATTTGTGCAATATACTAAATGTGGCAAAATACTAATACAACCATGGTTACATCATTATGGCAGGTTTTAAATCACACTCAAATTATATACACATGGGGGTATCTTTAATATCTTTTATAGTTTTAAACTGGTTTCCTCGTGTGATAATTCTGATATTTCAATTACTGATAAAAAGTGTTGTGGTGATTGCACTATTCAGCGACAACAAAGTTAGAGGCGTCAAGCCCACAAACCTCAGAAGCCACCTCTGTGCTGAACTGACACTTTGGTAAAAACACAGACATCAGATTGAAGGTTTCAAGTGCAGGCCTGTAAAATTAAAAATACAGAGGAGCTGCTGAAATTATTTTATTTGCAAACCAGGTTAAGTGGACATGGGAAACATCACAGAGCAATTCAGCCAATAGATCCCCCTAAATGCTACACACTGTGGCAGTAATAGGTTATTAATCATCTGGTTTGTTTTGAAAAATCTGACAACAAGTCGAGTAAATGTCATTTTTAAAGGTGACAGAGCTGTAAATAGCTGTGACATGACAGCGGCCTAGCTTTACTAGGGTTGACATGTACATTTTAATTTAAGCATAAAACCAAAAAAAAGGAGAAGTGTGGCCTTGTTTGCTTGTGTCTATCAGTGTCACATCGTTTGTCACACGGTTACAGCGGCTCCCATTAAGCCGGGTGTTCAGGACTTTTAGACAAGGAGACAAAGCACTCTGGAGAGTACTTAATCTCCCTCCACAGTCACACAAATACACAAAAAAGGCCAAGATGCATAAACATGACAGACTGAAGCATGCACACAAACACACAACTCAGTGAATCATCCATCATTGTGCTGACGTCAGATCAAAGATGTGAATACGGCCACCCAACAGCAGTGGTTCTGATAGGTATCTTAACCTGCATACTGTTCCACACGTAGCATCATCACAGCTCATTATGGTCCGCCATGACTGATGCACTGTAAACAATCACAGCTGTAGCTTTCCCGCTTCCTCTGCACCAGCACTGTACGTTCTGTGCTACGGGTCATTTAGCTAAAGCTGGAAATGTCTATGTCTTTGTTTAGGTCAATTATTTGGGTCTAATTGTCACAGCTGAGGGAGCATAATGAAAGCAGCCTTTACGGGAATCCCTGAGTGAGCGACTTTTTATTACTGGAGCCAGCCAGCGTTTAAAGTGTCATGCCAGACTCCTCAAAGTTACCAGTTTTCATAAAACATACACATATATACAGTATACATGTATACATTTATCAGCATCAGCATTTTTTATCTGTTCAAAATGTACCTTAAAGTCAAGTCAAGTATGTCAAGCATCTAATGCTCAACATGGGAACGGGCAAATATGCTTGCTTTATGCAAATGTATATGTATATATTCATTTTTGGAAATCAATTAAGAACACAAAATAATGACAAATATTGTCCAGAAACCCTCACAGGTACTATTGTAAAACATTAAAGATATGCTTAAATCATAACATGACAAACTGAAGCCCAAAACACAACAACAACTGTCAGTGTGTCAGTGTGTCAGTAACTATGACTTGCCCCATACTGCATGTGATTATCATAAAGTGGTCATGTCTGTAAAGGGGAGACTTGTGGGTACCCATAGAACCCATTTTCATTCACATATTTAGAGGTCAGAGGTCAATGGACCCCTGTGAAAATGACCATGCCAGTTGTTCCTTGCCAAAATTTAGCATATGGTAGCGTACAAGCGTTATTTAGCTTCCCGACAAGCTAGCATGACATGGATGATAATAACAGATTCCTTTATTTTATTGTAGTTTCATTCAGTATAATGCCAGATGCTGTATCTTCCTCTAGCTTTAAAACTGAGCCTGCTACAACTTAAAAAGTGCACGCACACACACACACACACACACACACACACACACACACACACACACACTCTCTCTCTCTCTCTCTCTCTCACACACACACACACACACACACACACACACACACACACACACACACACACACACACACACAAACACATGTGTGTATATATTTACTTTAATTTAACACCAAGTCAGAACACTTCATCCGAATATGTTCTTAAGGTAAATGATCATCAGCTTCCTCTGACCATTACAACCCGTTTTCCTGCTCATAGTTTTATTTCTCTGTTGCTCATCCAAAATAGGGTAAAAGTCTGGGACGGGAAGATGCGTTGACTGCATTGTCATGGGAGAAGTGTCACCCTGAGGTGGAGAGGAGGTGAAGGTGGGCATCCTGCTCTGCTGCACTGACCTGGTGAGTCATACCATAAATGGGAGGACAACTGAGTGAATGGATCTCACCATCCGATTAATAGTTTCAATTCAGATCAAGACCATGTCCTAATATTAAACATTTCAGGAGTAATCTGGATATTTTGAATGTTGCTATGAAAATTTCTGTGATGCAGACCCATATGTGAAGTGAAATATGAGCACAGTAAACAAAAGTGTAATGGTGATTTCATAGTGACTGCTAACTGCCCTCCTTTAATTTCCACGTCCTGCCTGACAGAGTTAGCAGTCACACTGAATGTCTGTCATGATGATAGATGCAGCTCTTGACCTTAGGAGAGATGCAATTATCCTTTCCTGGCAGTCTTCTACCTAACCGATGGGAATAAAGTAGGTAGCTTATGGAGGGCTCTGCTGTCCCTCCTCTGAGGAGCTGTGAGATCAGTGGGGATGAGGAGAGGCATGAGCAGGATAATTTATTGAGTCTGTGCCACTTTACAGCACCTTCTTCCGGTCACCTAATGCGCTTTAAGAGGGTCCACATCCACCACTCTGATGCTGCCTCCGCTCCTCTTGATCTTTGGACCTATTCAGAATATTGTAAATGCAATGAGGCCCACGCCACCCACAGTTTTTTTTAAGCTCTGATGATTGCCTTCCCGCTAACCTGTAATCTCATCAACTATCTTGTTTTGGTCAAAATAGTACATGCAGGAACATGTCAGTTGTGATGTTGTGCTTTGGAAACAACATGCTGCAAATCTGCAGTCGCAAAATAGAAAAGGAAAATTTCTTGTCTAGATCTGTACAAACACCAACAACACTGGAGGCTAATTTCCATCACATGTCCTACAGACAAGGGTATTTGGAAGTATAGTACAAATAAAATGGCACAATTATGGAAGATTTTATATGAACACAGTCAACACAACACAGTCAAATGACAATATGTAATTGCTGATTCCCATTTCCCATTTTCTTCCATAATTAGCATGTATTTGAGTCTTTTTTTTAAATGGGAAAACACAAATATTTCCTATTGCTGGTAGACAAGAAGTCTAGTGTGTCACATTCGCTGTCACAAATGTGCCTGAAAATAAGGTTTGTAAATGTGATACTTCTTTTTTTTATATATGTGTCACTTGTTAAATTTAGTTTTTTTTCTCGTTTCTGTCAAGTTTCAATGAAGTGTGTTTTACAATGATCAGTGGGGTAAAATTACTGTTTGTCAATGGACTCTGGTGGCTTTGTGGGAGTGCTTATAATGACTGTTTCTTTTCACATCTGTTTTGGTGAATTAAGGATTTATTTTGACCAAACCACATTTCATGATTGTTGCAGCACTGGAAAGATTAACCAAGATGTTTTGATAACTTTTATTTCGTTTTTTCGAGTTTAAATGAAGTAAATTTTGGTGATTAGCGAGCTAAAATTAGTGTTGTCTGACTGGAGTCTAGTGGCTTTGAGGAAAGCATATTAATTGTATGTTTTGTATAAGTTATAATAATTGTTCACATCCCTGTTGATTTTATTTATTATATACAGTATTCAAAGAGGGTTGAAAATTAGCGTGTACTCCAAGGTGTCATGATTCCATCACTGCCGACTGGAGCTGGAGCACTCAAATACTTAAACTTCAACTTAAGTTTAAGTAAACACCCGTGATTACTGCAGAGTTATTTGTTCTGGGAACGAACGTCAATTGTAACTGTTCCCACTAAAGACAAAAGCCAGATGTTAGTGGGAAATGGTCTTTATGCCCCTGACACACCAAGGCGATGGTCAACTGTCGGACAGTTTGGGGCTGTCATTTCAATACCAAAAAATGTGTACAGAAGTAAACAAAATCTGCTATGTGTAAAATAATCGTATATATATACAGTATATAGTTACTGTCTCCTTTCACTTTGTAGTTTCATTTTTGTCTTTCATTTCTGCAATTTAGAGTAAAATCTTGATTCTTCGCATGTTGTACTATTCATTGCTGTCCATCAGCAGGTCTTTCCAAGATCTGTCTAGCTGCTATGGCATATGATGAAATGCTCTCGGGGGTTGAAAAAGGCCTGCTGAGAGTGGGGCTGGCTCCTCAGGTGTGATGTGAGTGTACAAGGAACACACAGAGCCATCATCACCTTGCAGCTGAGTAAGCGTGGCCTCTGGCACTCTAATCAGATCCTGCTGTCTGGATGAGAACCGCTTAGCAACAGGACATTGCGAGGCAAAATTCATAAACGACCCCTCGTTGACATGAACCAACCTATCACGCTGTGAAAGACCAACTGAAATGAAATAGCATTTTCTGGTCTGCTACAGCACAAATATACGTCTTGTGAATCACTTGTTGAAGATGACAGGGGGACAATACATTTATCACTCAGAAGATAATTTGTGACAGACAACCATTATGACCTGTAGTCATTTCTTTTTCAAACTGGCCACACTGTTCGAATTCATTCTCCCTCAAAAAGTGACCTTTGACAGCCCTTCATGCTTTAAATGTCTGCACATGTTGGCTACAAATCAGAAAGGTACATTTCTGCTTCAGTTGCTCTTAGATCAGACAAAAGAATCCAAACTACTGTTGGGTATCAGATGAAAGGAAAAACTGTTCTGGGCTGCAGATTTCGATTAGACATGAGGTCGTGGAGGCACCGGTGAACGGAGAGATGTAAAGAGGGAGGTGATTTATATTTTCATGCATCTATCAGGGGGTTTTCCACCACCCTTTGAATTTGAATCTATAGCATGATCTTGTTTATCTATTACCTCCTGGGAGAGAAGCTGCAGATGTTACATCAGTTTATTCTCTCAAGTTAAGATGTCAAGTCAGTTTTATTTATATAGCTCAATATGACAAATTTGCTCAGGGGGCTTTACAATCTTTACAGGATACAACACCCTCTGTCCGTTAGTCTTGTCAGATAAGGAAAAACTGTCAATTTCAACCGGAAAAAAATTGTGGAAGAAACTTCAGGATGTGCTGCAGAGGGGGGATCCATTTTTCAGGATGGACAGATGTGCAATAGATGTCGTGTATACAGAATAACAACATAATGAAAAAACAACAGACAATCCATGACAAAATAAAAATGACAATGTGAAACATATATGAAGAGATGGATCCAGGAGATGTCAAACAGCCTCCAGACGTCACCAAACAGAGCCAGAGCAAAATGACCTCATCACACAGATTTTTATTTTAGTTTAGTTGCTTTGATGTGATGTTAATGTTCTGTGCATTTTCTGTACAGATGAGTGAGCAGATTAACATAATCTGCACAACTTGTTTTCTCTGAGAAGCTTCACCATCCCTTTAAAAGCAGTGCTTTAGGTTTGAATTGTCGATGTAATATTTAATTAATGATGCTGGCATTGTTTAACCCTGTTAGTCTGTGTGTGTGTGTGTGTGTGTGTGTGTGTGTGTGTGTGTGTGTGTGTGTGTGTGTGTGTGTGTGTGTGTGTGTGTGTGTGTGTGTGTGTGTGTGTGTGTGTGTGTGTGTGTCATCATTACAAGACATGGTCTTGGATACACCTACTGTAGAGGGAACTATACACAGAGGCAGTTTTAAATGCTTAAGATAAGATATTCCTTTATTTGTGGAGAAATTTACAATACTTAAATACTTCAAATACTTTATATGTTAATAGCATCGTAACCATGCTGGATGTCAGGAAGGCTGGGTGATTAGGCAAAGGAAGAGAGGGAGAGAGAGAGAGAGAGAGAGAGAGAGAGAGAGAGAGAGAGAGAGAGAGAGAGAGAGAGAGAGAGAGAGAGACCCCAAACGCAGAAGACACACAGACTAATTTAACAAAAGGCGAGTCTTTAATATTAGACTGAATAAACAACAAATCATAGTAATACAAAATAGTAAATTGAACTAGAATGAAATAAGAACTAAGTACAAAGAAACCACAAGAACTAAATACACCAAGACTAGAATTAACACAAGAACTAACATACACAGGGAGACAGGGAGAACACCCAAGCGCCCAAACACAGACAATTGGAACACATAACCACAAAGAGTGCACAGAAAAGCATCTAAACAGGGAGAAAACCTACCAGGAGGAAAAGAAACCAGCAACACGGAGAAACACACGAGTAGAAGTAGAAAACAGAGCATGGGGATATCACAGGGACTTGAACAAATGAGCCGACAAGAACAGAGGGAAAAAAGGTGACTTAAATACACAAAGGGAAAACGACCAGGTGTAAACAATCAGGGGTGGAGCTACAATCAGGGAAAGTAGGTCAGGGGGTGTGAACCAAGAAAATGGAGGGAAAACACACAAGGGCAGGAAGTAAAACTAGAAATGATATGGAGACGTAAGACTTTCAAAATAAAACAGGAAACAACCAAAGACAAAACACCCGGACCAGGACAGGGAGTGAAACACAAATAATACACTAGGACAAGAATTCAGTATAACAAAACACAACCAAATAATAAACTGAATCAAAAAACTAACTAACATAACAGTCCATAACCGTCACACTGGATGCAGTCATGGAACTCTACAGATGTGAGGCTGAGATCAAAATGAAGGTGGAGTTCAAATATGGGCTTGGTCTGAGCAAGGAGGACGAAGGGGCTGCCCACTTTACGCCTCTGGCTCAATTTGACATCATGGAACTTTACAGGTTTGTAGGTGCGACACATTCTCATCGCAGCTCATCACATACTGACGATTTGTCAGACCCCTTGGTGTTACTTTTCACAGTTGATGCATGCTTAACATTAAAGGGATACTTTGCTGGTTTTCAACCAGCTTTGTATCATTACAGGTTGGGTAATATGCCATTGTTGAATTTTCCTCCATGTTGCCAGCTACTAAACACCCTCGCTCCGTTGTAACACAATGCCATGCACACCTGGATGACCTAATAATTTGCGGATGGTGGTGAGACAGTCCCCGGAGAACAAAACAAGACTCTGTTGTCCCTAATCGCATGTTTATCGCCACTCAGTTAGTTCAAAACAGTAAAGTATATGGTTTATAGTACAGTTTATTGAGGATAGGGGTGAGACAGGTCCAAGTAGCAGTAGTTTTCTTTATGATGATTTATTAATATTCCAGTCACAATTTGGCTGTCTGATTGCTTCAGTTTCTATTAGCACAGATGGTACATTGATTTTTTTTTTTGTGAGAGTAGCTGCAAAAACAGTGTCTATTAAATTACATACATAGGTGGTGAGATATAGTTTCACAAGACTGAGGAAAAAAACAAATAGGACTAAAACTTTTTGCTCCTTTTTTGTGAGCTTGAATTGGAAAAAGTTGCATCTTGCAAATGTAAACAGATAAATATAGTTTTTGTAAACTGCCAAAAAACAATATGAATGAATACTATGAAATTATAGTAGTATTAGTACATATAGCAGGACGGTCAATCAATTAATAATGAAATAAAATGGAATAAAAATTTCCGTCGATTACAGTATTTAATCACAATTAATCACATTGTCCATAGTTAATCGCAAATGAATTATGCATTTTTAATCTGTTCAAAATGTGAGGGGGATTTGTCAAGTATTTAATACTCTTATGAACATGGGAGTGGACAAATATGCTGCTTTATACAAATGTTTGTGTATACTTGTTATTTGAAATCAATTAACAACACAAAACAATGACAAATATTGTCCAGAAACCCTCACAGGTACTGCATTTAACATAAAAATACTCTCAAATCATAACATGGTAATCTGCAGCCTAATAGGTAATAACAGCTGTCAGTGTGCTGACTTGACTACTACTATTTAGCTTAAATTTGCAGTGTTATTTAGGCTCCTTCCCAACATCTGATATTCGTACCTTATCCCCAGCTCCTCAAACTGCTACAGCCTCTGAAAAACAATAAAGTCAGTCAGGATCTCTCCCAATCCAACGGATCTCAGAAGGTTAAAGGTGACATATCATGAAAAACTTTGTACATTTTGGTATCTGGAGTGCCTACCAGTGCACAAACTGAAAGTAGACAACCCAGTCAGTTTTTTGTGGGCTGCCTAGATCAGAAAACGTAATTCTACAAGCCGTTCAGATTTGGCTCCCCTTCTTATGTCACATGCAGACTCATTAGAATATTATCACTCCCTGTCTTAGCATCTCAATTCGTGGCTTGAGAACTACCTTTGCAAAGGAGCACCATATTTTTCTCACAAGCTAATCAGAGCAGACTGGACTTTTTTTTGGGAGGGGGGGCATAAAGAGGTGCTAAAACTGAGAGTTTCAGACAGAGGGTGAATACAGGTATGTTAAGTTTGGAGCGTAATTTAGCCTCCTTCGTGACAAGCTAGTACAGGGGTCTGCAACCTGCGGCTCCGGAGCCGCATGCGGCTCTTCACCCTCATTGCAGCGGCTCCCTTTGGCCTTGAAAAAAAAAACCCGAACATAAATAAATGGCATTTCTTCATTCATTTTTATTCATATAAAATATTACCATTATTAGTTTATTTTGTTGCGCAGTTATTTTGGAGTTTGACTTGATGCCATCTAATTTTAATTTATAATTTGTCAACGAAAATCTATCAATATCTTTATCTCCCCTTTCGCCTTTTTTTTGGTGCGACCCCCCCATTATCTTACCCAAAAAAAACCCAAAAAAAAAAAAATTTCGGAAAAAAAAAAATTAGATTTTTAATGGAGAGAATAATTTTTCTTCCTCTCCTCCTTTACTCCCTCTCTTCCTTCTCTCTTTTTTTTTTGTGAGAAAAAAAAAAAAAAAAAAAAAAAAAAAATTAAAAAAAATTTTAAAAAAAAACACTCTACATTCCCCGAAAAATAAACAACCCAAAAAGAGAAAAAGAAAAGAATTTAAAAACTACTAAAAAAAGCTGAAGAGAGCAAACTATCTTTCAAGAAGTGGATTACCACAGTCTTTTGTTTACAGTTTACAAGCTCTGTTATTTTTTGCGGCTCCCGACTATTTTTTTTGGGTAGAAGAGGGGGCAAAATGGCTCTTTTGATAATAAAGGTTGCAGACCCCTGAGCTAGTATGACATAGTTGATACCAATAGATTGGACCAATTCTTACTGCATTAACTTTAACAGGCCTGTTTTCTTCACTTTCGTTCTGACAGTGTCGGTGAGATGGGCACGCATGGAATCGCAGATCAATAGGGACGGAGAGTTGTGGAAAAAGCCATTTGGTCTCTTGACATAAATTTCTCTCAGCCACTCACTCATCTTCTCCTCGTCCATCCAGCCCTTTGAGTTAGCCTTGATGATTACGCCAGGCGGAAACGTTTTTTTTTTTTTTTGCCATTTTGGGCTCCTTATACACACATAATAATGTTACAGTGCCTATATTTCAAAGCACAGTAACAGTATGTATTACTCTGAGGCACCTGACTACTGTTACTGTAATGCTCCAACAACGCATCCAGCGTTGTGGCTTCGAAGCTTACCAAACTCGTAATAAAACATTTTGACAGATTTTTGAGCGCCCTGTACCACATAAAATTGGTTCCAGGAGGTCATTAAGCACAACCAGAATTCATATATAAGGCGCACCGGATTATAAGTGTCGATTTTTGAGAAAATTAAAGGATTTTAAGTGCGCCTTACAGTTCGGAAAATACGGTAGTTTGAACTAATTACACAAATATCCCCTTGAAGGCATTTTATGTTGCTGAGTTTGATCAAACTTTCTGTGTTTTTCCACAGAGAGATGACTTCAGTAATTCCATAGATGCCTCAGCGGAAAACACCTTTTGTTTTGGTTGGGTGCAATCCCATCTGCTATAATTTTCCTCCCCGGTTCCTCTCCCTCCCTCTCTGTTTTCTCTGTCTGAGGCAATTGGTCCGTTCTGTCAGAGCACTCTGGACATATAAAAGCACAGTTGGGGGTGGAGACATCCACAGCCTGCTGTCTAATACGGAGAAACCCTGCTCCTTGCATCGCCATTGTCACTCACAATAACACAACTGACCTTGGATCTGTAACATTCAACCATGTGTAGAGGACCTGAAACACTTCCTGCAACATGCATGAAAAGGTAAGACCAATGTGGTTTGGACAACAGAAGAGCTGTTATATCCCTGTGAAAATAAAACAGAAAATAAAATGTTGCTGTTAAATGTGTACATGCTGACTCTTTTAGGTGCTTTATGTTTTATCTTTAATGTAAAAACTTTAGGGTTGCTTCAAAGCTTCAAAGCTCCACTTGTTTACACAATATTGCAGATATGTTTTGATGTAAACAAACTGAAGTCTTCTAAAATGCATTAAACTCACTGTTCTCTCATTGGCTTCTCCACAGTGCGAAAGACCTCAGACACAAAATAAGCTTCTTAATGCAGAAGTCTGAACCCCAAGCAACGGATCAGAAGCAGAGAAAAGACAAGAAAGACGCCGCTGACGCCACCGCTGCTGCAAAGAGGTCAGGAGAACAATCTCTTCAGTCTAAAATATTTATTAGTGTTTGTATTCTTCAGATGCCACATATATATATATATATATATATATATATATATATATATATATATATATATATATATATATATATATATATATATATAGGCATCTGATGTAATATATATATTTACCACAGTCACATGCATTATGATTAAAGCAGTGAATCCTTCATTTGTGTCCTTTGAGAGAAATACAAGTTGCATTAAAAAGGAATTCATAACTCATCTGGAAGCACTATACATGGAAATACTTGGGAAATATGGTGGAGTTGACTGTTACCAGCCACTGGGAGGATACATTTCTATAGTTATAAAAACGATAAATACTGCTTTATGATAAATGTGTTTCATTTACTGGATAGTTGTCTTTAATCATCATAGATGGGGATTTTGAGTTTGAGGTGAGTTTTCACTGACTTAAATACTTTTTATCCCCCTTGATTGACCAAGAAGTGCAAAGTGTTGGGTTTTGGACTTAGAGGTTTGGGCACGTAACTTGAAAACTAATCACTCAATAAATGATTTCACAAAACCAAAAATGACTTGATGCTAGGCTTTGATTTTAACCCTGGTGACATGGGGCTTCAGTGACATGCATTATTCAAGTAATGGATATGAATATAGATTAATTAGGTTCAACTGTTAATTATTGACATTATTGCTGTTGTCTGAGGTGATGAGATCTTTAAGGGGGTATTATAGTGTAAATGTCAGATGAGGCATGCTTGATGAGGGCCAAAAAAATGCAATAACAACGAGATAATACATTGACACAAATTAATTGTGATAATGTTTTAACACAACTTGCATTTTTACATACAGGCATCATATGAAACTAAAAAAAAAAAAAAAAAAAACTATGTAATCAGCTGGTACCAACCACATCATACTAGCTTGTTAGGAGGTTAAATGCTCCAAAATTAGGAGAGGAAAAACTGTCATGGCCATTTTCAAAAGGGGTCCCATGACCTCTGACCTCAACATATGTGAATGAAAATGGATTCTATGCGTACCAACGAGTCTCCCCTTTACAGACATGCCCACTTTATGATAATCACGAGGGGTGGGATGGTTCATAAAATTCACAGATTGGTTCATATCACGGTTTTCGGTTCGGTTCGGTACATTTATGGTACGGCAAGGAGGCCTATTTCCAACTTCAAATTAAACATGTTTTTCGTTTATTTGGCAAAATAAGTAAAAAGAAAAGTAGCCTAACATAAGGAACAAAACACTTCTTCATTATCACATCCTATGACTGGACTTCTTATCTAAAAGAAAAGTGCTACTGTGTTATTTAAAAAGAATTAATGAATAAAAACAAATTATAGTCTCAGGCCATCAACAAAAAGTAAAAACAATAACATATACTAGGCTTGCACAATATGAGGAATTGTAATTGACCTCCAAATCAGTATTCAAATGCTTTGTTTTTTTGTTTAATTCAAATATATATGTTAGGCCTGCAAAATATAAGAAAAATCTGTGATGTGCGATAACATTTTTCAATACTGCAATGATGACATGACTTGTGATAAATAAACAAATATTAAAGTTTGCATATTAGCTATACTGATAGCCTGGTTGTTTTTAAATTCAAAACCAGATTAAAATTGAATATTTAAAATACAACTAGGACATATGTTGTTTCTAGAGCAGCAACAGTAATGTTTACAACAGCAAAGTCAAACTCATTAATAGAAACTCATTAATATCTCACTGGAAACAATCTGACATATTAATGAAATAAATCATATTCCTGAGTGAAGTTTATAAACTGAAAAACACAAACATCAGTCAGTAGTGACTAGAAGGAACTAAAGTCATTCACAACTCAACTAAATAACTTCCATGTGTTTACCATTTGCTGTTAGCTGGTGAGCTAATGTGCAGTGGCGAGTTAATAGCTGTGATAGTGTGAACACAGTGGCGGTGGTTGAGAGACATGCGCAGTGAAATCTGGTCATTTACACTGCACACGTCTTACCCCATACACCTGTCCGCCGTGTCCCAGCCTCTTTCCATTGGCCTTGATTTCTAGTGTGACAATAAACGCAATGAAAAAAATACACAATTGGCCTCATAACTTATTTCAAATGAACAGAAGGATACATACTGTGACTAGCGAACCAAACAGTTTGGATTTTTACCTGAACTGTGCTCACCCCTAATAATCATAATGCAGTTTGGGGCAAGTCATAGTCAAGTCAGCACACTGACACACTGACAGCTGTTGTTGCCTGTTGGGCTGCAGTTTGCCTGTTATGAGTTGAGCATATTTCTTTATGCTAAATAGAGTACCTGTGAAAGTTTCTGGACAATATTTGTCATTGTTTTATGCATTTGCATAAAGCAAGCACTCCTATGTTGAGTATTAAATACTTGACAGATCTCCCATTTAGGTACATTTTGAACAGATTAAAAACGCGTACTTCATTTGTGATTAATTGCGATAAACTATGGACAATAATGTGATTAAATATTTCAATCGATTTACAGTCCATTAATGTGTAGTTTACATAGTAATAGTTGCATGGATATTGCAGCTTTCTTTTAAAGGTGACATCATGAAAACCCACTTTGTGAAATAAGACAACCCAGTCAATTATTTGCAGGGTGCCTCGATCAGAAAACATGATTCAACAAACCATTCTGATGGTTTCCGATTCTGACCATCCTATGTCACATGCAGGCTCATTAGAAGATCATCACTCCCTGTCTTAGTGTCTCCATTCATGGCTTGAGAACTACCTTTGCAAAGGTGCACCATATTTTTCATGCAAGCCAATCAGAGCAGTCTGGACTTTTTAAGGTCTTAAAGAGACAGGCGCTAAAACAGAGCATTTCAGACAGAGGGTGAATACAGCTATATTCAGACAGACAGTATGAAGAAAAAATGTGCTTTTTGAACATGTAAACATGTTCTAGTCGAAACCCGGAATACAAATATGAACCTGATCATGAGCAGGATATGTCCCCTCTGTGCAACCTTTTTTTTTATAAAACCTCTTTATCTGTGTTTTAGCATGCCTACTTCATCTGAGGTGAAGAAATGGAAGGAGTCTTTCAGCCACGTGATGAGCAGTCAGTGTAAGTATTAAATTGTTGTTTCACACCTTTAACCTGCAAGTCCTAATGAGGCTGTGTGCAAATCCAAAGCAAGCCCAATGGACTGTGTGATACTAGCAATACTGACGATAAATGCCAGGCGGATACTGGACTTATTAGTTCTTCAGTAGAATCTCTCTCAGGGTTTACTAAAAAACCCCTAAAACTAAACACGATCATTCTCATGACTGTGCAGTAATCAAGGAAATATTGTCAGACGAGGCCTTGACCTTCCCATTCCTCGCTAATGGTTGCCAGTAAGGTTTTGGCAATCTGTGACACTTCATTTCTATCTTTGCTCTTTGTAAAAGGCACAGAATTAGAAATGAAACAACTGTAGTACAGTAGAGTACAGTGTTGGCTTGTGACCAGTACTAATTAAGAAACAACACCCTGCTCAGATCATGATGTTAAAGGGAAGTTAAGGGCGCACAAACATGCAAATTGAACACACATATGCACACACACACAGGCAATTCTCATGCTCTGTCTTTCTGCTACGTGTCTCAAGGCACTACTTGATGGCCCCTCAGGGCCGCTGACCAGTGACCAGTGTATACGAGTCCGTGTGTGTGCATAAACCCACCGAGAATTACACTGTGTGTGTATGTGGACACAAGAGGGGAGCAATGGCCTTTTTGGAACCAGCTGTGTTCTGACCCGCTCCGTTCCATGACCTCATCCACTGACCTCCAACATCGTCATGTCCTCCTTCATCAGTCAGCTCTCGCTGGAGCCTCAATGTCTTTTCTATCTCTTAGTCATATGGGATATTGAAGCAGCAGAGCAGCAGAAGTTAACTGGTTTGATAAAACATAACTTCTACAAAGGCTCAGATCTGTGTACTGCAGCTTTTCCATGAACTGGTTTGACTGGAAAAGACCTTTTTCGTCTTGTGTATCGAAAAAGACAGGACACAGTTATTGCAACTAGGATTCATTTACCTATTTTGAGGTAAAATGAAATTCATCGGAATTATTACGCCGCTTTTTTACTTCCTGGCTTTGCTCTTTGAGTTATTCTCTCTTAGGAAACTATCATTATTATACTCAATAATTTTCTATGGCCAAAAGCTTTAGCTCCATTAGCGAGGGGAGAACTAGTTCAGTTTTGTGCTGTAAAGCAGTGTTCCCAAACAGGGGTCCAGGTGCCAAAGATTACAGGGAGTGTATCAAGTTGTCAAAATTAGATTTGCTCATGTATAACAAAAATCATAACAACACATTTACTGGATAATTTATACATTTACTAGTCTGTATTTAAAACAATTTGAAAAAAAATGTCTATTTTTTGCTACTTAGTAACAAAATCTAATAAAATATTCATCTTCATATCACACACATCTTAATTTTTGTTGGTGTGCAGCCTTTTAAAAAACAACAACAAAAAAACTATTTGCTGTCCCACTTGCTGCACCCAAAGGGAGGCTACCGCCTGTGTTACCGTGGCGGTCTAGCAGGAATCTACATTTATTTAACCACAATGACAAAAATTGGATTTTGGCTGTAACGCTATTACAGTAAGTCATTATTAAGTCATTACAAAAAAAAAGAGCCTATTATATATCTGCATTTGCTTGGTGAATTCGTCAAGATGTCATCACTTTATTTAAGTTGATGAAAATGGGTTGGCAACCACTGTTATAAAGCAATTCAACCTGTCCTGCCAAATCTGGCCCACAGATTAAGCGTAATGGCTCATTTTGATTACCTGTGTTTTCATATTACTTTAAAGGAGCATCAGTATAATCAGCATACTTCTGTTAAAGATACTTCAATATAGCATGAATCAGCCTTGCCAATGTGCACACTCATGGGTCTGTAAGTTGCACTGTGTATTAAAAACAAACTATTTTTTTTCTGCCTGTGTTAGTGGGTCGTACAGTCTTCGGCAAGTTCCTGAAGTCAGAATTTAGTGAAGAGAACATGGACTTCTGGGTCGCCTGTGAAAACTACAAGACGTGTGCACCTTCCAAGCTGGCGTCCAGAGCCAAGAAGCTCTACCAGCAACATGTTGAGGCAGATGCTCCTAATGAGGTAATGAGTTTTATCTGAAACATAAAACACTGATGATTCAAGTGTGACCCAGTGAGCCTGATCAGCACTGCATGAGGAACATGTATCCAGAGAAAATATAACAGTAACTTATTAATCCCAAAATGATTATATACAGAGAAGCTAAACAAAGCAAAAGCTGAAGAAAAATGAGAAAAGGACATTGTTTCAAAGCCTGAAACACACATCAAGGGTTTTATTGCACTCCGTCAATAAAGTGAATACTTGACGCTGATTGTGACTGCAAAGCTATAAATATGCTCACTCACAACACTGCCATAATCAATAACCACTCATAGCATGGATGAAGGAAATCTGGCCAACTAATCAGTTCAGTCCTTTGGGTTTACTCTTTAAAAGAACAGTGTGTAACATTTTGGGGAAGCTATTAACAGAAATGGAACATTTATAACCATGTTTTCCTCAGTGGATAATCACATTAAACTAAGAACCACTGTATTTCTGTTAGCTAAGAATGAGCTCTTCATATCTACATAGGGAGCAGTCCTGAATCTGCCATGTTTCTACAGTAGCTCAGAATGGACAAACCAAACACTGTTTTTATGCTACCTGAAGGCCACTGTAGGTCACTGATGTACTTGTAAAACAGCGGTACCGTGAACCTATTGTGCTCCTAGAGTAGTGTCATTATGGTAATGATGACCTCTGAACGAGGTAAACAGTGTTTTGGACTCAGCGGCTCATGCTACTGCAGTCGTTGGAAAGGGAGGAATGAGCGGAGGGGTACTCTGCAACCAAACCACTAGTTGCTGCCACACACACAACATACCTTTAATGAAAATAAAATGGAAACTAAAACACAGAATATAGATTTGAAATGGTACTTTATTCCATTTTCATCCAAGGTCGTCCTTTGCCATATGACAGTGTTGTTTATATTATTTTTACCCCACATGTTGTTGCTATAAAAATACTTGCCTAAAAAATACTTGTTTTTTGTATCAAAAACTTATTAATTAATATTATTATTATTATTATTATTATATAAAAACACCTAATGGTGTTTCTGTGGCCAAATGTCAGCAATAATCTCATCAACATCACTAATTTTGTGATTTTGTTTTTAGATTTAGAGGAGCAATAAAATTTGTGTTCTGCTCTCCTGCGTTATTTCCCCATCCTTTTTCCATGCATGTCAAATTACAAGTTCATGCTCTTGGAATTCAAATAGACTTTGCTTATCTTAACCCTCTCTTTTGCTTGTAATTTAAGGTAAACTTAGATGCAGCGACCAGGGAGGAAACGAGGCAGAACGTCCAGAACGCCTGTCCGTCTTGTTTCAACAAGGCTCAGAAGATGATCTATGTCTTGATGGAGAAAGACTCCTACAGGCGCTTCCTCAAGTCCAAACTGATCCAGGATCTGTGTCAGACACAGACCACAAGCTCTCAGGAGAAGGAGAGGAAGAAAGGCTGTAACCAGGCTTAGAACAAACAGGCGACGCCTAAACAACAAGCCAACATGGAAGAGTAGAAGAAGGTGTCAAAGACTGAAAATGTACAGAAAGGTAAACACTGGTAAATCAGTTTGTTTTTGTGTGCAGTAATTATAGAATAGAAAAAACAGTGGTTGAAATGGTGACTTAAAGATTAATGATGTTTTAAACTTTTACTCGGCGTTTCCTGGAAGTCTTTGACAGTCAGTTTTATGTTGCTGTTGTATGTCCACTTGTGTGAATACCTGAAAAAGCTGTCAAGTGTTTTTCCAAATCACATAGACTGATAGTGATAAATATTTTATATTTGAATGTACAAGAGTGTTTAAATGTTTGCTTCTGGTTTCACCACAAAAACACAACCTGTTCTCATGTCGTGGCCAGGTTATATTTATACTCACAACAGAAAACAATCTAAAAGCTACCTCCACCCAACGGACACACCAGAACAGTGTGAAAGGTTTGTGTCATTTGAGTGATAACTCAATGCAAACTTATTATCTTTAAAGTAATATATCAAGTTCTTCATAAGAATGACCCACTTAATTGTAATTGATGAGAACATAGACAACAAAACATACACTGATAAGTAATATTCAGTGATAAACATTATAAAAGTAAAGATGGCTAACCTATCAGTATTTAAAACCACTTGTGTTTCATTGTGATGATAATGAGTAACCCTGTATATGTGATGTGGGCATGTTTATGAACTGGAACTACATTAAATTATATATTTATCATTATATATATATTTACCATTATATATTTATCTGTTTTGCAGTGATGTTTGGCTGCAGTCTTTAGTTACTTACCCATTAGCTTTACATTTGCTACAAGTTCTTAATTTCCTACTCAGTACTAATGTTCATGCAACAGCAGATGGATGATATTGATGTCTATGTTCTCCTCACCTCAAATAAGTAAGTTATTGATCTAAAAGATCAATCTGCTGTATATGTCAAAGCGTAACCACATTGGCATTGTACAAACATCTCGCTCGACGTGCCAATGTTGGCTTGTCTACTTCTAGTATGGATTTTTAAGCACACTTTATTAATCCAGTATTGATTTTCTATTGCATGTTGTGTATACCAAAGAGTGGGACAAAAGGTGAAATTGTGACTCATTGGATTGATTTTGAAGCGTTTCCCTGTGAGTCAACAGTTTTGTTCAGAGGTTTATGGCTGTAATTTGTCCATGGTACTTAAAGCTAGGGTTGGTAATGTTGTGAAAATAGCAAGGTTATGCTAGATTTAAAAAATGATCCAGCCGAAAAATGTAGTCCAGTGTTGCCAGCTCTTTTCCAGTGAAATTAGCTAGCAGCAAAAGTCCCTAAATCTAGTAAGAAAGTCACCAAGTCAGGCCTCCCTCCAAAGCCACTCGTAGAACATAGATATGTCATAATGAATGTAAACAGCAAACATTATTGTTAGACCTCATAGCTCTCAAACGTTACAATGATGTGCAATAAGTGCACAGGCAGAGTATAATCAAAATGTTTTTGAGGAACATTACCAACCCCAGCTTTAATAGTGTCTTCACTTTAGTTGAATATTTTGTTGGGCTTGCATACTAAAATGTATACTGTGATAACAGGAAAAAAAATTGATATTTATTAAATTATGTTGTGGCTGTATTTATATCATATCTGTGACTGTTCACGAATAAAACTGGAAGATCCGAACTTTCTGTGTGGTTCGTCTTGTTTCAGTTTGGTTTTGACTATGGATCTACAGCCATGGTAGCAGCTCTGAGGCTGCATAAATGTCGGGAATCATGTCCTTAGCATAACTCAGACTGTCCCTTCATAATCACAGGGCAATCATCTACTGTTTAATCAGCAGACATATTGTAAAGGCGGCCTCAGCCATCTCTGGCAGATTTTTTTTTTTTTTTTTTTTTTTTTAATACAGTTCACTTTCAGAGCTTAACTTCCAATCTCTCAAATCCAAATTTCATTTTCATCAAACAATGATTGTGACTTGTCATCATACTTGAGGCCTCCTCTGTGTCTGAGGCTGGTTCACCATCAAGGGTGTTTTTGTTTTGATTTACCTCCACTGTTTACTGCTGCGGGAATCACACTCGCAGCCTAACTCCATGCCTATTTAAGGGCAACACATTTTGGACCATGACGCACAGTACAATAAATAAGTTTGCTTAAATCTAATCTTCTGTAAATCTAACTTTAACAGGCAGGCAGGCAGAGAGCAGGCAAACAAGCCTAAATATTTACTGCCGGTTAATTCCATCTGCCTGCTTTGCTGCTTAGTAAAAGGCACAAAAATAGAACAACAAAATGCCTAAATGCTTTTTTTAGAAACAGAATCTGTCAAAGTGCTTGGGTTAATAACTCACTAGCACTCGTATATGGCGCTTCAAAGAGGATTAATGCTACAGGAGTTTTGCCATGCAGCTGTATAGTCACTGAAAGCATCCCAAGTTGCTGATTAATTTGTCCTTTGAGAAGAATGTTGCAAAGTCACATTTTAACAAAATTTCTCCTGAGGAAGAGACATGCAAAGATATGCATGCTCATAGTTGTACAGGCACACATTTCTAACTTTTCTGTCTGATATGCTACTATATGTGATATATAGTTCTATATATCAATGTCTGTATGCTTGGATTCTGCAGCTAAAACAGAAGAATTATTATCTATTTATTTATTTATTTATTTTTTTGTGATAAGTGATAAATCCACTGGGGCTGGTGTGCTTATGTTAATTCTTATTGGTCATATAAAATGAATGAGAGTGTAGGAGTGGTCAGGAGGACTGTGTGAGGGGCCAGCAGCTAGTGTTTGGACATTGTTTTGGTTGCCAACAACACAATAGGGGTTATGTTTAGCTCTTTAACAGAAAAATAAAATGCTCTACTTTCGTCAGCTAGTTGCCAACTTTGTCAGTGGGTTTACTGGAGTTTTTCCTCTGAAAAGCTGCGACTGAAGACGATAAGAACGACTGAACTGTGACTGAATCAAAACAGTAATTCTGTGGGCTGTAAAACCAAAACAATGAGCTGAAAGATGGTAAAACGCTTTGTAGAGCTGAGGGGAAGTGCAGAGTTGTCAGTCATTTGATCGATTATTAATATAAAATATATATATTAGTGCAGCTTTAATGTGGAGAAAGATAATATTCATGGTTAAAACAAACCACAGGATTGTTTTAACCTGGATTAGACAGAAGACATGAAAAACAGTGTTCACTGTTGATATCTGATGCTTTATACACCCAACCAGGTCTAAACATGTCACACTACTTCCTGTTTTGAACTGAATGTGTCATGCCATCATATTTCTGGAGAGGACAGTCATTATTGGCAAGAGGTCACTTGTTTGGGTAATGTAAATGCTAGTTGTCTTAGGCATTTTGAAAAAAAAAGCCTGTATATTTCCTGGAGAGGACAGTCATTATTGGCAAGAGGTCACTTGTTTGGGTAATGTAAATGCTAGTTGTCTTAAGCATTTTGAAAAAAAAAAAAAGCCTGTATATTTCCTGGAGAGGACAGTCTTGCCCCATAAGGACACACATTTTTTGGAAAATGCACCTTTGAACTGGTATCTTTAAGTATAGCACTGATGTGATGTGAGACTGTGGCCTGTTCATCCGGTCATTTGATTTATTGCAGATTTTGTGTGCTGTTTGCATGTAATACTGCCCTCTAGGGTGGCCTTCAACGGAGAAAATTTGAAGCAGTTCCCACTGGGATGCTCCTCTAGTGGAGAAAGTGTGATGCAGCACCCTCCAAGGTGCCCTTAAATGAAGAAAACATGATGAAAGTGCCTTCTAGGGTGCCCTTCCAGTAGAGAAACCGGGATGTGGCGCCTTAAAATTGAAAAGAACATGATGCAGTGCCAAATAGGCTACCCAACCACCACATGCAGATAGTGGCCTTTTAATTTTTCACCCCTGCTCCTCAGATATCTGGAGTCTGCCTCTGGTCTAGTACATTTTTAGCAAATACAGTAGTTGTTTTCTGCTATATAAAGGCAGTGGTTATTGTATAGACAACCTTTAAGTTTCAACTCACCAGTTCCTGTATGTACAGAAGGACTGACCACACAGGATGTCACATTTCAAATATGGAAAAAAGAAACATATCTCATTGTTTTCTCGTTGTTTCATTATTTCATGTAGGAGTTATGTTATATAAGACTTGTATTTGTGTGCTTTTCTCCTCGCCTGCAGCTGTAAAACCAACCAGAGGCTGTACAGGCTCAAGCCTGAGTGGCGCTTCATTCAGCGCTAACCTGATTATCAGTGGATGTTCTCTCCTGCCTTCCCAACACTAAGCAGCTGCAAGGCCTGCAATTAAAACCTGACAGGAGGATCTGGTGCTCTAATGTGATCATACATGCAAGGAAGCACGTACACCCTGACACATGCACACTCGAAGCTACTTATCTTACCATACGAACACGCGCATACACTCAATGCAGTACATACATCCCTGGGGCTGCATGTTTAGGTCTCTGGTTTATTGTCATGAGAAGTTTTGATAATAAACAGTACAGGGCTAAAGTGATTCATCTCACTGTGGTGTCTGTTTTTTGCTCTTGAATTGTATTTATGTTTTGTGCAAGGTTTAAATAGCAGCATTTATGGGATATTTCTATAACTACTTTGTTTTCAGAATAAAAGTCTTGGAGTTGGCAACAATCATCAAATAATCTGTGTCAGAACAGTTAGTGCATCATGATTTATGCAAATGTAAAAACAAAACTTCCCTTTCCTTCTCAATCAAAACTGCCAGTGAGGATGAGGAATGAAGGAAGCAATGGAATCAGACAAACAGCCTTATGAAATCGGTGGTCACATTTTCTGATCAAGGTAGCCCACAAAAAAAACCAAACTGACTGGGTTGTCTTATTTCACATGTTTATGGAGCATCAAAACAGTGAGTTTTTCATGCAATGTCCCCTTTAAAACAAAACTTCATTATCAGTGTAATGCTTGTACAAAACAGGTGTCTTCACAGAGCTACTTAAACTAATCCTTTCCTAAACATTTTTATTACTAAAAAAAACAGGCTGTAAGAGGGAAATCAGTGTTTGGAATCAGGGATTTGTCTTTAAGGGTGTTTTCTTTGGCCAAAACATGACATTTTTGATTTGATTTTTGCACAGTTGATTTTTACGAGAGAACATTATATTCACAATAAAGTAAATAAAGTATAAAAATTCACTGCAAGGCTTTTAAGCTTGATTTTGGAAATCACATCATCTGGCATGTTGAAAAATGAGAGACTCTGGGGAACATAAAGTGCAGTCTTGACCATGATTCCTACTGTTTGTCCTCCATATTTGAGATAAAGGGATAATTTTTCATCTTATTTAACATGCATTAACACAAATATATGCCAAAAATGCTTGTTCTGATTAATGAAAAACTGACTATTTTACTACTGACTAATTATATTACCATTCCTCATGTAACCTAAAGCCTCAGACATTTGTCATTTGGTAGGTAACCTCATTGTGACTAGGTGTATTACTCTTGTATTTTAGTCATATTGACTTTGTAATCATCTTACAAAGAGCAAGTATACTGACACAATCCATGACATTCAAATGACAACCTGTGCTTCCTCTGCATGTGCTATTAGTTAAAATAATGATAGGAGATTCAATTTAATAAACATGACCAGCATAGTCTCCTTAATGAGGACCACTAAGGACAGACAGGTAACAAACACAGCTCTAATGTGAGTGTGTTGAGTGAGTGTTATATAGACAGACAGCTTGATGAGATGAGGTGCAGCTGAACAGGCAGGCAGCAGGATAAGCTGATAAGCAGCAGGTGTAAAGGCTAGAGGGCAGCTGGTGAGCAGGTGAGAGACGACTAGATCTAGAAAATAAAAGACCTTCCCTCTTCACTACAGAGTGCCACTCTTCATTAAGTCAGAATCACAGCTGTGGGAGTAGCATAGGAATAAATTGTGGGATTCATTCTCCAACATGAGCACTTGTGTTCAGTATAATATATAGGTCATCACCAGGGTGGACTCACTCCCCCCATCTAGTTTGGTTTGATATGACAAAACCTTTATGCAAGCATACACATGGAGGTAGATAGGTAGCAGGAAAAGCGCATGTGAAAATACTGAAATTAATGATGGCTGATTCCATTTAGCTGCTCGTTTTCAGGATCATTCATGCTGGCTCACTGTCACTCTCACTGTGACACTTGAACAGAGCAGAGTTAGTGTCATTAGTAACACCACTGCTTTTCCTGCGAGATGAGGAGGACGAGTCTAAAATGTCTGCTGTGAAAAATGCCTATTGAGGATGTGAGGAACAGGTGAAGATGTTAGGTGCTCATCCTTGTCCTCTACAGCAGCTGATAATTCCACAGGTTAATTTCATTTGATTTTTACACTATTTCTTGTGAAAACACTTAAATCCCCACCTGGTGTTGGTGCTGGGAGCTGAGGCAGGGGCTGGTGGACCACACATCTCCAAAATGTACCAAAATGATATTGCAAACATTGAACCTCTGTAACATGTCTATCTGTCCTCCGGTGCACTGTGGCCGGCGTCTGGCAGCGCGTCTCCTCAGTGCAGCAGCAACCACACGGCCGCCTTGCCAGGAGAAGACGGTAAAGGAGGGAGTGCATGAGAGAGAGAGTTGGCGTGTTGTGCTAATTCTTGTCTCATTTGTGGTCTGATAAAGTGAATTCGTCTAAACTGGTTTCATCTAAAATGGGTTGAAAAACGATGCAATCTGGTTGCCAAGGTCATGAATTACATCTGACTAAATAACCACACATTCTTATTGTATTAAGCTTGATTACATTAAGGCGCTTAATTTATAAGATTCACTGACACCCCTAGAAGGCCACAGATCTCTAAAAATGATACAAGTGACGGTCAAATAATGGTTGAAGACAAAGGACTTACCCCAAGATTACAAACTTTATTACAATGGCAGCATGATTCAAATAAACCAAACTTTAATTAACCTAACCCTGGTAAAATAGAGGCCAGAGCCCTACAGGACGGCTGGGTGCAGCTGTAGTCAGGGAGGGAAACGTTAAGTGGGGACAGAGCGCTCGGCATGAGTCGTACCAACACATCAGCAGACAGACAGCAAAAATAACCAGACCACAAGGAAAAACAACAAGCTGTGAAGGAACACGAACACACACACACCACACACACACACCACAACACAAACACAACACATACAAGCACAAAAGATAAGATAAATGAACCTTTATTAATCCCCGGAGGGAAACACACACACACACACACACACACACACACACACACACACACACACACACACACACACACACACACCACAACACAACAACACAACACACACACCACCCAAACAACAACACACATCACCCAACACACCCCCACAACACCCCAAACAACAACACACATCACCCAACACACCCCCACACCACCCAAACAACAACACACGTCACCCAACACACCCCCACACCACCCAAACAACAACACACATCACCCAACACACCCCCACACCACCCAAACAACAACACACATCACCCAACACACCCCCACACCACCCAAACAACAACACAACACACACACCACACAAACACACCAACCAAACAACAGCACAACACACACACCACACAAACACACCAACCAAACAACAGCACAACACACACACCACACAAACACACCACCCAAACAACAACACACGTCACCCAACACACCCCCACATCACCCAAACAACAACACACGTCACCCAACACACCCACACACCCACAACCCACAACACACAAGCACACAACACACACCACCCACCCCACCAACACATCCCCCACACACACCCCACCCACCCTTGACCACTGATGTCTGATGAATAGGTGGTGCTGTCAGTTTAATACAACCAGGAGCATAGGGCCCAATGCCACACAGCAACTGTGAAAGCTGACTTCTGGGAGGCCGTCTCCATAGTTTACATTTGGATTCTTTCTATTTAAGATCACCAACATCCATTCACCCACACCAATGACCTTACTGATTTCCATGTCATTTCTTTTTGTGTTTTATAAATTGTAAATTTAAACATCCAATATTTGCCATGGCTTACAGTATGAGCTGAGGTTACACTGCCTTCTTTCGCGGGTTCAGAAAATAAAGGCAGCAAAGATAAATTATATTGCATCATTTGTGATGCAGTACAAAGAGACACCATGACTTATAAATTTGCCAGCTGGAGTAGACTGTTGCTCCATTACGCTTACTTGTCTGTCTGGTTGATTATTTATTGAGCTATATATGTCTTGGAGTCCATTCATTTATTAATCGTGCATCTGACTGTGCACAGTTCTTATTGTGGGAAAGTCAGCTTGGTGTATTTGTAGGAAGTGGAGATCAGATGGTTTCCTCATTGCTGAGTCTTCTGGCCACTTTTCACTTGATTTATGACCTCAGTAAACACTGTGAATATGAGTTTATGGCCTCAACTGTTAGTTTCAGCTCTTCTTCAACACAGCATTCCATTCATTTCAAAATGATGGTCCAATTTAGAGTCAAAGAGACCATAAAGCAGGGTATATGCTTACGGCGACCTAGCGATTGGTCACTACCACGGCATTGTTCAGTATATGTGTTGTCCGTGTTTTGGTCTTGAAACTTTAACTCTTTCACAGTGTGTCATCTGTTCTGAAAGATAATTGTAACATTTTGGTTGCATAAAAATGTCTTATTCAGCATTCAGTTGTACTTTGCTCCACCCTTTCATGCCACTTCTGGTCGCAAAAACACAAGATGGCGACAGACAAAAACATGTTAATGGTTAAAATGCCGAACTCAAGGCTGAAAATAGTAGCCCACAAACCAGTGGGTGACATCATGAAGACTATGTCCACTTTTTATATACCAGCTGTTTCTCACCTGTGGCCTGTTTCTCCACAGAGACATAGCCTGTTGACTTGACTTCTGATCATGCAGCTGTGAAAGCTACTGTTTGCTCTCAGGATTAAATGCAGCTGCATTTTGTTTTCATTTCTACTGTACTTATCAATCTTCACTGACTGATACACTGATGAGGCTTGCCAATCTGAATACCACCAAGACTCCTAGGCATCAAGATGGTGTTGTTGAAGCTGCTGATAGGGTCGGAGACGGTATTGGGATCACCTTTATTTTTCGCCCCATCACAGAACTGGCAGAGTGTCTGATGTTTTGTAAAATTCAGATGAAAATGTGCAAGTTAATTAGATATTTAGTTTACCCCTTTCTCGTCCCTAAACATACTGACTCATTTTTCATTTTCAAAAAACGTCCCTTGAGGGAAGCACAATTCTGATGTGGGAAGAAGTGGCAGCCTTTAAAGCAGTGCTGTTACCTTCACTCTTAAGCAAACACTTCACGCATTGTCGATTCTGTTGACAGCACAAACCGCTCAGACCTTGACCAACGTGGGGGTGGACTGTGGACAGAAACCCTGTGGGTGTAGCTTTGTAAGTGATGGATCTTGCTGCCAGCTGCACATATCACTGGGGGAATGATACGATGTTCTTTTCGTTTCTTACGCATAAACAGGTCATCTTTTTTTCCTCGAAAGTGTATAAGCCCCAAAGCCATGAGAACTCTTTGCCACACTGTTGTTCAGCAATCAGCTTTCCATGAGCTCACTGATCCCACACACATCTGCCTGTTAATGACGCCTGAGTAAACATAAACAGCACTGTATAGTTTTATGGTCTGAAGACATCAACACAGACTAAGTGTAAATGGCAGATGTCAGTCGAACCTTCCACGTAAATGTCTCTGAATTCCCAAAACAGATGAACATATTAAACTTACATTCTGACGCAACATGTGGTTTCTTATCTCGTTTGATCATTGTTTTTACAGACAGTTGTAAACTCTTAGCAATGGCTCAATTTATTATATTAGTACTTAGTTTCAAGAACAGTAACAGACACTGTACCTGTTGGTATAAAAACTGTTTTGGGAAATATTTATACCTTTTGGCATGCCATAATTTTATCTCTGGCTTGTTATGCTACAGTGCACTGTACAAAACAAAACATTTGTAAGAAATGTCACCAACCCCCGTTTGGGACCAAAGGCATTTGACCTTTTTCATCTATTTCTTGGAAGTGCGGTAGTAACAGATGTGTCCATGCAAGCCTCTGACAGTGTTTGTGTTGGCAGACACAGACTCAGCCGCATCTGTTTCCGCTCTGTTTTACACTCATCTGACATTTTCTAAGTGCCATACTCTTCACATGCTGCTTTGATTTTTAAAACAGTCGCTTTAGTCTGAGGAGGAATTCAGAAAAGAGGAAATTGATTTTTCAAATAATCTGTTTTCTTAGAGCTATTTTCCTTTGAGAGTTTGAGGGATTTTGCCTTTTGTTTTCAGTCTTGTTTGTTAGATAGTTACACAGATAAATACTACAATTCCCCCCAGTACTACCCCCTAACAATTAGGGGGACCCTTTGGCAGAAATGGAGTTTAACAGAAATTAAATATATTTTTAGCCTTGTGATAGTCTGGTGACCTGTCCAGGGTGTACCCCGCCTTCGCCCAGTGTCAGTGTCAGTGTCTCGAGAGAACGCCATTTGTGTTTTTGTTTTGGCCACTGTTGTTCTCCAATATACTTCGCACATGTGAAGGGCTTCATTTGGTTCCAATCTCCTCACCTCACTGCTCGATACCACCATATCCTACACACTGTCCCTTTAAAAGAATTCACTGAAAGTTTGCCAAACGTTAGGCCTTGGCCCATCAGAGTTTTTGCAAAAGAAATTTCCCCCCACTCCTTTTACAAATTGTACTCAATTTTCACAAGATTTGACATATTTGGATTTGCCTTAAAAAAATGGTGAGAACATGTGGGGATTATATCATTAAACAATTGCAACTCTGGTTGGACTGCTTGTATAGATGAGGTGGTATCCTCCATTTATCACACCCTCCTGGTGAAAAAGAGCAGCTAGAGACGCTTGATGACTGTAGCTCTTTTGTATGAGAGATACTAATTTTATTAATAAAAATTAAGAACTATGGGTTGACGTTAATGGGACACTTTTGGGTTAAGAATCATATGGTTTGCCCCAGGGTAGTATCCTGGGGCCTCTGTTATTCTTATTATATATAAATGACTTGAAAGCCTACTGGACAATTGCAGGTTTTGCAACAAACTGACTGATTTATTGTTAAGGGACAGGGGAGGGAGAATGCAACATCTAGAGGCTGAATGTTATTGATGTTAGCAGTTGTAACTAACATTTCTCATTCTTAAATAACTGGCATCTGCATTGGTATACGTTTTTAGTTTATCATTGCAGTCTTAAAGACTCAATCATGAGGTGCTTCTTATGTACACATGAATATGGATCTAATGAAGAAAAACAAAGTGACAATTGAAAGTCAGGTTTTTCCTCTTTTATAACAGTGAAAAGATTCTTGGAAGAGTCCTTGCCAGCTCTCCATTCATAGAATCATGGACTCCATTGTAGTATTTAAGAATAACTTAAGACACAATTGGTTGTAAATAGTTGATATTTACAGATGAAAATAAATACATCTTCAGGAATTGTATGCATATATATATTTTATGTGGTCCACTCCAGAACGTACATGCAAGGCTACATCAAATAATGCATACTCAGCACTTTTAAAGCCCTTATTGATTTTTCTGTGACATGATTGTTGACTTGTATGACTTTTAAGATTATGACACCAGACTGGCTAATCTGTGCCATAAAAAACCCTTGTTGATGCTTGTTTAAAAATGAAATAAATCTCTCTGGTTTATTTTTTTCATTTGTTGGTTGTTCCAATTCCCTTTTAAGTAATAAATTGAAATATTAAAGTTAGAAAGTATGGCACTCCTGATCAGTATTGTTTTTAGTTTTTCAGCTTGGATTAGTGTGGAATAGTCACATTTTAGGGGAACAATTAGGACTTATAAAATGCTGAATATCTAGATAACAATATTTTTGTGTTGGTTAAGACATCATGCTTTTGTTTAATATAAAAAGCATTACAGAGTAAATATAATCACACTTTATGTCTGGCACATTCAACTAAATGTATACATTTAGGACACTTAAGCATTGCACAACAACACCAAAACCATCAGATCCATCTTATGTCTCAGTTTAGTGTAAGTTAGGTGAATACCAGTGTTTTATTACAGCATGTAGCGAATAATAACTTGTGGTTGAATTGAAAGTGATAAATCAGAAAATAAGAAAAGTGAAAAGTACATATAGTATGAGATTTTTGTGACTAATATGGGTGTACTTGTCTGATTACAATGCTGCTATTCCCTTAAATATCCTTTGTGAGTTTAAACTTAAATTGTGCTCCATTGCTTGCAATTCAAAGACCATAATAATATGTTTTCAATAACCAGTACTGACATTGTTTTGTGCTGCAGATCTGCATGTTCTGTCTCCCTTGTTCTTAGCACTAAATCCAGATCTAGACCTTTTGAGTGACTCGGCATGCATACATACAACTTTGGTATTATCACGTGGGAAAAAGACCTTTCTCTGTTAAAACCGCTGCTCTGTTCATTTCTTTTTTTTGAGATTCCCTCCTACTTGATTTTCCCAACTTAGCAACATGCAGTTTAGTGGTAGCCAAGGAGCTCGACCACTGAGCCAACTAGCCCGCTCTTTTCTGAAAGGATGGATCTCACAGGATGCACCGCAACCAAAAGGGGAGTTTGGTGAGAATCCAAACTTACTATGTGAGTGTGAGAAAGTGGAAGAGACAAAAAGAGAGTTATGTGATGATTATTACTCATGCATTTATACTAGAAGAGGGTCCACTATGGTATAGGTTCTTTTATTGAAATGACAAAATATCTGGTCATTGCCAGAAATTATTCAGTGAATCCATTGATTTAAAAAAAACAACTGTGTAACTGTCATTTCATTCAGTTTCCCAATGTTTTTTTGTTTTTCCCATAGACAGAAAACTTCATAGGTCATGTTTTTCCCAGGCACTCGAAATGGCATAATAATATGTTTGAGTCTTCTTAAGATAACCCTAATACTTAAACGTCACTTTGACGTTTGTCCGAATAAGATGTTTATGTCTGCAGCAAAGGACTGGGTGTATGTACTGTCTGTATTGTTTTAAAAGTCTATATATCTATGGTGAATCTTTTTGACAATGATTTTCATTTTAGTCATAATTGATTTTTGTTTAATTTATTTAGTTTACAATGTGACCCCTAGTAAAAGTTCCTTTCTTTTGTAATCAGTTTTACAATAGGTAATTTTTAGGCATAGGTGAGTGTCATGTTGATGACCAGACCCAGACCAGAAGTTGAGTAAAGCTGAATAAACGTATTATTTTGACAGTGGATTTAAGGCCTAGGGCATCAAAATGACCAGATACGACCCTGCAATAAGGCTCTTTGTAAGAAAATCATCCTTAAGGTACGTCACAGAATTCAGGGCCACCAATGACGTCAAGCTTTACACAAAACTATATATCTGTCTGGACTAACTTAACTTTAAAGACTGAGTTGTATTTCCTCATAGAAACACATGTCTGACCATCAAAACATCTGTTTTGATGTGGATTTTGTGTGTGTGTGTGTGTGTGTGTGTATGTTTATGTGTATGCGTCCCTGTACATCTTCCTTTATGTGAGAACCAATCAGGTTTTGGAGGCCAGGTTTTGACAGTGAGGTCATTCAGGGAGACCCTCATTTCTTAAAGAGGAGAGGGAATAATTGTTGTCAATGGGAGTCAAGAAGCCACTAGTCACTAGTCAAGAAGTTCAAGAACATGTATGTGTGTGGTGGTGGTGGTGGGTGTTGTTTGGGGAGGTGGGGCGATTTCAAAAGGCAGTCTTTCCCTTACATTCAACGTATAATTTGGAAATATAATTTTCCCACACCATGTTTTGGATATTTTGGAAAATAAAATTCGTCGGTTCTCAAGCTGTCTTACACAGTGGTAGTTTATTAGAATTTTTTATTAAAAAAATTTGTTTCTTATTATTTTCATGTTAACTAACTGCTGTTTGAACACCCCCCACCCTCCCCCCCAGACTCTGCTCAGGCTTAGTTGACCAGGAGCTCCTGGTACTGCTCAGACCGGAGGAAGCGACCGAAGGAGTCTTTCTCCATCAGGGCGAAGATCCTCTTCTGGGCCAGGTCAAAGGTCACAGGGGAGAGATCCACCAGGTTCCTCAGGGTCACATCCTTGGTGAAGTGGTCAATGTTCACCTGTGGTGGTGGGGGGTCAGGACATGCTGTCAGAAACAACTAAAGTGTGGATGATGAAGATGCACAAAAACAGCAAGTATTGATGGTAAATATTGATGATATGCTGTTGGTATATACAGAAAAGAAATAATGTGAGAGGAAGATGCCATTTCTGCAAGACGCTAATTATTCTCTGTCTATTTAAACTTGCCAGTTATGTTTAACAAACATAAACTAAATCAAGTCCCATCTGCCACGGATCTATTCCACAGAAAACAACTGTGTTAGAACAAATACATGTACTTCCAAAAATGTCAAACTATTACTTTAATGTGCTACACCGAAAGAATCAGATATGTGTAGATCAGTACAAGGAACAATATTTCCCTCTAGAAGTCACGTCCTTAACCCAAGATGCAATTACAACAGTAAATATGCCATATGTGTGTGTTTATTACCTGTGTGTGTTCTCGTACTTGTGCTGTTCACTGTTGTGAGGAGTCAGTACATTTTCTGTCTGTAACCTCATCTGTTTATGCTCATGCATGCCTATATTTCTCCTCTACACATTTGTTAAAAAAAGACTCTCATTCCTTCAAATGTATGCAGATTGTTAAACAGGCAGCTTTGTCTTCAGTAGATAATCTGTCCTTCACTTTTATCTTGAATATCTTGATCACTGTTAAATAACTGTTCAGGAGTTTAGGAGCATTTCCATGTGTTGGTACCCATGACGTAAAACACACTACATCTGATTAACCAACCCAGTCGCCAGAAAAAAAGTGTTGGCATTTTAGGTTTCTGCAAACCACGGGATATGTTGAATGTTGACTTTTCTGAACCAAAATAAATAAATAAATAAATAAAAAACATTTCATCAACCTGCTGTCATGCTTGCAGAAATGCACAAGACCACATGATTAACGTTGTGAAGGTTAAAGTTAGAAAAAATGCTTTGGGTTGAGTATAACAACAGCCTTACTTACTAACTTTCTTATGTAACAAGCATAACAATGTATCGTAACGTAAAAGCTAATTTTGGTTTCACATGGGACACGGACAGTGGTCTCTTAGGTGAAAGTCCTGTGTTTGTTTGACCCATCCACCATCACTCTTGCCTGCCCTCTGTGGACTTTCTCGCTCTTTATACTCATTATTCTACTACGCAAGTATGTAGTAGTAACAGCCGCACTATGTCATTTGCTCTGTACATTGCCTGTTGTAATACGTCACTTGTTCTGTCCGAATGCAAAAATGTCCTCATAAAAAAAATGAATGAATATAAGTCCACATTCAACAGACCTGTGGTTTACCAAAAATGCACAGTGCCACATGGTTACTGTTACAAAATAATTGGTTATGTTTAGGCAACACAGCTACTTGGTTAAGGTTAGAAAAAACATCATGCTTTGTGTTAAAATAATAATGTAACAATTTGATGCAACAACTTAACTTCTGTAAATAAACAGACTGCCCTGAGTGCACTTTCTTACATTACAGTACAATACACACAAAAACATTGCGTAGCAATTATGAACCAATGTTTACTTTTGGTCTCACTCTCAACACCAACAGCAGCCTCCTGGGTGAAAGTCCTGTGCTTGTTTGATCCATATACCACCCCTCTCCCCACCATTTTGGACTTCCTCATGCTATATACTCATTATTATACCACACAAGTTTCATTAACGGCCTCTTTATTTATTGTGTCACTTGCTCTATGCTTCACTTACTGCAAAGCTTGGATACACAATGTGGCGGCTGACCATTATGAACGCTAAAATCTATGTAGAAATTAAGAGCTGGCAGCACCAGCAGCCCAAAAGCAGCAGAAACTCTGCTGGTGTGGACAACCAAGACATGGGACAAGCAGCACTGCTCACATGGGCAGTCTGGCCAAAGTGTAATATGTCTCTTGTTCTGCCTGAATGCAAAAATGTCCACATTCAACATATCCATGATTTGCAAAAATCCTCAATGCCAACATTTTGGCTTGGCGACTGGGCTGGATTAACTCGAACTCTTTCTATTTTATGTGACATTGAGCACACAAATGTGGGGGAATTGACCAGAGTCCCTAACCTCTCTGGGTCCCTCAGACTGGATGTAGTCTTCATAAATCTTCTTGGCTTTGGTGGCCATCTTCACAGGGTTCTTGGTCTTCTTGAAGTCCTCGCAGGACATCCAGAACTCAATATTCTCATCACTGAACTCGGACTGCAGGAAGCTACGGAAAGCAGCCAGACCATCTGGTGGAGAAAAGGGGGAGGTGTTAAAGAGATGTGTATAGAACAACTGATTTTAAGTGATGTTTAAGTGATTATGTAAGCCCCTTTGCATGCGCTTATTTTAAAGTAAATATGATGGCAATTCTAAATGAGCCTTTGAGACACTTTTTTGTTCAAGTTTCAGTAAGTTTCTAATTAAAACATAATATTTCAGTTGCATTTAAACCATGGCTCGGTTGAATGAGTGAATGTCACATTCATGGAAATGTACAAAGTTAAAAGACACACATGATATTACTAATATATGCACATCTTATTTTGCCCTGATGGTAATACAAGTGTCATTTTAAGGATTCAACTAAATCCCAAAATATAGTGGTCGTGTCAGTTCTTAAATTGATGAAATGTCAGCTCAATCTACAAAAATGTGTTTTCATTCAAGTTTTACCCCAATGGTGAAGAATAAGGAAAATGCCCCCCTCCCTCTTTGCATACAGCACGACAGTAAAGAGGAAATAAATATGAGTCACAAACATGTTTTGCCATTTTTATATCTTCTTGGGCGCTGTTAGGCTTCATAATATAGGCACCAAAATTGTGTATTCTTGATAGGTCGCATAATGTGATAATAACGCATTTATGCAAATTCATTTGACACCACTAATAGTTACTAATAACTCATAACAGGTTCGTTTTAAAGCTAGTGTGAAGATACTGGTATCATATGAAACAAGAGAACCTGAGAAATCCATTGGTACCAACCATGTCATACTAGCTTGTTCATGAAGGAGGTTAAATAACGCTCCAAATTTAGGCTGAATTTAAGCAAGGAAAAACTGAAATGGCCATTTTCAAAGGGGTCCCTTGACCCGGGAAATGGATTCTATGGGTACCCATGAGTCTCCCATTTACAGACATCCCCACTTTATGATCATAGTCAAGTCAGCACACTGACACACTGACAGCTGTCGTTGCCTGTTGGGCTTCAGTTTACCATGTTATAATTTGAGCATATTTTTTTATGTTAAATGCAGTACCTGTGAGGGTTTCTGGGTAATAGTTGCAATCAATTTGCATTGTTAATTGATTTCCAATAATAAATATATACAGACATTTGCATAAAGCAGCATATTTGTCCGCTCCCATGTTGAGTATTAGAGTATTAAAGTATTAAATTCAGAGTATCAGAGTATTAAATTCTTGAAAAAGCTCCCTTTACATGTTCAACAAGTAAAAAAAAAATGTGATATATGTGATATATGTGAAATATATTTATTGACAGACAGCCCTAATTCTATGTAATAAGTTATGAAACTGATAAGTCAGAAGGCGTTAATAGCTAGTCATTCATTAAGACTTCAAAAACAAAATAAGTTTGAAAATTGTGTAGTGATGCAGCTTGTGACCTAAGAGCACTCTTCTTCAGTCACACTTGTTTTCCAGCAGTGACACTACCGTTTTTCCACATGCTGACATGATGAGCATTGTTGCTCCTTCCATAATGATACTGTCAATATTTACATAATGGACACGTAGACTCAAATAGCCATGATCTTAAGATAGATAGATTAAACAGATTCCATGTCTAAAAGCTTTTATTATGTGTTTTAAGATAAGATAAGATAAGATATTCCTTTATTAGCCCCACAGTAGGGAAATTCTGTTTTACAGAAGTGAAGCAGTGGAAAATGAAAGGGAGTAACAATTAACATAATGAAGTGGTGGTATACACTACAGAGGCTTGGTATTTTTGTTGAAGAAAGTGTGATGAGATATGTATTGTGCATTTTTAATATTACTTTTCCAAAAAAACTTTATGGATCGATCCACAACAGAGATCAGAAAAAAAAATAATTATGCAACATAAAACGGAGTGAAAAGAAACTTCTTTGAAATTTTAGTAATAAAATATATATTTAATCAAAATAATTGAACTTAACTTTTTTTTAATATACCTTTCAGAAATGTCAAAAAAACAAAAACAAAAACAATGCCCAAATAGAAACAAAACTTTTATTTGGGCACATGTAAAAACGCAGCGGTTATTCCGAGATAAAGATCCAACATGAGACAAACTAAGAAACAAGCGCTCATTTCAGCGAAGCCCATTGTAGTTGAACATAATGCCTGTGAGAGTTCCCATTGTCTGGACGAACATGTGCTGCAGATGATAAGCTTTCTACTGCGGCCTCAGGCTTTTATCTGCAATCTAAATGGCTCGTTTGGTTCAAAATAGAACAGAGTTGCAATCAAGCTGCAGCTTAGTTTTTCATTAAATAGACCTTTTTTTGGGGGCGGCAGTAGCTCAGTCTGTAGGGAGTTGGTTTGGGAACCGGAGAGTCACCGGTTCAAGTCCCGACATGGACCAAAAACTGAGTGTGAACTGGTAGCTGGAGAGGTGCCAGTTTACCTCTTGGCACTGCCGAGGTGCCCCTGAGCAAGGCACCAAACCCCCAACTGCTCGGCGCTTGTCTGAGCAGCCCCCTCACTCTACATCTCTCCATTACTGCATGTGTGTGTGTGTTGTGTGCATGTACCATGTATAAGTTAAACAGAGGAAATAATTTCCCACTGTGGACTAAAAAGGAGATCTTCTTCTTCTTCTTCTTCTTCTTCAGTACAAGGACACACAAAAAGAGCAGCACACACGCACAGGCACTAATGACAGTTAGGGCTGCTCACGTATCAGAGCTGCAACAACCAGCAGAAAATGTCACCTCATGTGTTTGTTTGTCATGTCCTCATGCTGCTTCAATATTTTAGCTTAGTTATGGTAGATTTTCGTGTAAGATTAACTTAATTTCAGTTTTAATAAACTTCACTGAGCTAGAACAAGCTGCGTGAAATAATGAAACATTGAAAAATTGCAGTAATTAAAAACTGCACAAATAACTTGAAAATTAGATTAATTTTTCTGCAAGTGCAATGTTATTATTGTATGTATATAATTTATTTCCTGTTGCATAATACACATTGAATTATGCAGTTTTTTTACTTTAAGGTGAGATGGGGAGGGTAGGTCTACATCTGAGAGGAAATAACTCACAGAGACTCCCATGGGAATTAACAAGACAGAGGCCATAAAGAATAATGTTAATGCAAAATCTCATGTAGATAAATAATCACGGCGCTGCAGCTTCCAGCAACTGTGCAATAAATCAACGCTGGCGGAATCATTTAGAGTCCTCTGGAGATGTTACCATAACACGCACAACCTCCACGGACTGATACACACACGGATGCATGTACGCATTCATGCAGGCATGTAAACACAGGGGGGACATACATCTCTCTGCCCCAGGCTGTGCTGAAGGAGCCACTTAGAAAAGTCTTGTACCACCCATTGAGCTCTGTGGAGGAAATGTTCCTCCGTTCACATGCATTATATCAGCTGGTCAGTAACATCTGGACGTGGATTGTTTTTATGGACAGGACTTTTTGTGGACTTAAGTGACTTATTAGCTGGAGAGTTAACACGTACCACTAACTACTGTTAACCATTGGAGTTAATCATCAGTCTTGCTGGCTCTCACTGTGCACTTTGTGAAGTAAACAGCAGAGCCAGCTGTTGCTTTTTGCTACGCATAGTGGCTGTATGAAGGCTCAGAAAACTGACTACGTTCCAAAAAAGTTTCTACGTGAAAGTAATCATCACGAAAATTACAGTTCAGAAAAATGTAACATGCAAATTAATCGCTCTGTTTGCACGATTGAGACTGAGACTGAGACAAGAGTGTCCAAATCCATATTATCCATATTAGGTACTGAATGGAAATCCTAGATCCTAGACTGCAATTCATGTTTAGCTAAACTGTATTAGGGCAACTGAAACCAGGGGGATAGGTTTGTTTGGTCTGAGTCAAGAATGAATCAGTCTTTTTAAGACGCTAGTTGCAAAAAATGTGATTTAAAAAAACCCCACAAAACTCAAGTTGACTCCATAGTTTAAACAGTCAACCATAAGCATAATAAGGTAGGGCATAAAGATGTTTGTTGAAAATATATCAGTGTTAAAGAACTCATGTCCCCTGATCCACATATGAAGCATAATGTAGTTGGAAATTAGACTAAGATTTATTTTTAAAATGTTTAACCCATAGTTAATGGTGACTAATCGCCCATTAATTGCACATTTTTTATCTATTCAAAATGTTCAAAAAGTATTTAATACTCTTATCAACATGGAAGTGGGCAAATATGCTGCTTTATGGAAATGCATGGGTATATTTATTATTGAAAATTCATTGACAACACAAAAAAAGACAAATATTGTCCTAAAATGCTCAAATTATAACACAGCTGTCAGTGTGCTGACTTGACTTGCCCCAAACTGCATGTGATTATCATAGAGTGGGCATGTCTGTCATATAAACATTTAACAAGCACACAAGCTACTTTGCCGTTGTGGAAATCAAACCCTGGTGTGCTAGTCTACTCGACAGACACCAGACCTCATGAGAGGGATTGTTTTTCCCCTTTAGGAATTGTTAAAGTTGTTACATAATGAAGAAGACTGCAACTTCGGATAGTTTAAAATAATGACGCTCTCAGTGTTTGGTTGTGAGGATATCAGCAAAGCAGAGACACTGCAGAGCAGCATGAAACAGGCTCTCAACATGTATGTTTAGGGATTTTAACAAGAAGGATTCTTGTTGTGGGTAAATAACTGAGCATCCACCGATTGTGTGGTTGGTGTACACAAATGGCATCATTATTAGAAGAAGAAAAAGATCCCAAAATACAAAAAGCAAGGTGTTACATTGTAGCTTGTGTTACATTTTCACCATTAAAGCCCCTTGAGACAAATTTATGATATTTGGGATTTACATAAAATTGACTTGATGTCACAAAGGACAAAATAAATATAATCTGGAGTTCTACAGCTACTGAATGCCAGTTCATTAAATCAGTGAAATAATGAGATACAATTAAAATCCAGTATTTGTATTGAGCAAGTTGTGAGGGCAAAAATATCTTCATGCAATCGCATTATTGGGACTCGGATCCCATATTGGGACAAAGAGCTGGTATATCACTAAATGTTAGGGTTAACTTTGTTGTTTTTTTTTTTGTTAGTGAGTGACACAAATACATTAAGTATGTATATGCGTGTGAGAGAGGGTAAGAGAGTGTAAGAGAGGGTAAACTTACAACTGTTGTTCAGGACTCGGTCCAGACTTTCGCGCCACTGGGCTGCCTCCTCAGGAGTCGGCCTGCACACAGAATACCAGTTCAGTCTTCAGCAAAACTGATTTAAAGTAATCCAACAACTGACAAATAAAATCTGAAGTCTTTATCATCATACGATACAGAACACTTTTTATTAAACATTGTAAAGTCTACATAAACGCTACAGTGAAAACAAAAGGTTGGAAATACCAGCCTGGTCTCACCGAAATGGCGTAAAGGGTAAGAGAGAGTAGAGAGTGATAATTTCATAACTCATTTTGCATGTCACTTTGCATTTTTAGCTTTTTGCATGTAATTTCACACCACAGGTGATGTAATATAAAAAAGAGGAATATGAATGCCATTTGGCATTTAGCGTGCAGTAAGAACACCTTTCTTGACTTTTGTTTTACAAGTTATGTCCCCCAATCATGGGGAGCATTTAGACATCGGGATGTAACTGAAGTTTGAAGATTAGCTGGAAGGACCAATTACAGACCAATTGCCAGTGAGTGGTGCGTTCAACTAGCCTGTTCTCATCCTGCATTCAATTTGAACTGGAAAGTTGGAATTTCCAAGTTCCCATTCGGAAATTTCAACTGGAACACCCCCTGAAGTCTGATTTCCGACTTGGAAAGTCAGACAAACCTCATCACCAACACCAACCTCAAAATTCAAGAAGACTGCTCCGTGCATCAAGAGAGAGTAAAAAAAAAAAAAAAAAGTAGTAATATACTGTTTACTAACACTTTTGTCTTAATTGTGTCTCATTTAATTGGTCATTCACGCAGTTCTGCCCAACTTCTATCTGTGGACACGTTGCCACTGTGTTTGTATGCACAAAATACTGGAGTAATGTATGTCTAACGATGGCTAACCTGGCTGGAGCAAACCCTATTTAGTTTTCTGATTTGAAGAGTGTACTCGTGTGTGACATCATTCCCACTTCCAACCTCTGACTTTTGAGTTACTTGAATGCAACATTATTCCCAGGGCGTCAAATACTGACGCTTTGTCATCAGCATTCAGTACAGCCGCGCTAGGCACCCTGCAGCACCAGCATGAGACACACCAAGCTGTACATTAACTATAATGTAAACCCATCTGCGGCAACAATCAACGCTCAGAGAAAGTGCTGTAGTGACGCATTATAAAGAGCGAAAATGAGAAAGTGTTGGTTCAACCAATCAGGCATTTTAGGAAAAGACCAGAACTGTCACCCGTCATTTATCGTACAGGCTTTTTAATAAGCAAATGCTTAATTAGCACAATGCAAGGCTAGCTTGCAGTGCAACTTAACTGTGAGTAATTTTAAATTAATTCAAATCAAATAAATACATAAAAAACTCTGCACTTGGATGACAGCAAATTCTTTGCAATGTCATAGAAAGAAAATTAAGATGTAAGGACGATTGCCAATTATCAATATAAGATGCTGTGGCAGGAGCGATTTAGAGAGCACTCTCAAGATTGAATCATAATGACTCTAAAGGGAACTAACTAACATACAAAGAAGCAAATCAAGCCTCTGATAAAGCCTCACTGACCTCTGGGGATTACTTAAAGGTAAAAAAAAATGCTGCCTTTTATTAAAATAATCAGATTTTCCAACTGAACTAACTCAAGGGCTTTTGAAACACAATTTCTATCATGTGAAAGAAAAACAAAGAAAGATAAAATTGCATACTTTCCCTTACAAGATGGCTTTGTAAGTTCATGAAACAAAAAGAAAGAAACAAAAGTAAAGGCTACATCTCATACATAAATCATCTCTGATGCCTGATAAATGAAGCTTTGCACCATCTAACACACACATCAGAGCCTAGTGTCTGGAGAAGTTTAACGTCTTTTCATCTTCACATCTTGTACCTGCTCTGGGCTCTGCTCGGCCACTTTTCCATCAATTATCCGGCTAACACTCTGGCAAACCTCCCCCGCCTACACAGACAGTAATTTCCGAGGCAGAGAAAGAGACTCACTTCTGCTGCTTCTCTGGCTTCTTCTCGGTCTTCTCGGGGTAGGGGATGATGAGGTCAATGGCATTTTCTGGCTTCTGCAGCAAAACGCCCAATTTTGACTTGATCTCCTTCGCCCTGGATGACAGAAAGCAGACGGCTCGTGTGACAAAGTCTATTTCATCTTCTTGGACAAGAAAGCAATAATGATCATGTAATGATGTTTATCTAAGCTTTCATGATATCCATCATCCTCTCTGCAAACATGATTTATGGATATTGTATTGATACAACACACTAAGATTCAATTTATAAGCATGTCAGTTGGATGATTAATCAAATTGTAAAACTTCATCTGCTACAAAATGGCTGATAAAAAAATATGGGCAAAGTAGCAGTTATTATATTTAAAGCTTTCTACTCTGAATTAATTAGAACTTTATTCTTTAAATTCTTCTTAAAATTCTCTTGTTGAGTGTAACAATTTATTAAGTTACAAAAGTAACTCTACACATTATCTGTAATGTACAAAATGTTGATTTACTGTTTTGTATTTGAATAAAAAAACATTTTAAAATCATCAATCAATCACCAAATGGTTAAATGTTATTGTATTTTAATCAGTTCAAACTTTGCTGAAATACTCTACAAGTTTAGACCCCTCTCTGATGTCTCCATTGACTCATCTGCATAAGCTATTTTAAAACAATATTAGCAAAAAGCATTGAAGTAAGCGTAAAAACTGCTCTGAAACAGTTCTTCGAAGAGTTCTTTCAGATGGAAACTCTTGACCTGTCAGCAACATGGATTTACTATTTGTCTTTTAACCTAGGTATGATCGGAGACACTTTTAAGAGGTTTGAAATGCAGTCAAACTTTATCGGCTCCAAACCACATCAGAGGAACACTGTTAGACAGGAGAGGTGAAGTGATGATGCAGGTCTCACCTTTCCAGGCAGGTTTGGGGTAAGGCAGCTAATCCTTTACACATCTTCCAGTCACAGTTCTGGAGAGTAAATTCAGTCTCGTGAGTTAGCGCGCTGTGAGTCTCAGAGTGCCTTTTAGTTTCTGAGTCTGGCGTTCAGCACATGGGGAGTTTTATACAGACACCCTGTGGGCTTCGGGCCAACGGCTAAGCCAATCAGACTGGAATGTGTAGAGTGTGGACAGATGAGGAGTCTGGCTGAGGAAGGGCGGGCTCTCAGACATGAATGGTCTGTTTGCTTTGAGGTTTCAATCAACCAACAGATCCAGGACCAGCGTGCAGTATGCAAACATGACTGAATTTTCATTGATATTAGATCAAAAGTTATGCATTAAAGATTTTGATGCTATGTATCAGAAATTAGAAATGTTTAGATAAACTAGTGCCGATACGATACCCAAGTTTTGGTATTAAAATTAGACTTTTTCTGATACAGTGAGAAGTATAAACCTACTTGTCAACAAAACTTATTCTTTCAACAAAAGAAGGCAAACTCAAATATTAACTGAAGAATAGAAGTTTGGTGAACAGCGTTAAACCGCTAAGACTTTGATTTAAATCAGGAACTCTCAGATCAAAGAAACTAGATTACAAATCTGACCAGACATTTGAGCTCAGTTTTTGGTATTTAACAGTTTTTGATATTGACGGCTAGGTCTTGGTCAGTACCAAAACAAATACTCACTTTCAGTACCCAGTACTTTATAGGCTATCGCCAAATGTATGTTTTAGATATAATATATAGCGAACACAGTCACACAATACGGTCAGCAAAGTTTGATTTGACTTACATCACAGCACAGTCAGTCTAGATCTGGGATCTTTTGACAGACTGAATGTTTTGAGTGAACTGTGGAACTGCTCCCAATAATCATTTATTTTTGGTTATTTTTATGCATTTATTGTAAATTTTGATAGTAAGGAGAAGGCAAGATTTTTTTTTTTTTTTAAATAATCATACTTCTGCTTTATTTTGGACCAACATATAATTTTTTTTGTTCGATAAATTTAGGTTAGAATGTTTTCATCCTTGACACTGAAAAAAAACTGGATGATTGCAGTCTTCCATGCACTCAACTAAATCCGTCCATCTGTAGGCGGCTTCTCACAGAGTTATTATTAAGCCTTATGATGGCAAAAACATGCCCTCAAGCTTTCCATTTACAAAGTAAGAGTCTGACAACCTGACTTTTAATTTAGGAAATATAGATATTTTTCATTTAAAAGTTTTATTCATTTGGAATCTCAAGGCGTTAACTTAAATGCAAGTCAGCCTGCAAACACAGAAAATCATTGAATCAAGCTGTTTTTTTTTTTTTTCAGAAACAATCACAATGGCGAGGTAGATCGACTGTAAAGGATCAGACAAAGTGGAGTGTTTGAAAGTAAACAGGAAGACAAAGACTGATGTTTTGTTACACTGAGCTGGATGGTCTCTCATTTATTTAATACCTTATACTCACACAGCTCAGCTCGCCAACTATCTGTGAAGCATTTAACTCTCCATTAACCCTAATGTATTTGTATACTGTATATTAGATTTCATCATCCAAAAATGGCTTTATTTAATGTGGAGACAGGTTTAGTTTGACTAATGCTGGAGGTCGCAGGTTTAATGTTATGTTGACTCATGACTTATGTGACAGTTAATCAAGTAAAACAAGCAAACCATAGTGCATGCATTACTTTTCATCAGGACTGTTTGATTTTTATGTTCAGCCCGTCGCTTGGTTGTGTAGAGAGGACTGGCTTTTTCTGACTTATTTTTATTTATTTTGTTTCTATAATGATATTTTCTAGTTTATATGATAAAAACTGTAATCTTTCAGTTAAAAAGTATACAAAAGTGATGCCTTTATCACATTTCATATTGGTCAAGAAACAACATTTTATTCTTTGATGCAGATACAAAATTTACTTCTGTATTTACTATAAATAAAACAACAAATTCAGAGGATTGTGCACACTTGTTTTAACGTGTCATTATTCTGTGAGAGCCAATGTGGCTCAACCAACTTTGTCTCCTTTATATTAGATTTATACATAATTAATTTGCAACAGCAGACATGTTTTGAGGGAATCGTAATGCAGCCCAAATCACGTTTGTTATAAAATAATGAGGAAATGTTTTTAGTGAACTCATTGGCCATAAAATGCTGACACTGAATGTATCTGTAAAACACTCAAAAGAAGACATTTAATTCATTTTCCCACACTATTAGTTTTGGAAATACAATCAGTTCTTTTATCGGGTGTGTTTAGGCACTCGCGGCACTCGCGGCACTTGCTTGAGGTAATGGAACACTTGTCTTGGTTGAATATTGAAAAAGTCAACAGTGGCCTGAAACATTGACATTGACTTTTTGTTTATTGATGCAGATCAGAGCCAGATTCCGGCAAAAGCCTTTAAACTAATAATAACAAACAAATAAAATTGAGCTCATATCAACATTATGTAAAAATTCCCTGTGTGGAGGCAAATGTATCTCAACCCAACCTCGTAGTTCAGCTGGTTAAAAACTTGTATCTTACAGATGACATTTTTTGTATAAATATGTATATATAATTATTTTCAGTAAGCATGATACTACTCATAATATACTGAATCTGTATTTGTATTTTTTGGTACATGTACAAAAGCACACTTTTTGAATTTATATTTTTATGTAAATATAGTACACATATGACAGCCCATTTCTTATACTTAGAGTACATCAAAACAAATGGAAAGCGTAGTTTTATTATATTTAAGCATACTGTAAAGGTAGAATGAGTAAATGTTTCAGTTGCGGTTTGTAAACACAACCGAGCCAATCCCAGTTTCGCTCTGGTTTTGGAACGAGCTTTGTCTGCTTGGCATTTCGGCTCGGTTTTTGCCGCTGTGTCCGTAATTTTTGTGGCTTCTTCTTGGATGGGTGCTTATGATCTGCCACCTGGTCGCTACATTTTTATCACTCCTGAGCTTTCATCTAACGCCAATGTAAAACCACCCATGGCGTTATTCAACAGTTGGAGCAGGTGGTGTAGTATTAATAAAGAAAGTCCACCAAGGGCAGGTGGAAGGGTTGGTATTTGGGTCAAATAAGGACAACACTTTCAGCCAGGAGACCGATGCTTGTGTCCTGTGTGAAATTAAAAGTAACATTGACTTATCTTTTCCTAAACCTGACCTGAAGTGGTTGTGTTGCCTAAACCTATGAACACAGAAGATTATTTTGAAAGGACACTATGCATATCATGAACATATATTTACACGCTTCCTTAACATGTTCAAAAGTAACGCAATAGGGGTACCCCATGTCTGTCTCCAGTGCCGAGGGACACTGACCAAGCGGTGGTGAGTTGGGATTGAGAATGTGTTGATTTTATAGCAGTCGATGCCCAGAAATGTCCTGCACACTACAAAATAAGAAAATACAGGCGGAGGGCAGGGTCTCTGCAGATACAAATAGTGCCACGTACTTCTAGAGGGTCATAAGTGATGACTGTAATACATAACTTACTGAGTAACTTGAGAGTGCTTCCCTCACTTGGATAATTGATTAATGCATAATGTGCAAGATGAGTACAGAACATTGAAAGTAAACAATCCTGTGAGGAGCCCCATGAGATGAATATCCAGATAAATGAGTCAGAACAGGAAAATGGAAAATTCTAATTCAGTTTAACTCTACTAACAAACAGATAAACAGTCCTTGTTCCAAGTAAGTGGGACATGAGGCATACTTTGGGCCATGATCTGCAACCAGCAATTAGAAGGGATCTGTTAGGTGGCACAGCAATATTCAGAACACACATGTTTCAGCATCATGTTATTAACAGCTTTGTTGCAGGCAGATAATAGAGGCCTGCCAGTTACATAAGAGCAGCACTTACTGAAATTGACTGAAACGTTAGGTTGTCGTGGTATCAGTGTTTTTATTCCAGGACTAATTGCAAAGCCTGGTACAGAGCTTTTTGGTTAAAAAAAACAAACAAACATAAAAACAAGAAAGTAGATCCCTTGAAAACTTAGAAATATCTCCTGCCATCCTGGGCTTATGGGTACGCGTGGGTATGTGTCATGAGGATGCATTTTAGACTTTTTGTGTGTAATTTGTATGCCATGCATCAAAACTATGGTAACACCGGTTTCCTGGTTGAAAGTCCTGCGTTTGCTGTACCCAACCACATCTTTATCACTTTTTATTCTATGTCACTAGCTCTGAGCGTAGTCTATTTAGGCGGATGCATTTACACTGGACTCAGTGCAGACTACATGGCATACACATGACACACAAGAAGCAAGAACCCTAAATGGCTTGCACATTATCTTGGCATTTATATGCCTTTTTGTGCAAACATGCTGCTCCTGCAGCAACATTCCCTTTCCACTTTGGCTGAGGTCGTCAATAATTATTGACTCCATGAAAGGTGAGAAAAAAAAAAAACAACTGTTAGAATGAAACAACTGTGGTGCTTCTGACTGCATGCTACGTTCACAGTTCGCTTGTACTGAAGTGTAGACTTAAATTATGAAACCAAACGGGATGATTTGAAAGAGTCTATTTCACCCTATTATTATACTAAGTCATAGCAACAGAAAATAAAACATCTTTCCTCAACATCTCTTTATGTTGCTTTTTAGATTTTAAGTTATTTCGCACTGTCGGGAAAGGAAAAAGTGAGCGCATATGACCCGGAGGCTTTAAACAGTGCTTTGTTTTTGCTAACTCGTTGCGGCACAGCTCCAATACCGCCCGCACAGACAAGGCAAGCACACAAAGCTACATAGGAGGTTTGCTTTCATTACAGACTTTCCTGGAAGCCAAAGTTCAGGAAGGGACCATCCTTTGAGTGGATGTGTACATAGGCCAACAGTAATAGCCGCACTGCTGTTCAAATAAACTGGCACCAGTTGGCATCCAGGTGCTTTGTTTACCTCGCTGACAGAAGCTCTACGCTCAACTTACAGAGGTAATGGCCATGTGAAAGCTTAGGCAACACCATAAAACACTGTTTTTCCAAAGGTAATGGTCACCAAATGGCACAATAAATATCCACATTACATGCAAAGGCAGTTGATGTATTAATTATACAGTATTTTTAATTGCTGGACTGAGCTTTTCTAATGGATTCAGTTTCACAGTCACAGAACCTGACCATTGTAATTTCAGGACTTAATGAAAATGCTTACACAAAGAGCTTTTCCTGATCAAATACAAATGCTTAAACAAACAGCTTTAATATTCAAAGCAGATGTTATGCAGCCAGAGTTAACTAAAGACATGTATGTGTGGTACCTGTAGACAGCAACACCTGGTTTAGGTTCTCTGGCATTAATGACAGCAATTAGCAAGTCATATGAGCAGGTGTGCACCATGCCAATATGAAATGGGGACACATTTGCATCACAACAATTATGTTTCTACATATTATATGCCACCATATTTTTGTTTTTCCATCTGAGCACATCATTTGCCATAAATGCTCTCTTCTAAAGGAAGAAAATCAGGCGTCACAGTTGCCAGATGCTTTTTTTGCCAAACAGGAAGGCAAGTGTAATCTTGGCCTGACATTATTCCAGAAATTCCAGCGAGCACCGATCATGGGCTAATCTTTGTGCTTTGTTATGACTGCTTTGCTCATATTATAGAGATGCAGACAGTTCTGCTGACATTTCGCTCACTTCCCACTGGTTAAAGGTCAACAATGGGAGCTCTGAGATAAGCGCTGCAAAGCAAGGATTCTCTGGAGGAGAATGCGTATGAATCGGAAGAAAAAAAGCCTCACGGTGGTGTCAGCAGGTCAGCAACTGTGGGTTCTGTGGTAAATACAGAATAGAGCCTTACTGCTGCCACTTGCTTTACTAAACCCAGATCAGTCCTGAGGATGCCCAGAGTTTCAGGTTAGAAGGTTTGGCGAGCACACTACGGAGTTAATGCCTTTCTTATAAGCTCCTGTCGGCAAAACACATGTACTGATACAATCTTGCTGAGTTGCACTCACTGTTATGCAATGCTTGTCTTGCTTCTCTGCAGGCTAAAAAAAAAGGTCTTATGTGTCAAATTTTCATGTGATTACATGGTTTTTGAAGTTATTCCTCTGGCTTATATTTCATTTCATGATTGTGAACTTTAAAGTTATTAGCATAAAATAAGTTGTCACAAGACAGGCAGCCTCTACTGGCTCCTAGATAAATGACATTTCATGACAGGATCTCAAAACTGTTACAGCTACATGATTCAGGCAGGGCATAATGGAAGATATTTTTACACTATGAAGATTAAAACAGCCAGACATACAGAACATTCATTCATTCATCGTCAACCGCTTATCCCATTAGGGGTCGCGGGGGGGCTGGAGCCGATCCCAGCTGGCATAGGGCGAAGGCAGGGTACACCCTGGACAGGTCGCCAGTCCATCGCAGGGCACATAGAGACAGACAACATATAGACAGACAACCATTCACGCTCACATCCACACCTACGGCAATTTAGAGTAATCAATTAACCTAAACAGCATGTCTTTGGATGGTGGGAGGAAGCCGGAGTACCCGGAGAAAACCCACGCTACACGGGGAGAACATCAAACTCCACACAGAAGAGCCGCAAGCGGAATCGAACCTGCGACCCTCTTCTGTGAGGCGACAGCGCAACCACTACACCACCGTCAGCCCCATACAGAACATGAATGGGATAATAATGTAAGTTGTGTGGTGCGTTTTCTGTAAAGTACCCTGCTCACTCCATGTTTAACAGTTCAGTACGGTCTTTGAATTACCTACTTATTGCAAAGCAAGATGGTTAGGTAATGTATTTTGTATGGTATGGTAAGGTATTTTGTTTTGGAAGAAGAATATTGTAGTTTTGGTTCTACTAGACACAGGTGTACCCTGCATCTGACATATGCATGTTATTCACCAGCCCTCAGTACCATGAGCAGGAAAATTGGATATAAGCAAACTGTTAAATGCATGATTGGATATTATAATATTTCAACCAATGTCAACCAATTTAAATATTTAATCGCAATTATTGTCCATGGTTAATTGTGATAAAAACTAAAATCTGAGTAGTAATTTGTATACAGATATTTGTTGTTATTCTGTTCTTCCTGTGCAACATGACCTCCTTCCCAATTTTTAAGGTACCCCTCTAGCGTGAGTTTTGGACGTGTCAGGGATGGTGTGTCAGTTTTTGTTCCACGTTCACAGCAAACAAAATTAACTTCCAAAGTAGATTGATTTGTTTTTTAGGTTTACGTATGCCACAAAAGTACTTGGCTAGTTTAAGGAACAGATCGTGGTTTGAGTTAAAATATGTATGTTTCTTATCTAAAATGACCATATTTGTTATTCAGCTGGTGTTAGCGAAGTACATAGCAAAACTATGGTAAAGAAAAACTTTCACATGGGACACAAACAACAGTCGCCTGAGTGGAAGTCTTGTGTTTGACCTGTGCACTCCCACCTGCCCTACATGGATTTTTTTCACACTTTATACTACATCAGTTGTTCTGTGCATCTAATAATGATGTGAATGGGTTTATATTGGAGTTAGTTGAAAGCATAGAGTGTATAAGATGTGGACATTGTCACCGTTTTGTCACCCACTGGTTTGTGGACTGCTATTTTAAAGCTTTGAGTTTGGCATTTTTGGCATCGCCATCTTGTTTTGTGTCCGTCACCATCTTGGTCTTTTGCAACCACACATGACACAACAGGGTGGGGTTACGTACAACCAAATGCTGAATAAAATTAACTTATTATCATTATTAAATTATTATTAAAAATTAATTTTCATGAACCTAAAATACACTGAGCCATGGTAGCGACTTGTCAATCACAAGGTAGCCATAGCCTGAAGTATAACCTGCATACCCAGGTCTATTTTTCTCTTAAAGGCACCATCATTTACCAAATGAACATCATGCTGTATTGAAAACGACTTGAAACTTTAACTTACTGAGGTAATAAATCAAGTGAGAAGTAGAGTCACTTTCTCACAAATTTATAAACAATTTGATTTCCTTTGCATCCAGAGGAGTCGCCCCCTGCTGGCTATTAGAAAGAATGGAAGTTTAAGGCACTTCAGCATTGGCTTCACTTTTTAGAACTGGAGGTTGCTGCCTGGTTGAAAGTCTTGTGCGTCCCATACAGACGCTATAGGGTGTGTTGTTGCGTTGGACGCTGAGGGGCATTGTCAGTCTATTTGATGAGTTGGGAGTGTGAATGGGTTGTTCTGCGAATACCCTTTAGTTTCAGTTTATTTTTCAGTTTATTTCAGTTGGACTGAAAGGCTGACAAAAGAAGTCAGCTCCAACATGTTCATTCCTTGTAGTGTAGTGAAAGAACAACACACAGCCAGCCAACAGATGTTTGGGAGCTGATTAAAAAAAGAACATTGAGTGCTTGAGTTAATTTCCCAATGCACAGGGTGTGACATGACTATCCCATGCGTTGAGATGTACTCGTCTATGCTGATGTCAAAGAAGGAGGTCACTGAGGTCATCATTGACAGACTGAATTAGGGGAGATTTTAAGTGGATTTTTCACATCAGCCTCAGACAGCTTTTGTTGGTGCCAGATTGAATCCAAATTGGGAGGAAACGTCAGATCGGCTACAAACCCCCTTTCTGGTGCTCTCACTAAAGTGGCCATGCTGAACCTCAGGCATGAGCCAAAGTGATTAAGGAGGTGTCCAGTTTCTCAGTGCTCTGTCCACAGAGGAAATTAAATTGCTTTTCCCACAGCATCATTAATTGTTTTCCTTACAATGTTTATTTGGAAAGGCTTTTCCGGTAAATGTAACGCGTACAAGGGGACAGAGAAGACCAAACAGGACTGTTTTCTCTTGAATTAAGATGGATTTGTAGCCTGAACGCTGAGGGGGGGAAAGACACAAGGATAAATAATGATGTATTCGTTATCATTCCTGCCTTAGAGAAATAAATTGCATTCTATGTTTTGAGAGAAAATGGATTTTCCATTGAAGAGGTCAGCGCTAAATTCTAACAATGGATCTACTGATTTTTATTACACCAGCTAAACAAATATAACATGATTTACAGTATCATGGTACACTCAATGGTCCTTTTGCATTACTATGTGCAGTTTCATGAATGTACAGTCTAGGTTTGTACAGGTCTTAGTAATGCTGTGTTCAGCCTCACAAGCTACCCCTGTGTTTTGACAAGTAAGGAACTTCAACATCTATATCAGATCAAACCTCAACTTTAGAACAACAATGTTTATCACAAGCCACTTCGGGCCTGTATAATGTGTTTGATTTTCAGAGATCTGGACACAAATCAGACCAAATAGCCTTAAAATGTTCAATATAACAAAAAGCCAAACCAAATAGTGAAACCAAGCCAGGATATCAGCAACAGATTGAGGCGACTGTTAAGCTGTGAACAGAAGAGTGTCCAGTCACATGGTGGAAACAGGAGCTCGCATACATCATGTTTGTCATGTTCCCATTATGGAGGGGTTAATGCACCGAGGAGCACTTCAAGAGGAGGTTTAATCTGGTGACTGTCTCAGCTTTTGGAGTTACGTGATATAGGCCTGTGCTGTACATGGTGTGCTTTTTCAATAAATAAAGTACAAATGGCCAAAGGGATGTGGACATCCAAACCTGCCGTTGATTTAGTGAACCTTTGCCTCACTTCATCAACGTTGACATGGCTGAACCCAAATGCAGATGCTGGACAGCAGGTGGGTGAAAAGGTAAGTATTTCATTTAAAGGGTTTTTGATAATGCAGGCTGTTGGTGGTGGTGAGGAAAAGGGGGGTTCGGGATGTGAGCTGACTGGTGGGCTGGATCAGCAAGCATGTTTTCATCCCAACTCAAGCATGGATTTATTAAGAGAACTGATACAGCGTTTGAGGCAGAGCCCTGTTTATTCCTATGAAAGTAGCTCAATAGTGGATAATACCAAAATGGCTCAACTTCTGTCTGGAAAAGTACCCGAGTCTTCCACATCCATGGCAAGATCTATGGAAGGAGGCTGGGTCCCACTTCATTAAAGTGTTATATGTTTGTGGTATAATATAATACATGCACAGTAAAATCTGGTCTGCACTCACCAAAACTGAACCAATCACAAAGCTCTACCACAGCTTCAGTTGCATACACTTCCATACGCCTTAATCCATTGGACCCACTGGACATGCGTGGTAGCATCCACATGGCCACATGACTCCGTCAAGGGGTTCCCAACACCACGCCATTGTCATGGTCTGGGTCTCATTCACATGAACAGAGGAAGGGAAATAACTGGATTTGGCTATTAGCACATTTTAAAATGTAAGGATCTAATGAATTAAATATGGGCTATTCAGGTCTTTGTGCAGGAGAAAAGGGCGAAAAGTCTTTTTGGGCATTGCATGATGAAGTTGTAGTACCACCGTTTGGCCACTAGGAAAATTGGGATCAACGATTGGTGCTCTTCTTGGGTACTTGAACTGGACATGCACTGCTGCTTTGTCACACCCCTTGGCATCGCTTTTCTTTTTGGCATCAAAGCCACTAGACCTGTAATTAAACTTGGCATCACTTTACGTTTAGGCAGCAAAACCAGTTAGTAGCCATAGCCACAGCCATAGTAGCCATATATACCATAGTTAGGCTTAGGAAAACAATACATGGTTGAGTTTAAAACTACCACGTTTGTATGGTAAAAATGAAACGAAACATTGTGAACATGCAACACAAACAAACAGCTGATTGGCATGTTGAAGTGAAACTTAACAGAGACGGCACTAGCAGCAGTCTCCTGGATGAAGGCCTTGTGTTTGTTAGGCCCATCCACTTCCCCTCCCATCCACCTGGTGTTTGACTTTTTGCTTTTTAAACTGTCACCACACTCCCAGCGTAATTTCTTAGAGCGTTAACTGTTGCCAACAGTGGGTTTACATTACTGTTTATTTATTTTTGAATTATTGTGTTTCATACCAGCACTCAAGGTGTGGCGGTAACAAACACTGCAGCTGTGACAAAGCCTCTGTATTTGATCCTCTGGGAATGATAACGGGAGGGTGGAGAGCAGGCAGGAAAGGAAGCAAACAGATAAACAGGAAACAAACTGGTGAGTTTACTAGCAGGGGCTGGAAGCACGGCACACTGACGAACAATGAATGGCAACAATCAGACAGAGACTGGTGTGGAGTGGAGAGAAGCTTGCTTGACTGGTGGGCAAGTGATTACAGGTTACTGACAGGAGAGCTGATTACAGATTACCTGTATGTCCAGGTGAGTAGTGAGAAGAGAAAGGACAAGATGGGGGAAGGAAACAAGCAAACAGAGACAAAACCAAAATATACCAAGCATGCGTCACTCATAGACCTGTCCAGGGTGTACCCCCCCCCGACCAAGATAAACTTGTGTCCCTACTTCATCTTGATTATAATGTAGAGTTTGATTTAATAAATCACAACTCGACTTATAAAATGAATTTATTACAAATTCAGAATTAATGAATATTTAGATTAGATCCTGATGGGCAGGTTGCATCTTGCATAGCAGCCTCTGCCATCAGTTTATGAATGTATGTACTGTATGAGGTGGCGGTGAATATATTAAGTGTAAAATGCTTTGAGACTAGAAGGGTGCTGTATCAGTACATGTTCATTTAAAAGAAAAGATAAAGACAGAGTCCAGACAAATGGCATTAAAGCACATATAGCATGACATGACATACAGCAAACACACAACAATTTAAAAAAAAAAAAGAAAAGAAAATGTTTGTTCCTCTTTCCTGATGCAGATTATGGGATAGTTGCGGTCATGATTTTCCAGGATGCTGACCTTTGCCACATTACATAATTTTTTTGAACTAGCAAATAATACATTCATTGCAATTAATGTTTTGGCCTCATTCGAACTCTGTCAGGATAAGCGTTGTCTAATCCCATTTTCAAAATCCACATGAGGAAGAGGCGTCTGCCTGCCCCGGTTCAAATTTTGATAATGGTTGGCTTTTGATCTAGAGAGAACAAAGGGATGAGGTACAGAGTAAATTCTCCATGATATGAACAAACACTTGACAGTTCAGTGTGAGGTAGGAAATGAATGAACTTTTGGTCTGTTTCATCCCTGAATCAAGAGCTGTGCATTGTAAGGTCCACTTTGTTATTGTAGAGAATGTCTGGTCATAATTGAAGTGTCTACAACAGAAATATGTCAAATTTGGCATGCTGGTAAAACACATGCTATTAGATCTGGCAGATGTGCGTTCAAGATCAAGATCACAAAAGTGGTGTCCTTAAAAAACACACACCCTCCCTCTGAAATAAACATGGAGCATTTCCAGATCACAATGGATGCTGGGAAAGGTCAGCCCGGGTGACAAATTTGAAAATAATAGCTGATAGCTAAATTAGTCATCGAAAGCGATATGTGCTTTTGTGGATTTATGGATTTATATGCAACACTCAGATCCATCCAAAGTAAGCTCTATTACCTTGTGTTGATGATTGCCACACATTTTTAAACAAGAGTGTGTAACAGTGTTTTAGTGGAGCTTTAATGTAGGCGTATTATTTTATTTCCCTCTTTAATTTTCTGTCGTTCTATAAACTGTTACTATTATTTTCTAAATATTTGCCCTATTAGGCTCTTCATTTGTATGGGTAGGGGAGGAAGTTGGGGAGAGCGGGTTTGGTTCGGACAGAGGACAGTTAAGACGGTGCCCGTTTTTAGCAAGGTAGAAAGCAACTATAGCTATGCCATTCACCATGCTCATAGTCAGCCTCACTCTCTTCACTTTTAACTTTAAAGTGGAGACCTGCTGACTATTTAATCACAATTTAATTTATAGTTTTGGGATATTCAGCATGTAAGTGCACTTCCAACATATTGTCTTAAGTTATGCCACATACAAAAATATTATTGAAAAGCTTATTTCTAGGAGTTGATGTTAGTGTTAGCAGTCTGCATTTTTGTTGGAAGCTAGCAAATCAACAGAGAGAACCACCCACCCACACACCCCCACCCTTTCATCCCCAAATTCCACATCTCAGTAAATTTAAAGGTTTTTTTTCAAAGAAATGTGTGAACAAGTGACATTATAAATATAAGGTAAATCTAATTATAGATATAAGGTGTTCAAAGTGTCCCAACTGACCCCGCTCTCCCTTACTCAGATCCTTCACATTAAATATACAAATTCAACAATGCAAAAACAATACAAGTCCTGCATTCAAAAACCTTATTAAGTAAAAGTAGTACTACACTTTTTGTGAAAATGTTGGATAATTTCACCTTGTTGGATTTCGAGTTATTGGAGGGGAAATCACTCTTTGGTGGAATGGCTATGGTTGAAACGTGACTGGTTTTAATGAGGCATCAAATTTTACTAATCATATGTCACTTATTTAAAAAGTAAATATAGCTCTCAAATAAATGTAGCAAATACAAAATTTCCCAGTACAGTATACTGTATGTAGTGGAGTAGAAGGATAAAATAGCAGAAAATGGAAACATTTAAATACAGTACCTCCAACTTCACTGCAAGACTGCATCAGTTATGTTGAATCTAACTAAAACTGCTTCTCCTTATTGAAATACAACACTACAAAGTTCAATGATGCGACAATATGGAGCAAGGAAGATGCAGTAGCCTTTACTTTTGCCTGGCCTGAGTGTGATCCTGAGAGGACAGAGGATGTGAACCATGAGGAACTGAGAGTCACTAGCAGAGTTTTCCCTTTTCACAAGGGATCCATGCTATGAGATTTCCCACGCTTGGAGTGTAATATGCTGTTGCATTTTCTCCTCTTGTCTGTCTCTGTTCTCACCCACTCACCCACTCGTCTAATATGTTTATCACAAATCCTCTCCCCCTTTCTGTCTGCTTTACTCAATCTCTTCTCCTCTTTTCACATCCTGCTCTTTGAATTCTCTTGTTACAATAACAAAGACAAAAAAATGAATGTGTTTTTGAGCAGCAGGCATGCACAGGGGAATGTGGGAGACGTACTAATGGAAGGAAGAGAAAGAATCCCCCCGGAGGACGAGGCCACACTGAGGTGCGTCTGCGTCAGGGAGAAGATGCACAGCACATGTCCACTCCCGGGGGAAATACTGAGGAATGTGCACAGTGGGTCATCTACTCCAGATCTGCTCTCGTCTTGATGGCCACTAAGGGGTTCAGAACACTGTGCGTCCTCTGCACCTATTTTAAACTCAAGGTCATGGGTTTCTGTACAGCCAAATGTGAAGAAGACAATCATGGTGCTGAAGGGTTCATCCTTACTGTAAGATGAACAGCGCACGCTCTTCAGTGCAGTGGCTCCGTTAACATTCAGGCTGTAACTGAACACGTCCATTTCTGCTTTTCATACATAAACATCATTTATGTAGAATTATAAAGGCTTGAATAATATAAATAATATGTCCTTACATTAAAAACTAATTTAGAGTTATGTTTTATGTGACCACGTTTTTACCCTCTCTCCTCAACCTTGGTCATTTAGGTTTCATGTTAATCCTCTGCTCATTATCTCTGTCATCTTATTTGAGATTTCCTTAAAAGTGGGAAAAACAAAGACGAGAAAACAGACAGGCCTACATGCTCAGGTTTATTCATAGTGTTTTGCTGCCCCCCTGTGCTGTATAAGAAACCTTCATTCAGGCACTCACCGCTTCTTTATCACCCTTGAAAAACTGCATTTTAAATCTGGTTTTAGTAAATAAATAAATATATAATATAATATTTAGCTAAAATGGTTTTTCACTATGGCAATGTTGCTCAATATTCAAATACACCATTTCTGTAACACATTTATACTACATGAAAAACTGCATGGTTTTTGTATATATGACTATCATATAGTGGGCATGTCTGTAAAGGGGAGACTTGTGGGTTCCCATAGAATCCATTTAATCCACATATCTTGAGGTCAGACGTCAAGGAACCCCTTTGAAATTGGCCATGCTAGTTTTCCCTCACCAAAATTTAGCCTAAATTTGGAGCTTTATTTAGCCTCCTTCCCAAAAAGCTAACACGAATACAACCAATGGACTCCTTTTCTAGTTTCATATGATACCAGTACATCCAAGCAAATGGCAGATATTTGGTTTAAGGCAGTGATGCCCAGCTTTCTTGGCTTGTGACCAAATAAAATGAAGAGATATCTAAGAAACAATTATTGGAAATTGATTGGAATTAATTGGAAAACACATAAAATAACTGATGACTGCATCATCCTAGTGATATGATTTGTATGGACATTCTTTCACATTTTTTATATTCGTATTTTGATGCCACTGTGACAGCTGTGTCCTTTGTATCTGTTGGTTATTTCACAATGTGAGGCAATATTAGTTATTTGTGGTGTGTTGTCTATTCAGAGTACCAGGTGCAAACAATCTTTTTCCACCTGGAGAGGAAGCAATATGTACTTGAGATTTCTCAAGTTATAGCCCTGGTGTGGGTATGAGTTGTGAGCAGCAAACAGAGAGTGTGTTTTCTGTCTTTGTTTTATCAATTTTGTTTTGATCAATTTTTATAGGCTAGTATAGCAAGATTCAATTAATGCCAGAATGAACATGACCTGGATGAATGAGAACATTCACAGACTAGTATAGTAAGCAAAACTATCAAGTATTTCACACATTTTCAGATTTTTTTTTTTTTATTTTTTATTTTTGTCTCTCATTGCTGTCATCTCGGTCCACCTGTTTGGGAACCACTGATTTGAAAAGAACCAATGATTCAATACTGAATTCATTTGCAAATTCCTGATTTTTGGCAAATATAGTGATTACAGCTCACACCACTAGATGGCAGTGCCACCTCATGATTATACTAAACACTACTGCTGTAGGAAGTACAGCACATGTACATTGTGGGATCATCTACAAGGCATACAGAGACATATTCTACTGGAATAAATCTAAGCTCTTTAATACTTAAAGTGCTGAGGATTTTATAACATATGATATATGTTACTGTTCAGTTAAATCCTCTTCTTTAAAATGGATGGTTTTCAGTAAAAAAAGTAAAGTCAGAAAATCACTCTTGTATCAAGCCTGGTGGCCCTATGTTACAAAACACATAAATACACATAAGTAAAACATGTATTTGTTTTAAGACATTATTTTTTGTCTAATGTTGGAGATAAAAGAAGCTAGTTTCAGTTTTGTTCCAGTTTTCCTGGTACAATACGTGTCTCTTTGTCCTGAAGAGATCAGCTGAGTGTTAGCTTGGGGCACATTGAGTGCTATTTGTAGACATGAATGTAACTAAAAATGGTACAATGATATTACTCTCCTTTGCACTCATTTTAGCTCTAATGGGATAAAACTGTTGTGACCTTTCATAATATCTGCCTAGAGAACGTCAGTTTACCACTTAATCATAAATGTCTATATTAATTAGACTGTCCTCTATTATACTCGGACTGCTCAGTCTGTCCATGAGGTTTGTGGTTTAGTGTTTCTGGAAATGAATATGAGAACCACAAATTCTGTTCTGTTCACTTCTATTGATCTGGTGAGTGGTAATGGACATCTCTGTAAGCAATATCTCAAAACCACAGCAGATACACCCTATCCAGTAAACTAGCTCTACCACAGAAACAGCAACACTTAAAGGAATACTTCACCCCAAAATTACCATTAGTATATATATTATTCCCTCCACATTGCCTTAAATGAGAAGCAAAGACAGTTTTATTATTTCAGAAGAAGAAGAAGAAGAAGAAGATATTCCTTTATTAGTCCCGCTAGGGGAAATTCAATTTTTTCACTCTGTTAACTTATACACACACATGCACAAACAGGTCCATATACATGCAACAATTGGAGAGGTGTCAGAGTGAGGGGGCTGCTCCTGACAAGCGCCCCAAGCAGTTGGGGGTTTGGTGCCTTGCTCAGGGGCACCTCGGCAGTGCCCAAGAGGTAAACTGGCACCTCTCCAGCTACCAGTTCACACTCACTTCTTGGTCCATGTCGGGACTTGAACCGGTGACCCTCCGGATCCCAGGATGGATTGTTGGGCCTTTAAAGTGTATAACTTGATCAAATAAATCTTTAAAAAAGTATTTACAACAGAGGTCAGTGCAGGTCTGGAATGGGACTCATTATCCGCCTTCATCTGACTTTCCTGCCTCAGACCAGCCCACTTAAGTCCACAACCTGTTATACCAGAGATATTAATTGACCATTCCTAAGTCGCAACCCTTTTCACTCTGTACTCTAGTAACATTTGAGAAAGCTTTGGTTTCTTGGAACCTCGGTCAACTTACCACTTTCCTGTCCTTAGATAGATAAGATAAGATAAGATAAGATAAGATATTCCTTTATTAGTCCCACAGTGGAGAAATTTACAATAAATAATCTACTGGCTGCTGCCACTCAGAAACTACATTAGACAATACAATGTCTCACACTTATATTAGGTGGCATTGCATCTTGTATTTAACAACACACTTATTTTCATATTTACTATGCCATGATTCTAAACTTGAATATAGTTTGTAGGCAGCGTTATACATTACATTTTGTTTTGCATGCTAGACATCTGGCAATGTCTCATTGTCACTATCAACTTCTGGCACTTTCCACATGCTTGTTCTGATCATAAATAAAAGTTGCAAGTTGAGTTTGACATATGTGGCTGTGTCAGCTTGTATAGTTTTATTACTTTTACTAATATTTCTCTTCCTCCTCCACAGAAGTCCAGGTAGAGGAAACATGTGAGAACACGTAGCCTGTGGTTTAATCCAAATTATGTGTGACGTCAGAGTTTTACGGACACATGGCACGTATGTCCAAGTGGAGTTAGTCATGGTTAAGTTAGCCCGCTACTAAATGTTGTTGTGTGAAGCTGATGTTGAATAAAAATCAGAAATGTATTCGCAGTAGAGCACCCTAATGCAACAGCCTATATGATCTGTTATTGTCACTGGTCCTTGTGGCACAACAACCAGCCTGGCCCATCAATAATCTAATCTTCCTATTTCTCTTGATTAGCCACTCTATCCTGGCTCAGCGCAAAATGCTTTCTACTATGAAAGATTTAGCATTGAGTTGGTCATAGTCATTAAACCGCTGCTTTAGATATGAAAGCAAAGGTGAATTTGAATTCATTTTTAACCATTAAGGGACAGAAATACTGAAAAACAAGCTGACAGATACACAGCCACCGCTTAGTATTATCTTATAGAGGCTATGGCTAATGTGTTAGGAAAACGGGGGCCTTCTTTCGCTTCCATTAGACATTTGGATTTGTGGTTCTGTCTGCTTGATGAATGCAAGTTCATTTGGTCTTCACCAACTCCTAATAACAATATCAGACGCTCTGGTTGCTAAATGCTCCAGTATGTTGCACACACACACACACAGTTACATACTATTGTGAGTATGTCGAGTGCAGTATAGTAGGAGGATCATAACCACCATTTCAAGTGCATTTAATTTCATCTTGTCTCCCAAGCAAGTAGTTTACATGATTGTGAAAGTGTGGGTTATTAAAACTTTGCTTGAAAAACAATGTGTTTTTGAAATGTCAGAACTTATAGAATGAAACTAGTATTACAGATGGCTATTGTTGTGCTTAGATCTAGATGAAAATGCCAAAGGGTTACTATGGAGAGGGATGTATGTTCATATGCATCAGGCCTTTGGACCAGCTGTTCTCCACCTGACTGGCTGCACTCTACACTGATGACATCTGAATACACAAAGCAGACATTCAGCCACATTTTGTACTCTGCCTGCAGGTGAAATGCACTTATCAAAGCAATCAGAATTGACATAGTTAACATTTTAATGAGAACAAATTAAATAACAGCATTTTCACTGTAATCAGTGTCATTATTACCTAACCAGAGGACTTTGGGAGGTTTTGGTTTGCAGACAGCAGTGGTTGCCCTCCAGCCAGGTAGCAGCGTTGCTGTCATTTACTACTTAAAGTTGATGGCTAGTGCAAACAGTCGCTAAGGAAATAAACTTTTATTGCTCTTCCTATTACGTTAATGCTGTCACATAATCTCTCTGTGCTTCCTGTTTGCTAGAAAGCTCTTTCTCATCCGCAAGATACGGGACAAAAGCTGCGAGCAGGTGGATGTTGTGTTTGTCTGAGTTCTTTATGACAGAGGGGAGCAGTTTCCAAGGTGAATAACAGTTCTGCACAACACAATGGAGAGCAAATATATCATTGTCATTTTTATATCAGGTAATGCGGATGATTAAACATGCAATGTAGTTGTGCAAGTACTCCACCTAACCATATGTTTACATTCAATGTTATATCAAAGTCACTGGGCTGAAAATACCCATAGTGTTGTAAATGTAACTTTGACATCACCCCTCAGTTTTCATCAGTGCTACTGTATTGTATGTGACTCTGCTTTTATATCCCGAAGATCAAAATAATATGAATAATATTTAAACCATGATTGTTTTTTCAATAAGGACAACTCACTTTAGCATTTTTTTTCCAAATAATTTAGTTTATTTGCTGGTATGTAAAAAAAGACAACAGTGATATAAATATATTATAATATAAATTAAATTGCACATTTATCATCTTTGTTTGGTAAAAATGCAACAAATACATGACAGGCAAAATAAATAAAAAAAAAAAATACAAAATCAGAAAGTACCTTAAATGCCTGTTCACAAACAGTGTATGACTTTGACAGAGACACATTGCACATCACAACCACAAACTTTTGCCTAATGGCAAAGAAAAGTGCTTTTCTCCTTCCATCCTGTTTGACTGTCAGTCTGTTTTACTTTCACATGAGTCTGATGTCCAAACTTCATCTGTTTTCACATGACAGTCCACTTAAGGCATCAACCCCTCTATTTTCTCTTTAGTCTTCGGCATCCACAGAATATGCTCATCCCATCGCTGCTCTTGTGACGATCTCTGCGTCCAGCTAAGAGATGCAGTACCTTAACATCATGCCTCTCTTGCCTTCTCAACCCTTTAAGGCGAACTGCTAACAATCCTCCATGGGGTCATGGAGAGAGTTCACACCTTCTTCTCCTGCCGGGGCTGCTTGGCCGCCTTGGCGCTTGGTTTGGCTTGGCACACTAGATCCTTGTAGGCTGGAGAGCGGAGGAAGCGAGGGTAGCAGTCTTTGGCCATGAGCATGTAGATCTTGTGCTGGGCCGAGTCGAAGCAAGAGGGCGATGGCATCAACATGTTGGCTCTGGTGATATCACGAGTTTCGTGGTCAATGTTAATCTGATAGAAAGGGGAGACAACCAGATTAGTTTTTCTGATCATAAGGAGAGGTTAATGTCTATAGCAACTGGAAAGTGTGCTTTTTCCTTAGTAGAGATTGGTGTTTCCTTACCTCACGGGGAGCGTCACTACCGATGAATTCATCATAGATCTTCTGGGCTTTGGCTGGTAGTTTGGCAGTGGATTTGGTATTCCTGTAATCTTCACAGGCGAAGTAGAACAAAATGTTCTCCTCACTGAACTCAGACACCAGGAAGGCTGTGAAGGCACACAGTCCATCTGAGGGCAGAGAGGAAATTTGATTACTTATGGCACATAATGGTACTGTGGGAGCTGCATGTATCTGTAAGTGTCTCTGCAGCATGTGTTTACTGGCATTACTGCCATGCTTTTTTTGGTGTGCAAATATGTAAAAAATCTAAATATTTACTTACATTTGCTGGACAGGAGTTTTTCAAAGGACTCTTTCCACCTAAGGCATTCCTCCAGGGTTGGCCTGAAAATAAATGAAGCAACATTAGATTTAACCCAGAATACCAGTCAAGCAGACAGTGACAATAAATGCAAAATTAATTATGTAGTTCAGTATTTGTGATGCTTACTTATTTTGCCCAATTTTGCAGCAGGATAGATTCCAGTTGGATTTTTGCAAAATGCTTCCCAGCCTTGCTTTCAGCTCCTTGGCTCTGTAAGGGAAAGAAAAGAGGTTAGACTGTATACTGACAAATTATCATTGTGTAGTAATACTCAGCACAGCATGAATCCACACTAGTCTAGATATAACATCACTTAAAACTGAGACGTTTTTAGCTTCTCTAATGCTCTTACACAGATATACACACAGATAAACACATCAGCGCTGTCTTCCATGTAATCCAAATCATCAGCCATGAGTGTTTGCATGAAAACTTCATGTACCTTTCCAAGCAGCCGGTAGGCAGCGATGCTAGTCCTTTACACATAGTGGCACAGCAGGTTGGAGCTGGTAGGGGTGGTGTCTCGGTCGGGGTGGCAGTTAGAATTATCCGTTTAGTAGAGCTCAGTGGGGAGCGAGTTTGTCTGTGTGTCTGGACAGAGCCACTGCAGAGGTTTTATAATCCAACCTCCCCTGCCTCTGACATGTCATCAGCCCTCTCAGCCAATCGCAGAGAGGTAGGTAGAGAGAGAGAGAGAGAGAGAGAGAGAGAGAGAGAGAGAGAGAGAGAGAGAGAGAGAGACAAGATGAAGTAAGAAAGTAGGGGAGGCGAAATGATAAAAGCCACTGATATTCTACCGTATGTTTTTCTTGCACAACCCTGAAAACATGCTGCTGTGGGTCTATTATGGTTTTCATCTTTCCTTTCAAAACAATATATTTACACACAACAATAGAGCATTTATTCCAGACATTTATTTGTCATAAGTAATCATTTATGAGCTTTTTTGGAATATATTTTAGCATCAAATATGTGTTTCATGATCAGCTACAACTTGTAAAACAGAGCTTGTCATCAGTACATTTGACCTGTATAAATAAAGTTTCAGTCTGTGAGATAACCTCATAACACGATCTGCTGCTAGCATCCTGTGTTGTCAAATCGTTTCTCGACAGCTCCTTTGCCCCTCTGTTCCTGGTTCATGGCCCTGCGTTGCACAAAGAAGACATAACTGAAGAAATAGGGAGGTTGGTGAAGTACCATTCTAGCGGTAAACACAATCACACCCCGTCTCTTTATGGAGCAGATAAAGCTGTTCATTCAATGGAAGAGGGAATGATGGGAAGGAAATGTGGTGTTTACCCTGTTTAATTATATTAGTGTAAGCAAGATAGACGCACAGCCAAACCGCTCGACAGAATAAAGCTGAAGCTGGACCGTCTCCCATATGGCCAGCTGCAGGTTGCTTATCTGGGATTTGTTCATCATATAATTCAGATTAAAGGGGCATTAGAAAATAAAACTAAAACAAGGTAATGACTAACACTGTTTTACCGTGGCCTCTAGCTGGCATATGACCAAAATAGAAAAGTTAGCTGACTAAACCATCCATCCATCCATCGTCAACCGCTTTTGAACCAGCAAATGGTCGCGGGGGGGCTGGAGCCGATCCCCGCTGGCATTGGGCGAAGGCGGGGTTCACCCTGGACAGGTCGCCAGTCCATCACAGAGGACATAGAGACAGACAACATATAGACAGACAACCATTCACGCTCACATCCACACCTACGGGCAATTTAGAGTCATCAATTAACCTAAACAGCATGTCTTTGGACTGTGGGAGGAAGCCGGAGTACCCGGAGAAAACCCATGCATACACGGGGAGAACATGCAAACTCCACACAGAAGAGCCCCAAACCGGAATCGAACCTGCGACCCTCTTGCTGTGAGAGAGCTGTGTGAGGCGAGAGTGGTAACCACTACACCACCGTGCAGCCCCTAGCTGACTTCAAAGCTACAAGAGCCAATGGAGTCAATACAGAAATCAGAGCATTAAAGGACCTCCAACTATAAACGACAGAGGAAACATTGTATTGCACCAGTTATACAAGTGTATCTGTGGGTGTTTAGAGAAATTGAGACCCAGCATGGCTGTGCCACTGATAAAATCTTCTACCCTCAAATAAAACATTTGTTGTCTGATGTCAGCAGTTTTACCAAGAAAAGATATCAATTTAGTACTTCCTATGATGCTGCTAGCTTCAGAATAATCAGTAAGAGATGCCAGCATATGTTTCCCTTATTATAAAAATACAACGCCAAGAAAATGTGTTGGTATAAAGTATACTGAAACTGGGAATAATTACTCATTTAATTTGCAATAACCAAAAGTTTAATGTATCACAAAGTTTTTCTGAACACTGTCACATGTAATGCTTGGTCGGGGGATCTCTTGTTGGGTCTCTACATTACACTGTAGCGTATGGGCTTGACCTGCTCTATATGAAAACTGCTTTGAAATTTGATGCTACATTCTAATAAACTGAACTGAAAAAAAAAAACAAAACACAACAACAACAACAAAAAGCATTTTCCTGGTCAAAAGCCACCCTAGCTTTAACAAGAACTGATAGAGATCAAGTTTAAATGTTGAAAAAACTTGTCACTGTTACATACAGTAGTTTCTTTTTTTAAAACAGGCTGCGCACTAGTTTTTTTGCAACTGTTATTCAAACGGAGAACTTGTGTTTTTGTTGGGGACTATTTTCAGCATTAATATACACTACTGCACTAGGGAGTATTTACAGTATGGCAGTTGGGTGGCATATGTGGATATGAGTCAAGACACAGTGTTCTTGTCTATGTTGATGACAAGAAAATATATGATTTGAACAGACTGATCCTTTAAAGAGGAAGTGGGGTGTAGATACTAGAAAAGTTAAGGCTTTGCCATTTCTTTAAATGCTTAAAACAACCTTTTACAATTGCGTGATTGATGATTGTGTCCTCTTAGATGCAATAACGGAAGTAGACTAATGTCAGACAATTGGAAATAGACCGCCATTATTAATTACCTTGATCTTTTCCTATCTTCAATCGAGATGTTTAGTTGCCAAAGCTTACGCAGACCTTAACCCTGGAGGTGGAAGATCAGATATTAGTCATTTTTGAAATGGCTACTAAAAGGGTTGTTTTGAAAGGCTAAGACAAAACAAACTAGCGTTAAAACAGCACAGGCTGGGCTAAAAAGGAAAGGCGTAAAGGGCACTTCCTGTAATACACGAACATTTAGCAATACCTCACAGTGTACCATGACACGGCAGCAGTGATGAGGTTGAGTCAGCTAATGAAGAGTGGATGGCTCCGTCTGGGAAGAAGAACAACTGCAGCGGGATTACCTAACCCGTCCACATTCATTGTGCTGGGGAGGATTTAATTGCGGCCTTTTTATTGCCAGGAAAGAACAAAAGGTTTGCCTGAGAAGCCTGGGGGATCCCGGCCACCTACTCAGCTACTCATACAGTCATATTGTGATGTCAGCACACCTCTGTGCCTCTGTCAGCACTGTTGACAGAAGGACAACCGGAAACGAGACAATAAAAGAGCGAAGTGGGGAAAAAAAAATTGCATCATGTTGTTGAGCAAAGCCCTTTTCTAGGAGCTGGAGATTCACTGTCCTTGAAGCTAGATAATACAGCACAGACATCAACGTTACCACCTTATGTACTCCAACACGATTTCTATTATACTGATAAGACCTGAAAACCACTCAATACTCAGTTTATTTTTTTTTTAAACACTTAAGATTCTGACAGGTTCTGAGAAGCACAAACATACAGTACAGGACCACGGCTCTGCTGGCCATCTCTAGCGTCAACTTCCGTCTTCACACAAACCAACTTTGTTTAGGTTTAGGCAAGAATACCACTTAGTTAGGTTTAGGCAAGAACATGTTACGTGACACTGGAAGTGGCGTAACTTAAGTATGGATGTTATGTGACAAAATCTACTTAGGAAAAGGTCAGGGTTTGTGTTAAAATAATACCGGAATTGGTGTAACGTACCATAAGTATGAAAGTTACTAATAAACCAACAATTACTTCTGCTTTCACACAAGTCACAAACAGCGGCCTCCTGGACGAAAGTCTTGGTTTTTTTGACCCATCCATTCATTGCGACCTCCTCCATATGCAGTGTTTATTGCTCTTTATACTTCCATGTTCACGATAATGTGGATTTCATGGGATACTGTATATACGAATTACAGTGCATTTAATTTTCATAGGTATAGTTACAGCCTGAACTAACAGGAGTGAACCAGGTGACTTTTAATTGTGTCCCAAAGCATTGTCAAGTTATTTTGAAGTGACTTAAGAGTTTGTGACATGCTTTCCATACTTACATTAAGTTGTTTACATGTGTATTTTCAGTATTTTCAAAAAGCCTAACGTGCTTTCATTACGTGGTAATGTCATATTCATACACATTCCTATGAGATAGGGTTGTACAGACACATGTGATCAGGTAAGATAAAGCTGTGAGAGAGGGCTTTAACGGCTTATTTCCCAGAAAATCTCTTCTGTTGAAATCTGTGTCAAAGAAACAGAGTTTCATTGTTTTTGCAGTAATCATCTAGTGATGCTGGTTGCCGCCCTCATGCGTCATGCATCCCTTTACAATGACGTTCCACATATGGAATGATACTCCTTGATATGGATTAATTTATCTATTGAGGTTGTTTTGAGGCTTTTCTTTGAATGTTCTGGAACATCTTTACCTAGTTTCCAGTCCTAGTTTAGGAGTAATTGTGTTTAACCTGTAGCCATCTAAAAATTGCTTAACTTTATAAATTTATAATCCTCCGGGGATTAATAAAGGTTCATCTCATCTTAAATTTAGCTGGACAGAGTGACATCACATGATGTGCAAGCTTTGCTTACTCAATTGTTTCACATATGCAAATTGAGACTGTCACATTTGAACATTTATTGACATGTCACTATGCGTTTCAGTGCCTCCTTTTTTTCTCTTTGTGCAGTCACTGGTTACCTGTTTTTGGTTGAATGACTGGCCAGGTATTCAGAGAGACAGGTACAGATGATGGAATGATCTGCCTTGGCTAAATCTTCAATCACAAACAGCTGCTCAACAGCCGCGACCGTGATGATGGGAGTGTATTGTGTTCACATTTCGAACACGAGATGCTGCTCATGATCTGAGGAGGCTCCTGGCATGTTTTCCCTAACAACAACAACAACAACAACAACAACAACAACAACAACAACCACAACAACAACAACAGCATACTCTGGATCAACAGATAAAGTGGCCTCATATATTAGAAGCGAGTCTTGAATGAGGACTTGATTGCCAAAGATGTGACTCTTTCTTGTAGTAATGGTGAAGCTGATTAAAAAAAAAAAAAAAAAAAGAAAAACGTTTGTGTCAAAAACATTTTTGATTGTTGATGTACTATTCTTTTACAGTTAGTTGCCCTGAATTTCCAAATGGCCTATATACAAATTAAGTACACTGGGGTAAAAAAAAAAAAAAAAAAAAGCGTTAGAATATTGAATAGCACCAAGGAAACACATCAACAGCCGATTCTGATAAACCAGAAGTGACATTTACCTGTATGAGTGAGCTTCAAATGAAAGGTCACGGCTCACTAGAAGCCTACTCCATCACTTCTGGGACAGAATCGAGGCTGAGGCCAGTTCAGGACACTTACGTGTCAGGGCCCTACTTTACCTCAACAAACCTCTATTCATATTATTTGCATTTGGACAAAGCCTTTTTACCTCACACCAACTGAAATTGGAAGTCATTTTTCATCTCTGTTCAATTTCAACCTTTTCGTTTCATTTGGGCTCCACTGTGAAGGAGGGAAAGCTCATCTGGAGCTCAGCGTGCTCCTTTCATAGTTCACCTCCATCTGGGTTCAGTTGCTGAGATGAGAAAGCATGTTTGGGATCATCCTCTCTTTGGGGATGCTGTTATACCATCTTCTTAGATATAAAGAGAAAATGACAAATTAATTAGATCAGATAATCTGCGTTGGAAACTGAGCAGCCAGAAATAAGGAACAGGCAATAAACAGTTATTTGGTAGTAAATTACACCCTGATTGCAACGCATATTTGTGTCCAATGACTGTGATTGCTTCTCAAAACTGGCTTACATTCATCTCCTTGGAGTTAAAAGGTCAGTTAAGCCAAATTCTGTGAGATTTCCAAAATGGCAAACGATTTACTAGCCCTGTTAGCTGTTTAATCCTGTCTTCTGTCACCAGCAGCTAGCAAACAAACTTTGTTCTTTTAGACATATTTTGCTGAAAATATTAGCATTTTGTTAGACTCATAGCATAATTGCCTAAGTCATATACCTCAAAATACGACTTAGGCAATTATGCTATGAGACAATTTTGGAACATATTGAGCATAATACAAATAGCACGAAAGTGAATTTAAATGCAATAGTGATTTAGGAAGTTCCTGTCGTGGATGTTTTAATACTTTATCACAGTGACATTGGGTCATTGTTGAAAGCCTTTATAGTATACAAACTCATGGCCATCAATCAAGCCTGTTACTGGTGATGTTAAAATTGTACTGTGTAGATTCCAGTGGTACCATATACTGTGTATATGTAGATGACAAAATGAAGCCAGAATGTCCCAGATATGGGAGCTGCCATCTTAAAATTTTGACATCATTTAGAGCAGAGTGAATTAGTGATCGGGGGCCTGGAGCCACAAAATCGTGGTCCTGCCCGAGGTCCCTGTGTGAGTACTTCACTCAGAGCAGCTGTCAATCATCATGTCTCACCACCTTTTTATAACATGAAATAACTAATTAAAGCCAAATGAACACTTGAACATACACCAGTGTGATGAGAACTACATTAAATGACAGAAACCATCTTTAGGAAAAACATATCTGATGTGAATTTTTAGTTTGGCCCATGTCCCATCTGCTAACATGGAGGAGGCAGGATTTATGATCTATACTGCAGCAAGCCACCAGGGGTCGATAGAGATATTTTGGCTTCACTTTTGGAGAGTTGCCAGTTGGTTAAGTACATGTCACTAAAATTATTGCCATACCATCTGTATCATTAAGATTAATATTAGAAACACCTCCCAATGCAACAGAATTCAAATGTACCACAAATTACAGCCTCCAAAATGACCATTAAGTTGAGCCAACATATCTCTAAAACATTTTGAAAACAAGCTTTACATTATAACTTTTGGGATTTATTGCTGGGCTTTTGTAATATACAATTGTTTTTAGTAAACTGGAAACTGAGTGAATGTTTAACATTAGCACAAAGTGTGAAGCCATCGACTTAATAGATACAGAAACAACTGAATCAGAATTAATCTACTGAACAGAGCATCTTGTTCCTTGTGTTTCTAAAAACTATTGTGCTCTGGAGAACAATTCTGCTCTCCATATGAAGGAGGCTGCACTCCTTTGTTTCCACATCAAGCATGAACCAGCTGTTAAATTAGCTTTGTTTTGTGATGCTGATCGCAAATCACTTCTACATTACAGAACGCACACATTAAGGCTGCAGAGCAAACACACGGAGCAGCTGCTCTGATGACACACTCAGACTTAACTGAACAAGTTGTCTTTAGGTGTGAACTTCCAGCACACTGCCAGACTACTGATGCATTGTGTACATGTGCCGTCAATAAAACTTAATTGAGACAAACTTCCCAGCAGACATGATGTGACTTTATGTCTGAGGAAGTGTTGAAGGCACAGCAGAAAATCATATTCAAGTAAAAGCACTGTGTTTGTGTTCATGGCCTGTATGTGTTGAAGAGGAGATGAAATAGGAAAAACCCAGCAACCTAACCTCAGTTCAATGCCACAGGAAGTGTCTAATGTTTCCCAGCATTACATATAGGCTTCTTTGTTTGTTTGTTTTCCTCTGAAGGTCCTTCAGAGCAGTGACTCAGTCAAGAGCGGAGGTGGGGCTGAAAAGCCCGCTTTAAACGAATAAGTGAATGGAAACATTCAAAAATGAATTGCTGGGAAATACCCGCCACTGGATCTGCAGCGTTAGAAATGTTTCAAATGGAGATCCAATCAAACAGGATGGATGATTTAGCTTGTTTTGGCCCTGATGTTTGTCAGTAATTGTTGATTTTGTTGTTGGGCGGCATGAGTGAAGCCTGTGGTCTTGGTCATGGTCTAACGTTTAATATCATTGTCATTTATCACATTAGTATATCAATCTGGAATTACAACATTTTAAACTTATCAAATGTGAGTTTACGACAATCAGTCTCATCGATAATTCTAGATCCTAACACTTGCTAAATGTTTCATGGTAATTTAGTACTTGATATAAAGCGTGTGCTTTGCCACTTGAAGGCTTGCAAAGCCATCCCATTTTTTTTTTTGACTTCACTCAATGTTTTCATGCATGAGTGAGTTGGTTTAAGACAGATATTGATATAGTTTGTCACCAGTGATTAAAAGGTATAGCTTTGAAATATGCAAATGTAGGGTAAACAAATAGTCTGGCTCTATTTAAAAAGGTAACAAAAACAAAACTTGTTGTTTAGACACCTATTTCTGAAGAGAATAACAAGAATAACATGTTAATGCAAATTTATTTGAATGCCACAAATTTCTTTCACACTTTAACACAACTTGCGGTTTTAAATTAATCTCTTAAAAATCAGACGGGCCGCCTCAGGCCTGGCCGCTATTGGTTCTTTTGGAGGTTGCGGCAGGCTGAGAGTGACGATACTGGTATCATATGAAACTAGAAAAGGAGCCCATTGGCACAGACTATGTCATACTAGCTTGCCATGAAAGAGGTGAAATAACGCTCCTGAATCTTGGTGAGGAAAAACCAAAGGGGTCCCTTGACCTCTGACCTCAAGACATGTGAATGGAAATGGGTACTATGGGTACCCACGAGTCTCCACTTTACAGACATGCCCACTTGAGGCTAATCACATGAAGTTTTGGGTAAGTCATATTAGGTCAGCACACTGACAGCTGTTGTTGCCTGTAGGGCTTGAGTTTGCCATGTTATGATTTGAGCATATTTTTTATGCTAATTGCAGCACCTGTGAGGGTTTCTGGACAATATTTGTCATTGTTTTGTGTTGTTAATTGATTTCCAATAATAAATATATACATATATTTGCATAAAACAGCATATTTGCCCACCCCCATGTTGATAACAGTATGACATATTTGACAGATCTCCCTTTAAGTTACATTAAAAAAAACAACAACAACAAAAAAAACATAATGTGTGATTAATTATGATTAATTATGCACAATTGTGATTAAATACTTTAATTGATTGACAGCCCTAATTAATAAGTGAGCCTTAAAGGTGCTGGAATTAAGATTTTGTTATTATTGAGCAGAGCCAGGCTAACCACTTTCAGTGTTTTTATGCTAAGCTAAGAGTGGTATTAATCTTTTCATTTAACTCTCAGCAAGAAAGGGAAGACAGATCACATTACTTTATTGTTGCCAATCCTAGAAACATGTCATGTCAGCAGCAACACCTTGAGGCCTTGTTTTCCAGAGTTGTTAATCCATCCATCCAATTCCATCGTCAACCGCTTATCCCGTTAGGGGTCCGGGGGGCTGGAGCCGATCCCAGCTGGCAATTGGGCGAAGGCAGGGTACACCCTGGACAGGTCGCCAGTCCATCGCAGGGCACATAGAGACAGACAACATATAGACAGACAACCATTCACGCGCACATCCACACCTACGGGCAATTTAGAGTAATCAATTAACCTAAACAGCATGTCTTTGGATGGTGGGAGGAAGCTTAGTACACGAAAACCCCCTTCGGGTTTTAATGGACTAATTCAGGTGTTTGGAAAATTACATTTGCACCTTGTTGGAAAATTAATTGCAGAATTTTGTCCTTTGAAAAAATATGTATGTGAGGAATTTAAAAGTACTTTCAAGAAATGAAATGATTTTGAGTCTTCCTCTGAAGTAATGACCAAGTTTAACAAAATATTATATGGGGTTCAAATAATTTTAAAGATATAAAGATACATGACACTATTAGTTGGGATGCCAAATATGAGATTATTTTTGAAATGTGATCCACCTATATAGAACCTTATATTCACAATTTGATCAAAAAGTGGTAGGATTTTTGTTTGAACAGTTGTCTTTTCCTCAAGCCTCTCAACATTTGTGAATTGGTCCTGTTTGGTCTCCGTGGGAGTGCGTCGTCTAGCAGCATGCACGGAGGAGCCTCAGGTTGCTCATCTGTCAGATCATCCTCTGGGGAGGAGAGGAGCACGCCTGCTGCAGGCCCAGCCAGATGCTCACTGTGGCTGTTAAACAATAACCACTGGAGTGTGCTCCACGATCCGCAACTACTCCCAGGGGAGTGTTTAGACAGAGGTCAACTGAGCACACAATATGCAAACTGTCCTGAGATTTAAAGTGATCATCTGTGAAATAATGTATGTTTTTCCATTAACATGCTGTTTTTGCACTACTTAATATCCGAAATCACTTTGTGTTCAGACATTGTGTCTTATAACTTTTTCTTTTGATGCTCTTTTGGAGTTTGCTCTCCATTCTTTAGTTATGCAAGATGTGTGTGGTCACACCGCCTACTTTCTCAATCGAAACTGTGAATGAAAGCAGTGCAGTGTGCACCATCAGTGCAGATTGCAATTATACCTCAGGCAGTACAGAGGAAGTCATACAAGCATTAGTCGGTTGGATGCTTCCCATTCAGTACCAGGTGATTGCTGTGATCTGTAATAAGATGTCTGTCTGACACAACTGCTTTCAACTAAATGCAAACATGAGCATGCTAACATACTCACATTGACAATCTTGGCTTTAGGTGTGAGCTAGGGCTGGGCAACAATTCAATACATAAGCGATAATGTACAGTGAGCCGATCATTGGTGTGAAATAAACCCTGTCAGGATGATGTGGCCCGCTTATTACACGGCTACTTAAGAAATCAATAATTTGACACAAAAATGGTCTACCAAAGTCCGACATCAGAACTGTGCCCATAGCAACAGTCTGTTATACATAGCAATGCTGTGCTTGACCAATCAGAATTGAATATTCATATGAGCCATGTAATAAGATTACATGTATTGTATTGTGATTAAATCATATATAAAGATGATGATATACAGTTATGTTGATGACAACCAGCACATACTAACTTAAATTTGGTGAATTTGGAAAATCTGATCAAACTCAGTTAAATCAAAGTACACAAATCTGATTACTCAGTGTTTGTGTGCATTGCATGTAAAGAATGCATAAGTGGAAATAGTTTTTTCTTTATATTTTCACTTCAAACTGTTATGTTCATGTTAATGATCGAGTGTTATCTTTAAAAGACAACACAGTGATAGAAAACATGTTCATACCTTGTTTCTTCGTAGCAATAAGCTACTCTCTCATTTATCCATGAACTGACTTCCTTGTTATCCACCTCATCTTTTTAACATTATGATGTGTGCATTCACCATCTCCTGTGTATATATTTACATGCAGTATTTGGTGGAGCCTGCACAAACACTGGTAACTAGGAATGCTTTACTGTTTTTTTAAACAAATGCCATTGGGAAAGAGCATCAAACTTGGTACTTTTTAAATGATAATTTAATTAATTGGTGCTGCCTTCAAAGTCAGTCCACAGCAAGCGTGTGTTGAACAAGTGTTTTAGTTGTGTCATTACAGGATGGCCAGTTTTGATCGAACAAGGACATTTTTTTTCAGTGATGTGCCACATACTATACAGAACCTGCAAAATTGCCTTGGTAATCATTTGTTCTGGCTTAATTAGAGTTGTGTGAGTCTGTGTTGTCACATGTGCTCTTAATTTTGCCCTCAAAGGCCACTGAAGTGTGTGTGTTGTGACGTGTGTATTGGAGAGAGGTGGAGTGTAATGAGAGGAGCAGGAGCTGAAACAGATTTTGTACTGATGAATAAAATATAACCGTGATGTTCTCTTTAACAAAGCCACCCCCAGCTGTTAAATGACTGAGATTTGTTGTTGGTCCTTTACCAGCATAGAGCTTGCATGGGAGAAATCACTGATAATGATTAACTGGATGCTGAATGGCTTTTGTTTTTTTTTCTGCTGTGCCCCAGTGGTGGGTTTGCGAAACGTCAGGCTCAGACAACAACAGGACTGATATTTGACTCTTGTCAACATCACATCCACACAGTATGAATGTACCTGCTGCCTTGGAGATCATAACAAACAATCAGTAATGTCAATACCAGGGAGGCAGCAGGTACTGTTATTCACAGACTGTTGTTTGTGACTAAAAATAAGAGGTGACACAAGTGGATGATCCATGTGGGAATTTTGTTTAATAAGGACCTGAGAGATATGTAGAGATATCATGTTAAAATTTGTCTATATAAGCATGTTGAAACAGCCTGAAATAATACTAAATTGCAATGAAACATTTTTTCTTGCATTGTATTTGGAAATGACCAAGTTCTCATTTTTGTTTTTTGAGTGACAGATCACCACCTCCACCGAAACAATGATAAAGACTAGGCTGTTATTATTTTTTTACCCAGGCACTAAAACACATCCAGGACTATGGGATTTTTTGTATTTAATTAATTTTTGCTAGCAACACACTTATTACAGTACAGCAGTGATGCACTGCTTTGTTGCTTGAACATATAGTATATGTCATAATAAATCATAACATGTTTTTTTTTATAATGCCAAGCAATCTGTTATTCCAATGAACATTTAGTATATTAGTTGTTCATTATATCTAGTTTATCGCCAAAGCTAGAACAACTTAAAGAGGAATTATGTGTAACATTTAGGGGGGATCTATTGGCAGAAGTGGAATATGTTATTGATAAAAGTGTATCCTTAAAAGTACAATTATCTGGAATTAAAATTCATTGTGTTTTTGTAACCTTAGAACGAGCCCTTCATATCTATATATGGAGCGGGTTCTCTTGTGCCGGCCGCCATGTTTCTACAGTACCCATGAAAAGACAGACCAAACACTGACTCTAGATAGGGCCATATGCACTTTCAGTTTTTGTTTCGTGTCGGCCACCGTAGTTAGTTATTAGATGCACAATCATTCTGGCAACAATTGAATCGAAGGCAACTGGACTTAGATTTGTCTCTGAAGACGTTTCAGCCCTTATCCAAGTGGCTTCATCAGTTCGTAGCGCTACAGTCTGACTGACTAGTCCCCACTAGTCAGGACTGTAGCGTTACAAACTGATACTGACTGATTTGGCCTTTGGGGGCAGAAGATCTCAATGAGCTGAGAAATATAGACAAAAGATTTAGGCTATAACCTTATTCATCTCATAACTTGTTTCACTAAGCTGTTGCTTATTTGCACATTCAGAAAACACAAAGAATCGCATTCATTTCAAGTTTTGCCTCTGGTCATCATTTGGTCTCCATCAACTCCTAAGAAAACTATTTTAGTCTTCACCCTCTAGATTTTCCACTTTGATAGTCAGAGTTGGCTAATTACTAACTCTTGTCTGCTGTTTGTTGCTGGACAGGGGGTGTACAGTAAAGTGGGTTATCAGGGTTTTTTGCTGCAGTTAACGACAGTTTTTATGAGCACTGAGACTACAGTAAATGTGCTGTAAAACCAAAACAAACACGGCTAAAATGCTCTATAGAGCTACAGAATCGGTTTATAATTCTCTCTGGGTGTATCACTGCATGCAGTCCCTTATGCATCACAGTCATTTAATTCAGCATCGAAAACGTATTGACTTATTGATCTTACGTCATCACAGTCATGTGAGACTGTCGCAGCCTCTAATGAAATACACCAATAAACAATTATTTCAACATGGACAATCAAATTTGTTTTGTTGTTTTTCCCGCACTGCGTCTGTTGTTTGTCTCAGACCTGAACAGGACAAGTAATAAACTGTCCTGCTCATCCTTCCTGTGATCTATAGTCATGGCAGTGCTGCACCATGGGTATTGTGTTTACTATTGATTAAGAGACCAGAGAGATACAGAGTTACAGAGAGAAGAGAGATACTGTAGAGCAGTGGGGAGAAACAAAGGCTGGAATGATGAAGAGATTGAGTGACACTGATGTCATGACCACATTCACATGAATTGCTGTCAGTTAGATAACACATCCAATCTTTGTTTAAAGTCAGGTGAAGGGTGAAGGTTGAGTTTGTGAAACAGTGCTGTGGTTAAAGTTTCAGTAGGCTGAATGTTTTGGCATCAATGGGCAAAACTTCCATAATAATCTTTCAGCATGTTGTAATTCAAGCGCTCTGAGAGATAACTAGACTTCTGCCTGTGATGGGAGACTTTGACCAATCGCAGTTCATTTCAAAAAAAGACAGCTTTATTATTGTCTCTACTCCGATCGGTGGACAGTACTTGGCATTTCCTCAACTGATCTCAACATGGTTGCTAGGACACCAACTCTCATTTTACAGCTAAACAGCACGCTACAAACATAGGCGCAGTTTGAACTTTCAGGTTGGTGGTTCACAAAACACAAGCCGCATCACATAGCATCAGATGCACTCTGTCCACACTGAATCCATTAAACATGCACTTTGTCATCATGTACAGTATATACTGTATATCATGCTCTGTGCTCCAGATCAGACTGGAGATGTAACCGCTTAAAAGTTGGGTTAGTAGTTCTTGCCATCTAAGTTTACCTACTTTTTAAACAAAAAAACTCACATTTTATATAGTGATATTTACTGGAAATGACATTCAATATAGCCCACCGTGCATCTTGCTTGACAGCACAGGCAGTGACACCGACCGGTGCAGAGCTACCATAAACAAGGAGTTAAACAGGTTAAGCCAACATTATGACTGATTTCTTCATAAGTATAATTCAAGTTAATGAAGACTAAATGTGTACGTTTGTCTGCTCTATAGTGTAACATTAGTACATTGTGTTTTCCACAAGAGAGAACAAAATATTCCAAACAGGAAGAGGAAGTAAGATGTAAGAAGAGCACATGATGCTTTTCTTACTCTCTTGGTCCTCTTGTGTTTTAATGCAATTGATTTGAACGCCAGCTTACTGAAATACTGTAGTGACGGCTCATATTTCCATAGCACTTCTGTGCTGCGTGTTTATGTTTTGTTGTTACCTTTAAAGAGTTTTTTGCGTTCATTAGTGAACGCTACATGTATAACTGTGGGTGTCAAAACTTAAGCTCAAAGTGACCATCAAGTTAATATCCAGGACAACTGACTCGGTTTTCTCCCTCCATCGGCGGCCCTTATGGCTCATTTTCCATCCATCCATCCATCCATCCATCGTCAACCGCTTTTCCTGTTAGGGGTCGCGGGGAGGCTGGAGCCGATCCCAGCTGGCATTGGGCGAAGGCGGGGTTCACCCTGGACAGGTCGCCAGTCCATCACAGGGCACATGGAGACAGACAACCATTCACACTCACATCCACATCCTATGGGCAATTTAGAGTCATCAATTAACCTAAACAGCATGTCTTTGGACTGTGGGAGGAAGCCGGAGTACCCGGAGAAAACCCACGCTTGCATGGGGAGAGCATGCAAACTCCACACAGAAGAGCCCCAAGCCGGAATCGAACCTGCGACCCTCTTGCTGTGAGGCGACAGCGCTAACCACTGCACCACCGTGCAGCCCATTGCTCATTTTATATAGAGTAATTCCTCCATGTTGTGGCTTTCTCAAAGCGAGCCAGAGGAAAAAAAAAAAAAAAAGTATAGAAACGGAGCATTTGAAAAAAGTTCAGCTCAAAACATCACATTGCGCTACGTCAAGCATTGTGTTTGAGCTGAGCCTTCGTCAGATGCCTTGTTTCTATTTAGGCTGATTGGTGAACATGAAATGAGGAGTTATTGGATACAATACCTCCCCATTTCACTACAAACACCTACAAAACAAGGTGGCAGCTGGCTGGAGGGAGATCACCAGGAGCCTGAAAGTTTACTTGGGTTACTGTTGGATATATGCCATTTTCAGTAAATATCGCAGAATAAAACCTCTTTAAAAAACACAAATGGAAGAAAATAACCACTTTTAAGTGGTTACATCTCTGATCTCATAGGTATGTGGTTTGCTTACATGATATAACAAAATATTTAATGGTGTGTGGACAGAGATTGTTCGATCATACGCTATAAGTAAATAAACATACCACAAATCTTATCTTGCTGGTTTCTTAGCCTGTCATAATGAGGACACAACATGGTTGATATTCATTATTACAATGAATTATTAGTTCTATGTTATTATAGAAAATATTCTAAGTTGTTCTGTGACCCCCTAAACCAACTTTACACCTGTGACTACAAGATATTTCTGAAAACATTTGAGGCAAGAAATAGACATTACAGTAACAGATTATTGATTAACGTTTGACGTTTAACGAGGACCGCTGAGCAGCAGGTTTTCCGCGGGCTGTGGGATCTTGCGGATGCAATTAGGAGCACTGGAGGACACAGGCACGTGATTTTTTTTTTTTTTCCCCATTCATTTCATTTCATTTGCTCCATTTCTACCAACTGCAGCTTTAAACTCGTAAACTGTATTGTGGTAAAGACTATTGTTTGGATTGTGCAGGAAAGTGTATTTGCTTTTCAGCTGCCTTTACCCATTATGTTAAAGACAGCATTTCCAACTGATCCCATCAAAAAAGGCAGCAGCACTTATGCACATGGCTTTTTCCCTCGCTGATGTCCCATTACTGTAACTTTTACACTCTTGTAACCACGGATAAGTTGGACTGCTCATCATTTCGTGCCGAGTTCATGCTCAGCCTGTAATCGCTTCCACAGTCCAGAAGTGTGTCGGCTGCAGTCTACTGGCCCAGATATACTTGTGTTGTGTCGAGGACAGTGCTGTCCCACATTTTACCCTGCTCTTCATTCCCTGAGTGACTAACACACATTATCAACAACAGCAAAATTAATGGAGGTGTATGTCACAGTGGGCGACTCCATCCAACCAGTGTCCCAGATACTATAAGAGAACACTGGTTTTCTCACGAAGAGACAGTATAAATAGCCATGACTGTGATTTTTGATTATTGTTCGGTTTTTAGTTTTCCATTCTTTACATTGTGTGATTCATCACAGCTACGTCTGACCCAGGATGTGACAAAACAAAGTTTTAAATGTTGACTGAGGTCCTTTTCCAATGCAATTTACTGACTCTTTTACTAATCAGCCAGCTATTTTATTTTCATTACATTTCTAGTTTGCTAATTATTCTGATAGAAATAGAAGACCCAGACATCCTAAATCTCTTCTCTAAAATGAAATAAAGTGATGAATCACCCCAGATTGAGTTTTTATCCTTCTCTGGTTTCACTGCCGTTATGAAATGGCATGGGAATCGAGGTCAATCCGTCTGTCTGATCAGTGGATGAATGCATTTTCATAGCTCTAATACCCTTCTGGCACTCTGAGAATGAGGTCACACAGTGCACAAAATATAGATGCAGATTCATTTTTTACTTGCAAAATATAGGGGGGAAGTTACATTCATGTGGAACACAGTAACATACCATATAGAGCGATATGTTGTTCAGCCAGTGTTGTTGTATTGCCAACAGTTAGGCCTTTACGGTGCACATGCATTAAAGAAAAATGTCTCCCCTGAAATCTTGTCAAATCATCTTATTTAATGAAAAAGGGAGTGCAAATGCTGAGGGAGTACATTTTCAAACACATCGTCTTTACTTACATTTTTTTTTGCAGTCATGTTCATAACATACTGTACAACTTAAAGAATATCTAAGTAGTTATTCTGAGTATTGCATCATGCTGAAAATTGTGGAAATTTGCACAACACGTTATTCATCTCTGAACAGATTATTCTATGGGGGTCGGTGCTGTCGCTTTCAATTCACCACTGGCCGGAGAATAATGTTTAATTTTCAGTTTGATAACACATTGAATGCTGATTATTAGCAAATTATTTATGTAATAAACTGCAATTTCCATTTTAGTAAGGTATATTAATTACTTTTTAGTCTGAACTTCCAAATTTTATGCAAATATTAACTCATTTTAAATCCTATGTTGATCAGTAGTCCAGGTTTTTTTAATTCAGTGTCTTAAATCAAAAATACATGAATGATTATAAATCACTACAGAATCTGAATGATTGGTGCAATGGGATGCACTGTACATACCATACAGAGTAATTTCAACAGGCATGATAGCACAGTCTAACTTCCTGGGCAGGAGTGAACTGAAAGCAAAAAATTAACCCAACCCTTCATTATACTTCACATTTAGTGTCACATAGAATACCTGCAAGAGTTTACAATACACAGGATTATGTAGCTATATCAATATTTAAGTGCAATATCTTGTATGGCACAGTTAGAGTCACAGTTAGTCAGATATATAGTGCTCCTTCACTTCATTGTTCGTTGTAAACACACAAACTACCACAACAGGTCTATAGTCTCCTGTGTATAACGATGTCTATTTCACAAAGAACTGAAGATAAGTTGAGTTAGTGCTGAGCAATCAAACAATGATATTTATCTCAATATATACAGTACTGTATATCTCAGCATAGAGTCACACTATAAAGGACAGGGAGTCATATCCTGTATGTACTGCAATTGTGTTATTTTATTTCTTTTATGATGTCTGACCAAAAACAATGGTCATCTGTGGTCAAAGGCCTAAAAATGTCAGTCATGCCCCAGCAAAGACCACAGACAGTTAAACAATGAGCATTACCTACATGGTCCACAATACATTTTTTTCAGATTATTTTCTTTGCCAAACAGGGCAATAAAGTGCTCCAAAATAAAATGTGAGGACCTGCTGTAGCTATTGAATTCAAGTTCTTGAATGTATTATCCATTGTTTTTCATATACTGTATCTTGGGATTTCTTTTTAATTACAGCTGGAACGCAAAATTGATATTTTGAATTACAGAAAATGATTTTATGTGAATCAAGAATTGGTTGTGGCATTTCAATTATTGCTTGCTCTATGGAGTTAGTTATTAGTAGTAGTTAGAATAAATTAGTGGTTAGTATAATTTCAAATCTACCAGTATACATTTTAGGACATGGTATATGTCTGATATCTTCTAAAATAGTGATTGTATGATGTCATTTATATATTGTGATGAATATTATTATTGTATAATGTGGTCATTTTTTCGCCCAGCACTAAGTCGAGGTAAAACGATTAGCTCAGCCTCATCAGATCTACTCCTCTGAACTGTACAGTGCAGTCCACCAAGTGCACCCTCCCAGTGCAGGGATTGCATGCATGGAGCTGGTGTAGACAAAGGAAACAGTCAAGCATGTCGCCCCATCCTTGCAGATTCACAGTATTCAAAGATGATGTCAAAAGGGTTTACGAGTGATTTACAGTATAGGTCCAATTTTATGTCATCTGTGCTCTCCATCTGATTCGGTCAAACAGACCTCCGCTGGGCTTGTGCATGCGCCCTCTTGGCTATTTCCTGGTACATCTTGGACCTGAGGAATCGTGGGTAGGAGTCTTTCTCCATGAGGCTGTAGACTTTAGCTTGGACTTCATTGAGGCTGGTTGGAGACGGATCTTCCAGGCTCTGCTTGGTCTTTTCCCTGGTGCGGTAGTCAATGTTTACCTGTCAGGATAAGGAGAGCAAAGTGAAGGTCACTCATATGAAGTCATATTCAGTCTCACATAGCAGCATTTGTTCTGCATGCCCTACAGCACTTGACCATGATGGTTCCCTAACCAAGTACCTTTGGCTGCCTACACTTAGGAGGCGGCAGTAGCTCAGTCTGTAGGGAGTTGGCTTGGGAACCGAAGGGTCACCGGTTCAAGTCTCGACACGGACCGAGAACTGAGTGTGAACTGGTAGCTGGAGAAGTGCCAGTTTACCTCTTGGGCACTGCCGAGGTGCCCCCAACTGCTCTGGGCGCTTGTCAGGAGCAGCCCCCTCACTCTGACATCTCTCCATTGATGCATGTATATGGGTCCTGCATGTACTGTGTATAAGTTACAACAGAGTGTAAAAATTGAATTTCCCCTAGTGGGACTAATAAAGGTTGATCTTCTTCTTCTTAACCAAACCTTAGCCATGACATTTAACAGTGGCAGGTCAGAAAACACTCATTTGGGAAGCCAATGACCTATTTTGTGGTTTAGTTCAGGACAGTTGTTGCTGAGAGCTGATCAGTAAACTAAAACAGGAAATGAGGCCAACAAACAAGTTGAAGGTGGGTTCATCACATTAGCCAGTCTACAATGGTCAAGCAGGTCTGACCAATAGGGGTCCACTCTTTTGTCTTTTGTGGAATGCCCATTGTGCTGAAAGCTCTGACTCTGTGCAAACAGAGCCCATCACTACTTATTATGCAAAACAACATCATTGCACCTTCCTGTCTCTTTGCCTTGAATGTAAGAAGTAGACATAGTGTGATGTCACCCACTGATTTGTGGACTGCCGTTTTGAAGCCTTGAGTCCATCTTGATTTTTTGCAACCAGAAGTGACACAGGAGGGTGGAGCTAAGACATTGTCAAGCGACCAAAAGGTTACAATTAGCTTTAATGAAATGAAGACACACTGTGGAAGGGTTAAAGTTCTAATATGAAAATACAGAGAACTCCACAAGGTAGCCATGCCCTAAAGCAGACCCCGCCTTAGGTCTATCTGACTCTAAATGGGACCATAATTTACTAAATGAACATCATGCTAAATGAACAAGATTTGAAACTAGTGACTGAGACCATAAAGTCAAATTTACTATGTTTACTGAGGTAATAAATCAAGTGAAAAGCAGGCTCATTTTCTCATAGACTTCTATACAATCAGACTTCTTTTTACAACCAGAGGAGTCGCCCCCTGCTGGCTATTAGAAAGAATTTTTAAGGCACTTCAGCATTGGCTTCACTTTTCAGACCCAGAGGTTGCCCATGAGGATGGGTCATGCCCTAGTCATGGTAGAAAAAAATAAATAAATAAATAAATAAAAAATACTGCGACTGGGTAAGTCCAATGACAAAATGTTGCATAATAATTGGCCCTGTGCTTCTATTTGGGATGACACACTTTGGGGCCATTTTTCTGATGATTTGACTTGAGATTGTAGTTGGAATAATGGCCCGTCGGAACAATGGCACGGCAGCACAGTTTCACAATGATCAATGCTAGATGTAACTGAGAGACTGAATTTTATAAAAGGTGACATTTGATTTTAATGGAGCAAAAAATACCTAAACTTTGTTACTCTAGAGCAAAACAATCATATGTCTATATATATATAGTCTTTCTCTGTCAATAAATGCAATCTTAAACCTTGATCCCACCTTGGTCTCTATCATCGTCAGTATAATTATACCAAGCTATGACAATTACCATGTATTGATTTGCAAAAAGGCTTTTCTCAAGCATCATGAAGTAAAGAGAAGGACACATTAACACTGGTCACCCACCTCTCTGGGTGCCTGAATATCAATGAACTCCTGAAAGATCTTGTTTGCTTTTGACACAAGCTTAGTTGAGCTTTTGATCTTTTTGTACTCCTCGCAGGCCATCCAAAACTCGATATTCTCGTCACTGAACTCGGTCTTGAGAAATGTCCGGAAGGCAGCCAGGCCATCTGGAAAGGACAAAATGAATCAGATGGTAAGGGGAGGCGGTAAAAACAACAAAAGCATGATTGATATCACAGTGTACCACCTATTTCAGTACAGCAGGATGTTGTTTTTTCTTCTTCAACGTAGAGTAGATTGATCATGTGATAATACCCTTCACCCCATGTTGACATTTTTCCAGTGCGTACACACTCTTGTTCCCAGGACTGGGAAACAGCTCTCATGATTAGAACACAAACAAATCCGAACAAAATACACCCACAAAAGAGCGCTTTTTTTTTTTTTTTTTTTCTGTCTTCATCGGTCAGGATAAATGATCAATTAATGAGCTCCCCACTGATGATAACAGAGGAAGGGCATGTTTTTCTATGAGCCCAATGTCACATTGACATGTTATTTCTACCCTTCTCATTTCTGGTGTTTACCTATTAAAGCTGTGGATGGTCCATCTGTGCATATTCAATGACATTACTCACACACAAACACACACACATTCTCATGACTGTACACACAACAACAAGCAGGTTTACATGGGCACAAGGCTACACACAAACACACTGTTTGAAGAAGTCCCCAAATAACCGTGGTAACAAGTGGGAAGCAGACGTCACAGGCAACAGGGAGTCTTTCAGCTTTTTTAGTGTCCCCTCTCGTCTAATTGAACTTTTTGGAAAGCATAAAAGGAGTTTGTCCTTAGTGACACACTTTCAGCATTTATTGCATCTAGCAATGACAATTTAGAAAAAGACAATCACAGATGAGAGGTGACATTTTTTTTTTTTTTTTTTTTTTTTTTTTTTTTTTTTTTATATATATTTTTTTTTTTATATTTATTTATATATATATATATATAAAAAAGGTGACAGATGAAAAACTCTTTTTCTGAGCTTGTGCTCATACATTTATGCATCTCCAGTTCCTACCAACCCTTCATCGGTTTATTGTGGGCTTTCTAGTTCAGAAAGCATATATTCAACAAGCCATTCAGAAACAGCTCTCCATAGTCTTCCTGTGTCACATCCAGCTCATTAAAATCATCTATATTATCAGAACTGGAAACAGACTCAAGACACACTTTCTGCATTTATTGCATCTAGCAATGACAATTTAGATAAAAGACAATCACAGATGAGAGGTGACACTTAATGACAAATTTTTAAAATAAAAAAAAAGAATTATTTATATACTATTTACCTTATATATATTTCCCTTTTATAATATTATTCCATTCTCATCCCCATTTTTTATACAAGTTTTCAAAACTCTAAATAAATACATTTCTTATAGAAATTATATAAAAAAAACAATCTATACCACAAATAACCTAATTTTAAGCAGAATGGTGTGAATGAACCGGGCAGCTAAACAATGAACTTAAACTCGCAATAAAGCGCCATAAAACAGAGCGGAGCTGCTGATTCAGGTGACAGTTCTCTCCACTTTACTACAAGCCACTTCTTTCACAGTTTTACATCGTTAGTGTAAATTTTTGGTCATTGTGCCACCCATGTGCTCAAACCAAACTACAAACAAAATAGAGACTCAAATGTAAAACAATGCCCATTAGCACCAGTGGTAAAGAAAAAAAAAAAATGCAAGACGTCCAGTTGGTTTAGAAAATGGATTATTTGACAGCAGGGTAGAAACAAGACAAGGGCTAGTGAAGTATTAAGGTAACTTTCATTTGGAAAGAAGTGGGGCTAAAGGTCTGTTGCTTGGTAGGTGGTGAAGATGAGAAGGATAGACTGAAGCAGTTTGAGAGTGTTAGCTGTGAAAAAGACTACATACAAAAGGCAGGCAGACTGCAAACAGGGTGAAGGTTGAGACTGAGTTAAGGCAAAAATCTTGAGCAGGTTATAAGCACATAAACATGAACTTAAGCATCTAGCTGAGAAGTCAGCACTTGATGGAATGACAGAAGTCAGTCCAGAGACTCAGCTTAAATACACCAGAGCAATTAAGGAGCAGCTGAGAGTCATTAGGACAATGCGTGGCAGCTGAGACTCATGTCATGTGGCACACTGGGACCAGGGAAGTCAAAAATACATTGTTGCTCAGTTTAAAACACTCCTGCTTATGTACTATGTTCCTCAAATGCTGACCTTTTTTTGTTTTTGAAATGCTGACATTTCGTTGTCATTCTGGATAACAACCTTGACTAAAATACAAACTGTAACCCTGACACAATAAGCTTGAAAAGCAGTGCTGCTTGTCAACCTCACACAATGTTCTTGTACTAACAGCTGACAGTAATAGCTGACAGTGTGACCAGGTCAGACAGCCAGCAAACACATAATCAGCTTTACACACTGAAGAATGACACAATATACAGCCGGGTCCAATTGTAGTACACTATCCCTCCTTTTAGATTAAATTAAGGTTCAGATGAATGTAATATCCTATCGACAGAACATTCAGTACTGTGTTCCTATTGCTTTGACATTACTTATGTAATGTACGTGTGTGTTCATGTACGTCTTGTAGTTCATCTCGCTAATGCTTGGTCAATTGAAACAGGATACACAGGTGTATCACGCTTCCTCCGCCTGGGGATGGTTCTATTCTCGGCTGTGTGACAAATTTTATGTTTTCCGCGGGTGATATTAGCGCTCCATTAGTTGTCCATGTGTCAAACAAAGGTGTTATGTCACAGCCTTGATCAGGACAAAAGAGATAATGTTCATGTGAGTGCAGGCTGTTTACAGCTTGCTTTCAGTCTAGGCTTTCTCTCTCTCTGATCCCTTTGTTAGCAAAGTGTTTGATATGATCAGTATAATCACTTTGGTGACAGACCTGTGTGAAAAAAAGTGTAAGTCATTACAAGACTTAGGTGGTAAAACTACTTGGTTAAATTTGGTAAAACAAACATGGCTTGATATAAATTGTAGGATGGCGTACTAGTTCTAATGTAGGTTAGAAAACAATTATGGAACCAGGGGAAGGGGGGTAATATTTAGATAGATAGATATTTAGCTAGATTAAAGTTGTTAATTCACAAGAAGAAAAAAACTCATAAATTTTAAGATTATAAAGTCAAAACATTAACAGAAAAAATGGTACAAAACTGTGGAAACAATAGCCACTGTCTGAATTTCCATCCATCCATCTTCAACTGCTTATCCTGTTAGGGGTCACACTGGGCTGGAGCCAATCCCAGCTGCCATTGGGCGAAGGCGGCGTACACCCTGGACAGGTCGCCATTTCATCGCAGGGCATATAGAGACAGACAACCATTCACGCTCACATCCACACCTATGGGCAATTTAGAGCCATCAATTAACCTAAACAGCATGTCTTTGGACTGTGGGAGGAAGCCGGAGTACCCTGAAAAAAACCTACGCTTACACGGGGAGAACATGCAAACTCCACACAGAAGAGCCCCAAGCCGGATTGGAACCTGCAACCCTCTTGCTGTGAGGCAAGAGTGCTAATCATTGTACCACCGTGCAGCCCTGTCTGAATTTCATATTTCCTAAAATAGTGTTATTATGTTAAGGATGGCCTCGGAACGACATGAAGGTCCTGAAAGATACATATACACATTTTCTCTCCTTGACTCTTTCTTTTGGTATTCTTATGTGAACATAAGTAAATACTAATATTGTAGAAGTTACAGGAAAGTAGAGACAAATAACATCTATCCTTGAGTATGCAACATGTGTGACTTTTATTTCAGTAGAGCTAACACTAAAAGACAGCCATTAAGTAGATGCTACTCTGAACACAGTGCATTATCATATTTGGACAATGATACTTTTAAAGATATGAGTAGGGTGTTTTATAGTAGGGTTATTTGAGATACGATTTTGATAGCGCCACAAAACAGGCAGGAGTACCAACACACAATGTAATCCTGTGGACGGGGTCGACAGTAAAGTGCATTTTAGCCACCTAAAAGAAAGGCCTCAATTTAAAAAACAGAAACAACTAACTAAAATTATGCATTTGTGAAGCAAAGATGCCAAATATCCACTGGTTCCAGCTTCTCTAATGGGAACAATTACTGCTTTTCTCTCTTTTATATAAATGTAAATTTTATAAATTTGAATTTTGGACTATTGGTTAGACAAATCAAGACATGTAACATTGGACTTTGGGAATGTTTTTGGGGGATTTTTTCACTATTTTATAGCAAAAATAATTATGTCAATTAATTGAGAAAATAATCTTCTTCATAAAACATTTGGTATTGGTTATTGTCTGCACTGGCTTTTGCTAGTGCACTACTGCACGTAGTGGCACATTGCTAATTAACAATTTTGTGTTTGAATTAATGCCCTTTACATTCACCAAGAATGTGTGTAGTGTCAACTATATGCTTGGATGTACTCATAGCCTACTCATGCAGCAAAAGCAGACTAGTCTCCTAAAAATGACATCCCAGTTTATGGAACGGCATGGTCAAGTATATTTTGAGGGAACATGTTTTCTAATGGATTACATTTGTTTTGATGAATCACAAATCTGTTTCTAATCAAAATCCATGTAAGTCTAAGTAGGGAGGAGGATGGCATGGATAGGTGGGTCGACACAGGACAGGAGACCAAGTGTGTGTGTGTGTGTGTGTGGAGATTTTCCTGTGATTTGATTGAAGAAATCTTACAAAGTGGATGTGCTATGAATCCACTTTTATATCAGCTAGGTGAACTCCATGCCACCGATGCTACGTCACATACCTTGTTAGCAGTTAGAAAAACACACAACCTGTTTGTGCAGATGGATGTGTGTGAGTGAGTCTGTGCCAGTGTGTGTTTGGTTCATGGAGAAGGTCACAGACAAGTATGTGACTCATTATGAGGAAAAGGAGTCCTCACAACATAGAGATGAGACCCTTACATAAGATGGGCTTGGAGGGGAAAATGGACATGTACTGAGTGAAAAATAGAATCTATTAAAGAAACAGGAAATGATTATTTTATCGCTATATTAAAGTGGCTTTAATTTCCTTGATGCTGGCGGTACGTGACCTGTGAGGTGTTGACTGCTGAAAAATAAGTTGAACATAAAAACATATGCACTTACATTTGTGAGAGAGGAGATGATCAAAAGATTCTGACCATCGGACAACCTCATCCGTTGATACTCTGATGGAGAGGAAGACAAAGGAGAAATGCTTACCAACCGCTGTGCTTTCATGCATTTTTAACATAATATGGTACTGTATGCATCTTTGAAGGGCAGTCGAGTTTGATGTATAATTTATCCCCTGCCCACAGCGCTTCTTCCGTTTAAGGCTGTCAAGTAATTGTAATATCTGGTTCCCTTTACAGAGTGATGACAGGAGGGAAGAGAGGAGATAGAGGAACAGCCCTAATGCTCTTTTATGTAATGCTGAAATCATGATGGGATGACTATCTCTTGGATATTAAACGGGTACATTAAAATATTGTACTCCTCCATCTTTGTAGATGGTATCTGGAACATTTGGCTATTTAAGAAACAAATTGTCATAAATGTAGAAGTTCAATAACAATATAATGGAAATGAATGCACTGATGTGCTGGCAAATCTAAAAAAAAATCATGAGGTATTAATATACCAACCATGTTATGAAATATTTGCAATTTAAAGGTGCTAAATGCGAGTTTGGGGGCATTTATATTGCCCCTGCATGGCTCTCAACTCATGGTGTTAACAACATGAACAATGGAAACAACGTCAACACTGCTGGCAGAAAGACAGCCTTTACTGCAAGAATTTGAGATTTATTTCATAACATTTTCAAACTTTGAAGGCCAAGTGTGGCATCTAGAGAGTTATTTAACACAGTAGAAGCTTGGGTTTTAATTTGTTAAGGGTTTTCAGGTTTGTTTGTTTTTTTTTTTTTTTGGCATGACTCACTTGAGACACCTGGCAGTGGTTTCGTGGGCTGGAGGCAGGAACTCGGAGAAGTCGCTGTAGGAGTCAGATTTGTTGGACAGGCAGCCTAGTCTGGTCTTCATGGTGCTGAACCTGCTGAAGAAAAAAAAAAAAAAAACTTTGACAAAGGCAGACAAGTGGGTGCATGGATATGTTTGTCGCTACAAAAAAATCTATTATTCCATTCCACTGACAAGATTGTGACCAGTAACTCGTAGGTGTGTATAGGGTGTATGGCTGTGGAAAGTGCAACCCAAACACAGGTGGGACCATCAGCAAGAAAATTCTGTCTTGAATATACGGAGCTACATGAAAGTTACCCCAAAGCACAACTGGGAAATAGCAACTATGCTCAGTAAATGTGATAGTGTTATAAGTGCTTGTATTCAACCAAATGACTTATAACTTTAAATTGCATATCAGCTCACTACCATCAAGAACACCGCCGTCACATTTGAACTGTTGCTAAGGTGGCTAATTATATGTTTTAGCTTTATGTAGTTGGGCTGTCCCTTCAGATATTTAGCCTATGTATATGTTGTTAAATGTTGTTGGGAGCCCTGATGAATAAACTGATTGTAAGAAATAAGATGCAGAGAGATAAGGCCAACTGACTGGACAGGACTGGACTGGATATAGACGACAGGTGCGACTCCATATGCAAAAAGCTGATTCAGTGTAGCTCTGCCTATCATTGTACTAGGACACTGCCCGCCTACAGCTAGTATTATCAAAGAGGATATATAATAAAAAAAAAATTACTAGTTGGGATTATTTATTTGTTGGCTATGGACAATAGACAATTAGATTTTTTGTGGTCAGCGTGTTTGCAAGAAAGGGGCTATGAATGACACGATAATGTGCAAGGCATTTGGCATGCAATAAGTACACCTTTCTTGTTTTTTGCATGTCATTTGGATGCCATGTACTCTGTACTGATTGTCATGCAACCACTACAACCACTATAAATATGCTACATACAAAGTAGTGATGTAGAATGAAAAGGGCAAAAGACCGATCCAACAAACACAGGACTTTAAACCAGGAGATTGGTGTTTTGTTTTGTGAGTTATGTTAGTGACGTTTGCCTTGTATTTTTTTAGTGACATTTGTGACATGTTTTCTGAACTTATGTTAAATTGTTACCACTGTTTCCTAAACCTAACTGTGGACGTTAGTGTCGTTGTGTTGCATGGCGTATGAATGACACGCAAAGAAACTAAAATGCATCCTCATCACACATGGAGTGTCTTTGTAATGTCATATTTATACGCCTTCCCATGAGATTGGGTTGTAGTGATAGCTTGTACCATATCCCCATCTCTCATCACAATCTGTCCCAATTTTTTTGTACTATGCTGCTGTCATGTACTATTTGTCAATCTCCTCCCTTAGGACACTTTGGTCACTCCAGATGGGGCACGGCTGTAAAGATGTTCCATCAAAGGCCAAAAATTTGTGTAAATAATGTCTTTTTCATTGGAAACATTAATGAAAACCATCGGATGGAGAGACAGATCAGTCTTAATATATTCAGGTAAAATCCTCCAAGCTTCACTCTTGAAACAAAAAGGCCAAACAGCAACACAATAAACAATAAATTCACCATTCAATGGGAGTTCTGTGCAGGAGTATATTCTTGCCTTTGTTTTGATTAAAGCTAAATAAACAAGGAAAAAAAAAAGTGTTAACAGCAGCACATATATGGACGTGTCAATATTCTCATATAACACTCCTCCAGAAAGTGAATGATAATAAGAAAGCAGTTTTCTCCAAAATGATCATGTATTCCTTTAATAGAGCATTGAGTGCATTTATTCGTGAAACCTCAAACAAGGTACTTCAAGAGGAGGCTTTATTTGTGTTAAACCTTAATAAGAGAACTCTACAACCTGGAAATGTCTGCTTATTTTGTAGCAATGCTACATTTACATGATGCTTGGCTTTTACATACATACAGTATATATTCAAACTTTGTTTAATTATCTCATTGAGATCAAGATCTCTTTTGAAAAACAACAAGCATAGCTAGACAAAACAAAAAGACAAATACATGCAACAAAAGAACATGACATACAAAGAACACAGGCAGACAAAACAAAAAGCACATATTGTACAGTGTCAGCAACAATCCACATAAATAGATTTGAAGTTAAACCTGTAAAATTGGCCAGTGGGATGCATTTAAGTTGTAAAATCCTCTATAATTCATTTCATTTATAAGGTGCAAAGTACTGGAAGGCATTCTTTCCATGATCAGTCACAGTTGTGAGATCTGCTCTGTGAGCAGCTATTTTATACGTGAAAAGAAAAATGTTAAACTGAGGACCTGCATAGATAAAATGATAGAATCTAGTTTCTCTTCTTGTCACTACTTTTTCATATAGTACAGGGTGATGAGGCAACATGTTCTCATCCCAACTTGTCACTTTAGGATTAAGCAGCAAAACCACTGTAGTTAGGTTTAGGGAAGAACCACATGGTTGGGGTTAAAGCTACATTTTTACAGTGAAAATGACACTGAATGTCCTGGAATTGGGACATGAGTGAACTGATTGAAATGTAAGAGGGAAACTTAAAGTTTGGGACACAAACAGTGGTTTCCTTGGTGAAAGCCTTGTGTTTGTTGGACCCATCCAGCACAATGATAAACTGTCAAGCTGTTTTAAAGTAGAGTGAGCAGCATGAGAGTAAAGGATATCATAATAGTCAAGGGAAGACATGATGGTTGACTGTATCATCAGAAACACGATTCATAAGAAACCCATTTTTCTCTTTAGTTTTCTGACAGATCCATTATGTAAAAGTCTCCAGAGTGACCCTGAATGCCATCTGTTTTCACCCATCTGTCCTTCCATTCAGAGAATTTGCCCAAACACCTTAAAAAGCCCCTATTGTATAAGTATTCCTCTTTCATATTCCTGTTTGTTTGTATTGTTTTGATGCTTGGACCTTGAATTGGGAACATTGCATGAAATGTACTGTTCATTAGCCACCTGAAAGCTAGATTAGATTAGATTAAGACTTCCACCGCATGAATGCCAAGCCTCTTTAAAATTTCACTTTGTGCCCTCTGTCTACCTCTGACAGGTTGTTTTCAGGTATTGTGTGAATGGGTGTGTGAGACAGAATGTGCATTTGTGTGTTGGTTGGACTAATATATCACTTTTCTGATATGATATTGCCTTTAAATTGGAGGGTTAGTGTGAGCAGTGGAGGGTAAGTATATGAATCAGAGAACACAAGGAAAAAAAAAACACAACCTCAGTGAAACCTGCTACACTCTTCATTGAGGAGCATTTGCTTGGGTTTTAGTGGCGAGTTAATGATGTACATGCTCTTTCAGAAGCTTTTCTCACAAGCCAAGAATAAATGAAAACACTGTGTTTGCAGGTTGTTTCAAAGGCACTGTAGATCTGATGCTGTCTGTCCCAGAAACACCAGTGTTATGTATTAGGTGTTATATATATGCACTGGACTGGAAAGATAGCTTGCGTGTCATCAGTGTGAGTCATAATCTCAAGGTGCACCTCATTTGTTAAAGTGGAGTTATTTTCAGCGTGGACTGAAAAAATAATGGAGCAGACTATGTATAGACTATGAATTTCAAGTCGATTTATCTATAGACTTAAGGTGGAAGGTTATAAAAGAGTGTTATTGGGTTGACTTTCTCACACAATGACGGCAATAATGCCAACAACTTTAAACACTTACAATAATTCAGGATGCATCACTGTTATTAAAGCCTATGCAGCCAGGCAGGCTGAAAAAAAGTAAAATTAAGGACAAAATGCACACAAAAGCTAATAGAGCCACACAATTCTAATGGGTTCTTCCTCTGAAGAGCATGAATGTGCTCACGGAACAGACATGGAACCTATAACATACTGTGTACAAGTGACATTTCCTCTAACACCAAGGATGGTGTTGGGGAAAAGATAAGCCTGTCACTAAAATTAGAATTTGAATACATCCTCTGAGGAACATGAATTTCCTCAGCAAATTTCATGGCATTCAGCTGACAACTGGACAACTCCGTCTACTGAGGTAGATTTTTGTTTTGTCAATTAAGAGTCATCCTCCTACTTTCAGTTCTTTTACATCAAGGCTTAAAGGTGCAGTGTGTAGGATCTGGCAGCATCTAGTGGTGTGGGTGCAAATTGCAACCAAGTACCCTGCACTCACTCCTCCCTTTCCAAGACTGAGGTAACGTGAACCACCGAGTGCAACACTGTGGTAACACCATTCACCTCACGCAAAGGCGATCATCCCCATAATAACACTACTTCAGGCACTATGGGAGTCAGGCGGCATACATTACCACACAGTTTCACAAGCGTGTTGTATGGTGGACTTCACGTAACATAAAAAAAACAAAGACTCTGAAAAGGACCCTATGACGATATATGAAGGGTTCATTCTAAGCTAACGAATACACAATTCTTGATTCAAGATGATTATACACAAATGAAAACATGGCTATGGCTATGAATATTATATTCCACTTCTGCTAGATCCCCTGAAATGCTACACACTTCCTTTTGCCACTGCCTTTTTATTAATTAAATTTGGGTCCCTTCATTCATTTCTTGCATGGCACTATACTTTTTATCTTCTGTTTGATCTGTTTAAGCATTTTACTCTTTTTAAATTTGTCTATTTATGTTGGCTTGATGTTTTATGTTTTTTTTTATGTAAACCAATTTCAATTGCCTTCTTGCTGAAAAATGTGGAATAAATAAACTTGGCTCGCCATCCCCGTGTTGATGGCTTCATCTCAGTCAAATTCCACCTCCAAGTTATGGTTTATAAGCTCCTCTTCCTTCACACTGTGCCATTGTGTGGGTTTCCCCATTCATGGATTGGATAATTAGACAGAGCAATAATAAGTAAAAATTAGAGGTTATTTCACACAGATTGTATATACATCAACATGCTGCCAGACTGCAATTAATGCTTTGAATTCCATGTAAACAAATCTGGCCCTGAATTTTTATGTGGCATAAACACACGCAAATTCAACAGATAAATATTGGCACATTGGACAGCAGCTTTGATACACTAATATTGGAAGTTGACAATTTATTATGGTCAAATTTTATGTGTCAGCATGTGCCTTTTCAGTAGATAAAGGTCATCTAGTGAAGCTGATGACGAGAGACATGGACATATTGATAAGTCTGTTTGGTGTGAGCCAAACCGTCAATAACATAACAGACCTCCTTCCTCCTCTTGTTACAGTATGCTTGACTCTCTAGACAAATTGGTATCCCTCTGACTGTTGTGAGCTGCATTCTTCGTCGGCAGCATGATGCAGACACGTGCTGTTGCTGAGCTATTTATAAAAATCCCTGACAAATCCATGTAGTCAGGAGGAAGCAGTGCATGTTGTATTCAGCCATGCAGCGAGGCCAGCTCCTGGAGGAAAGAGGCTAAAAACAGCAACGGCACTTTAACGCCCCAGATATACACAAATATACGCCTCATGAATCTAACAGTACAAGCAACATCCGCTAGACCAGATGTCTGTTGGGCTTGGTGGATTGATGTTACCTAACGTGGTGCAATGCAGGCTTTCAATTTTTCCTCCATTTCCTCATTTCTAGGTGATGACAAGACACCCAGCAGGTGTAATATTAGCTGACAAGGTGCAAAGTCATTATGAATAACGTTAATAATTATGAGATTAGAATAATCTAAAAATTGCATAAAATGTGCTTGATGCACATACTATACATATACTATACAGTGTGACAAGCATGATAACATATGCATGGATGCTCATAGTGCTCATATCCGCACTGACGTTAGCACTGACGTTAAAGGCCACGTGTGTCTCATGCCATCTTTCAAGTTAAAAGAAGAACATCTTAAGGACAGGTCACATCTCTGCTCTTACTCCTGCTGAGAGCAAGTAAAAATAGCAACCTGTCAAGCTAAATTCTTGGACGGTTTTGGTTGCTCCCAATTATAGCAGATCACGTTTTTGTCTTAAATCTGGGACAATCTTCCAACATGTGGCATGCTGTTTTTATATAGCACTGTGTTCTGTTAAAGGTGCAGTGAGTTAGGATCTGGCAACATCTAGCGGTGAGGTTTCAGATTGCAATCAGCTGAAACTTCTCCCTATCTAGAGAGAACCAGTTGTTGTCATTTGGAGAAGAGGAGAACCAGAGCATATAGAGTGTGTAGGAAGTGAGTGGTGGTGAATGTGAGAGCGAATAAGTGAACTAGTGGAGCACAAGTTAGTTTGTGCAGAAACAAATGCTGCAGCTCCTCAAGGCCGACAGAGCTGAGTGGAGTGACAGGGGTTAACTCCGAAGCGATTAACGTTATCAACAACGGTCCAAGCAGGAAAAGTTAACAGCATTTGGTTTCTCTGTCACAGACGACTGTAAAAACATGGTGTCTGGCTCCGTGAAGAGGACCCGCTCCCTATGTCGATATAAACGGCTCATTCTAAGGTTTCAAAAACAAAACAATTTGTGTTTTCAGGTGATTAGACACTAAAGAAAACATGCTTATTAATATTATATTCTGTTCCTGCCAATAGATCCCCCAAAATGTTACTCACCCATGTTACAACTTTTATGTAGTTCTGATAACATTATATCCAAAATTACCCAATTTAGTCCAATAGCGATAATTTAATTTTACATTTGTAATATAGTACACAGAACACCACTGTTACTACTAGTACTAATAGGCATACACTATCACCTAATAAAACAATAGTAATAATAATAGAAAACAAAACATTAATAATGTAATAGCAGTAATCCAGAGAACACACAATATGTGGTAAATGACTTCATGTTTACCATACAGACACGAGAGCTATATTAATCTAAAGTAAATAGGTGTATTTCTCAAACAGTCAAAATATTCCTTTAGGTTTCCTTCAACAGAAATGTTTGCAGAACTTATTGCCTTTAAGTTTCTCTTTCACTTTTACAATACAGTAGGAGCAGCAGGCCCCTAATGACCCACATCTATGGTGCTTATAGCGACTGATAACTCCTACTTCTGTGTCCACTCCAGTTGTTTACAATATCACTGGGGCTGCCCTGCTTTCTCACAGCCTCACTTATTAGGAGCTGCCTCTCACACAACCATTAATTCATTCTTATGCATGAACTTGTTAATTAATTCACTCAGTCACTGTCAGCCACATTGCCCCCTCCACGTCTTCACACACTAAAAAACAGGATCATTTGCTTGTCTTATCTCTGCAGAGCCACTGAACTGTTTCAGACTTTGACACTGTGTGGACTTGTGCAGGGCCTAAAACACTCAACCAAAAGCTACCAAAGGAATCAAGTTCCTCAACGCTAATCAAAAAATGTATAATTCTTTTTGCATAATTTGCTGATACACATATCTCTGAATGGGTCAGTGCTATAAATAATGAAATAATAGATACAAGAAAAGTTACAGGTTGAATATCTATTGTGTTACATAGGGAGAGATTTTAAGAGAAAAGCATTGGCTGACTAACTCTAAAAGATTATTACAGCTGAGGTCAGTGCTGAGCAAGCAACAAGCAGGAATGTTTAAATCCCAGATGACATCTTTCAAATTTTGGTTTAATCTGTCCCAAATGTTTCAAGATGTAATCACATTAATCATCTCATTCTCACTCTCTATTCATTCCAAGACACCGATTTAGCTGTTTTTGGGCTAATTAAGATGCACTGTGACTCAGAGGACAAGTTATCCAAGGTGACTGGACAGCAATTCAGTCTTTACAAGTCCAGACTTGTCCCTTTCCTCTCTGCAGCCAAGCTGTCAGATTTGGGACTTGAGTCAGAAGAGCACAACTGTGGTCTTGCACTTGTGTGTGTTTTTGTGTGTGCACACTGCCCCCTTAGCGGAAGCCCGACTGGCCGTGAAGTATGTGTCAGACCATCTGATGTGTTGCCACCATTAGAAACAACAGAAGGAGGAATTATGGCTGATATTGGGGTCTATTTCTGTCTTTGCAGACGCTCGGCCGTGCTGCAGGTAGATTTTAGGACAGGACACATTCTGCCCTGAGGAGCCACTATACTGCTATTCTGATCCAGAAACGCCTGCAGCTACAAACCATTGCATCTCTTAGACTCGTCTCCCTGTGCCCATGTGTTGTTGTCTTGCTAGATAAGCACCCAAGGGCGAAACGTGAGAGCGAACGTTGGTTAAAGTGAAAATGATGAGCCCCTTCTGAAACAACAGATCTTTTCAAAGGGAGTAGATTGGTTTAAATTAGATTTTATACAGCATGTGTGCCAGAGGGCACTGGTCAATGCTGTTTACAGTAAACAGAGGCCTGTTGCATCATGGCTAGCTCAGGAAATGCCTCCAGCAATATACAGTGTAGAGAAAATATGCATTTCCCACACATTAAATAATATTCTTAGAAGAAAACCATGTCAGTTATTTTATTTTAAATTTGCAGTCTACATAATCTTTAAAATGGAAGTCAAAAACACATTTACATAAAACAACAACAACAACAACATGATTAATTACTTCTGTGTGGTACATTTTATCATTCTTTTTGTGTATATGGAGGCATCATTTTACTGCAATATGCGATTGTTCTTTTCCTTTATGAATCATTTCTAAACTCTGTATCGAGACCAGTGCTTCAAACTGAACCACTGATTATCTTTTCATGTTTAATACAAACGCTTGAGTTGTCACCACCGATGGCTCACAGGTACTTGTGGTGAATTAATAAACTGGTGCTATATATAGCCACGGCGGTGAGTAACAGTCACATGTACAGCTGGTCTGACATTGTTGGAGAACCCCGCCAACGTGGCACAGTTGGTAAAAAAAAAAAAAAAAAAAAAAAAAACATCTCGGCTGTTCTTTTCATTGACAGGTCGGACAAGTGATGCAGCAGGCGGACAACCTCATCTTATGGGAAGGTGTATAAATAGCACAACATTATAAAAATATGTCGCCTGAAAAGTCATTTTCACACTATGCAACAAAATTGTGGTCTGAGTCCGGACCCAGAAGCCATCCCACACAGACCCAGACCTCTAGCCAAAACAGGAAGTTATGATTTAAAACCCGACGGGGCACTTCAATTGATGCAGCTTTTGTAGTCTTTACGGTAGCAATTTAGCGGCTGAGGAAACGCACAGACCAGTTACATGCCAGTTAAGCCATCCCACGTGATACTGCTCAGCCAATCAAGTCGGTGCATTCCAGGCGGTGAACACTGCAATAATACAGTGCAGGCATATGAGGAAGTTAGGGGCAAGTTACACATGAAAAGAACGTAGACAGAAAAAGAAAAATAGCGATACAGGTCGAAAAAACAAAGGGAGATTTACAGTACAGATAATTGGGTTGGAGAAAGGGAGAGAAAAACAAGGAACAAATGGCACCCTCCAACAAAAGAAAAGTGGACAGCGAAAATAGAGTATTTAATTTGGAATGGACAGACTCATTTCTTGTTCATACTTCCCACTGGGAGCCCTAAACCAGTGTGTCTCATATGTTCAGAAACTGTTGCACTTATTAAAAGTGCCAATGTGAAATGCCATTAAGAGATCATCAGTTGGGACATAATATTAGAAAACAATAATTGACACAAACATTGGGCAATAATCATGTTCCTTACTATACATCATGTTCCATAAAACTCTGTGGCCCCTCACTCCTCCAGGGGCCTCCTGTGATGGCACTGGAGCAAATTACTCACTTCCAACAGTCTCATGGGTCAACCTGGGATAAAGCTTCCCACGGGCTTTTCAGCACGCAACGCCCTGATACTATTTTCATCTATTTTCTACTCAGAAAGGTACACTCATGTACGGTTAGATTAATGTTACTCCCCCGCCAAGCAGGCCCTCCTCTATCTATTTATTACATATCAACTTAATCTGTGACCAGTTCACAAGCTTCAGCAACGAATTTAATCTCCAAAAGAATAGAAATGCACTGTGCAAGCCTTCCAGGGAGGTGGCACATAATATATCTCTGCAGCCTGTTTGGCAACCAGAAAAAAAAATGCCCATCTGCTCTACAAATATAACTAAATTCATAATTTTATCCTCATGTACACTCATGCTCATCTGGATTAATGTTACTCTCCTGCCTGCAGGTTCAGACCTGCACTGACAAACGAGTAAAAGCTTTTATTAACATTCTTACATGCTTTAACTTAGCATTGTTGTTAACCCAATATGAAATATCAGACATAGTCCCCTCTTTGGGCAAGAGTGAAGTAGCTTGGGGGTTGGAGGTATCTGTAAAAATAATAGTGTTTACAATAATCACTATTGAGATTATAAGCTATTTTTGTCCATCTATCTACCTAAACTCCCATTTTCTACAAGCTTATTCTCAGTCTCTGGTGTGTCCCAGTCAGTTGGCAACTCTGGGGTCTGAAAAGTGAAGCCAATGCAAGTGGCTTAAACTTGTATTCTCTCGAATATCCAGCAGGGGGAGACTCCTCTGGTTGCAAAAAGAAGTCTGATTGTATAGAAGTCTATGAGAAAATGATCCTACTTCTCACGTGATTTATTACTTCAGTAAACATTGTAAACATGAGTTTATGGTCTCAGTCACTAGTTTTAAGTCTTCTTCAATACAGTATGATGTTCATTTTTGTAAATTAGATGCTTTAGGACGTGGCTACCTTGTGATTGACTGTTTGCTATCACAGGGTTGTCTCGCTCACAGTGAGTTTTCAGTTCATGAAAGTTAATTAAAACCTTTTTGGTTGTCTTAAAACATCTGAATTTGGTTGTATGCTCTACTTAGCTATCACTTCTGGTTGCAAAAAAAAACCAAAACAAAAACAATATGGCAACAGCTAAAAACCAAGATGGTGATGGCCAACATGCCAATTCGAGATAAGACCATATGAATTTCCCTTTGTGGGATAATAAAGTTGATCTACCTGTGTACCTACCTGTTAGAAAATTAGAAAGAAATGTAGTCTGTTGGGGTCCATTTTGACAGTCTGGCTTATTTCAATCCCAGATGTGGAGAGCCTCTTATGCAATATACAGTAGATAGTACAGTAGCCTAAGCAGCTGATTTGGTAACAGCCAGAGAGTAGAAACTTTTGTCATGTGAACTGTGTCAGATGCATAGGTTGTCAGGTTATGTTGTCTCCACAAACTCCTCAATTGTCCACTATGTTTACCGGCCAATCACTGCCATTGTCTGTTTGCTGTTTGTTGGTGGGCAGGATGTATAATAATTATCTGTGGGTTTCATTTGAGCCATTGTTAATAAAAGATTTAAAAAATGATCGTTGCAGCTTTAACTTTAAGAGTTAACTAAAATCAACCACAATCAACGGTGAAATGATCAGCTCTCATTCAGTGTGTTTATAGAAACCCAATCAGCTCTTCACAGTTACTGCCATGATATGCCATACCTCTTGAAATCTTTAGATTCTGTTTGCAAAACCTGCTTTGCATATTTGCTTTCACCTCAGGCAAATTTCAAAACTGACTATGCTTGGAGCTCTTCTTACTCACCCTAGAGGCAAAGGGAGGGAAGACTTCCCTATCTGTGGCCAAGTATTTGACTCAGAGCTATGTCAAATTACACTCAAATTAATCTGCCTGTCACTGGTCTGGACAGGACTATTAAAGGCACAAGCATGCCGGGGGTGTTCAGGATGATAAGGGCACACCACTGACATTGGCATTAGCTTAATTTCAGAATATTTTGCTCAGTGATAAAATTTGAGTTTGTTGGTACCGTAGGCTAAAGCCGAACATGATGTAATGTGAATGGACTGAATGCACTTTCATGTGGTTCTTGTTTGGGGCAGTGTTAGGATGAGGATTATTACAAATTATTTGTTGGGGTTTGCTAACAAGCTATAACTATCCAGCACAGTCAGGAGGAGAAATATACATGCATACCGTAGACTTTTATGTTGCATCAAAGTTTACAGAAGAGTGATTGGAGCCCAGAAGTCAATAGTCAATTCAATGGTTAAGTCAAGAAAAGCAAAACAGCAGTCATGTGTGCGACATTTGCAATGGATTAGCGCATCCATCCAGTCACCCCTCACCACCACGTGTATAAAACCCAGTGATGCAGGTGTACAGTATTCATATTTCTTTTTTTGGACATGCGCTTTGTTCCTCTCAGCTTTAACTGCTCAGTGCTACAGACTAAGCGCATGTCTCTAACTGCTCATCCTGCCTTACGTAATCAGTTTGTACCAGGTATTAATTTTGCATTACAGATCCTGAAAGCATTTCTCTTGAGTAGGATTTGATGGTGTTGTCATACAGTATTCAGAAGCAAGCACACGCTGACAACTGAATCACCACATGTGGTGACAATGCTGCTGCACACTGACAGTAGACCTAGAATCACTTAAACAGATTACAACTTGATTTTATCATGCAGATCTTTTAAGATACTTTTATATACCTGCATATGTGATTTCTGCTGTCACCTGAAAAGAGTGTAAGGGGTTTTCAGTGTGATGCTCACAGCATAAAAATCTACATTTAAAAAATCAACAGCAGATTGTCTTACAGAATCTGTGTTCTGGTTACTCTTGATAACCCACATGGCTATCAACAGGTCACTGGATCTTCTGTAGTAGACAAAAGATCCCAGGAATCTGTAAATTAACAAACTTACATTTGTCCTCATTGCATGGAGGCTATAACCTGGCAAGCCAGCTGCTTTGTTACTTAGAACCATATGAGAAGGTGCCCTTTCCCAAAGCACAAGCAGCAGGGCAAGCACTTTCAAAAAATACCACAACTAATATAGACGACTGGATGAACCATCTGCCAGTCAAGCTCTTGTCGAAGCTAATCGGGAGAAGAGTGAAAACATCTTTTCCTCTGAGAAAAGTCTCCAGCGTCGCTCTTTTTTTCTTTTAATGAAGATATAGTCTCTGGTCCTGATATAACTGATACTATTGCAGCATCAACCCAAACTAGCTACCAATAGCTCCCCACAGGATCCTGAAAGGTCCAAATAAAAATGCATTACTTGAAGGCTGCCAGGTTTTGGGCAATTATCATGTGATCTTGCTTGAATCCAGCTGCTGTGTAAGGTAATGACAGCTTAGCTTATACCTCAAAACCTGGGCCAACCTGATCTCCTAAGAATTACATTCATATACAACTACTGTACATCGCCAACATTTGTGGGAAATGTATGGCACCAGATTATGCTTTCCTTTTTGACATTTTCTCTGACAGTTATAGGGCTGACATGCAGAAAAGGTCCCTAGCCTGAACAGAAGTCTAGCACAGCAATGTCACTTGGTTACAATTTAGCAATTTAACAATGCAACATTTATATTAAACATGTCTGCAAACTAGTTATTACCAGCACAACATATTTCTATTGAATGTGTGTGCAAAAAAATCACTATTTTATTTGCTTTTGCCTTAACAATTATATTGGTATGTTTTGGGAAATCAAAGCAGTAAACATAAGACATTTTTGGTAAAAAAAAAAAAAAAAAAATTGCTTATTGGAAAACTGGTGAGGAGATTGATACCACTCTTCAACATGTTCTCATCCCAACTTGTCACATTCCACTGCTTTGTCATGCCCTTTACTTGTGTCACGCCGCTCGACCATCCAACCCATTATAGTTTCCCTTGCTGTGACTTTAGGATTAGTCAACAAAACCACTACAGTTACATAGGTTTAGGAAAGAACTACTGTGAAGATGACACTGAACGTTGTGAACATGGGACACAAATGAACAGCTGATTGTAATATGATGTATGGGACATGAACAGCGGCCTCCTGGATGAAAGCCTTGTGTTTGTTGGATCCATCCACCTACCCTCGTGCCGGCCCAGTCTGTCTCTTTCCCGTGTTACGTCACCAAATTCCCAACACACTTTCTTGGAGCGTTTACTGTTGCTCCATTAACATTGTAGTTAATGGAATGCTTGGTGCGTCGCATACTGGCGCTAAGGGGTGCCTTGTGCAGTGGTGTTGAATGATGGCCATGACAAAGCCTTCATATTTGACAGACTGGGAATGAGAACGAGCTTCACTCTTATGTTTGATTGGTATATACGAAACAATCACCAATAGTCGCTTCGCATAGCACAAGGACTTGAAGCAGGATTCAACAGCTACCTTGGCGCTGTGCAAAAGTTACAAAATCCTGCTCACTAATTAACACTTCACAAGATATAACAAGTACCATGGTCAAGGGTAGGGTAAGTAGGAGTAGGAGGGTTCAGAAGTGAAACATCTGAATATTATGGAAGGGCTTGGATACACCCCACCTTGAGGTGGTACTTGCGTGGGCTTCAAAGCCCCACTCCATCTTTGATAGCTCTGATGAGTGACATTTACTGGACTGAAAAGCCCACAGAGCTTTCAGCATCAAGGGAGGGAGGATGGAAGGTTGTGAACTGATTTCAAAAAGTGCTCACAGGAAATGGTACTAAAAGCATGCATGAATAAGCAATCCCTTGGGTAGAAATATAGACATGCAGCCAAACAGAGTGTACAAAAACACCCATAACATCAGCTGGATAATAGGTAATATGAGAACACTCTTGCATGCAGCTTGTATTTCTCTCTTCCAATAGTTTAATTACTTTCCAATACATACATGCCAAATCATTCCATCAACAGTGTTTTCACTGACGTAACAAGCTCTTCAAAGCGGCAGATAATAATCAGCCCTGCAGACCATTTAGAAGTACAAAGACCCACATAATGCCCAGAGCTCTATGTCCACAGCAGAATTACATAACACTTTGTCACCCAATAAATGAATATGGATCCTTTACCTTGAGTCTGCTGTGTGCGAGAGATGCTGGGCTCTTTCTCCCCTTCTTATTTATCACTGCCTATCCCCAAACGTGTGTTTTTGGCAGAACGCAGCGTCCGTCTAGCCAATGCTGGTGTGCATTTGCATGAATCTGTACAGCTCAGAACTGAAGATATCTAGTGTTTCTGATGCCAGCGAGTGGGAGCTACACGCGGCATGCTCATTGGTGTGAAATCGTGGGGGGAGAGCAGCCGAGACGGATAGAGGGAGAGGCAGAGGGGGTGGAATCAGAGAGCGATTGAAGGGGGAAGAGAGCTTTGTTCGCACAGGGAAATCTCCAAAGACAAACGCGAGCACATCTGTGATGGATGAGTGCTCTTCAGTGATGTTGTGGTTGGAGAGATGGAGATGCTAATGTGTGGTAAGAGGAAAGGAACTTGGAGTGGATGTGGAGGTCTGGAATAAGGCTGTTGAAGGTTTGAGCTTTGGAGAGAGATTCTACCTCAAAACGTCAACGGGGAAGTAAAATGAATAAAAACACATTTTCTTTTGTTTTGTCCTGAAATAACTATCACGTGACTTTCATTTTTGACAATTTTGAAAATGACAGAAGTCATCTATCAAGCAAAAATGCAAAACAATTGTTGGTTTCAGCTTCACAAATGTGATGATTTTCTACTTTCTTTTCCCCAAAAAATTATAGTAGTATATTTCCACTCTTAAGTGGGCAAAACAAGCTATATGAAGATGTTTACAAATTATGGTCATTTTTCACTGTTTTCTTATACTTTGTAAACTAAACTCTTGACTGGAAAGTTAATTTACACTTTATTTGACATATTAAATCATGGAGATAATTGTTTGAATATGTGATATATAAAAAGGAAGGGAAGCAGGATGAGTGGATGAAGACTAGAAAGCAAAGTTCATTAAGACTAAGTATTCCACAGATTATACCATGTGTGCATCTGTGCACAGAGAGATGTTACGTAACACAGCATCTACAGTGTGCACAAGCAAACTAGCACTCAGAAGGTACCATGAAAATAATAACACTGATGTCCTTTCAAGAGCAAGCAATTACTTTCTTTCACAGTATCTGTTAATGTTAGGTGATTTAATAAATATTGCGTATGCACAAATTCAAAGCATGCAGGAATTCCAAACTTGCTGTTATTTATTTATAAACCTATGGAAAATGATATGCGACAAGCATTAAAGTGCATACTGCAGGATGAAGAGAGAGTGCATTAATCTTATTGCAATCTGAAGAGGAAGATATGATCTGCAAGGAGCTGAGAGTGTGGAGGAGGCGGCCTGGCAGAGGACAGATAATTCTTGCCACTGAACAGACAACCGAGTGTTACATAAAATCACTCACACGCATACTAACACACAACTGTGCAAAAGCACTGCCTACACACACACATGCTCTAAATCTCCATCCTTCTGTCTCTCTCTCCCCCTCAGTTTCAGACATGCACATTTACATAGTTTATAAGGGTGAGGTGAGAATGTAAATTTATTTTACAGTTTGAGCAATTAATGCAATAATTTTATTGGTAAAGTAAATCAAAGAACTTAATCTAAGGAAAAGAAATAATCAAAGACAAGCGCCAAAATCTGCATGTACAGTATAGTCTTTTAATGTATTAGTTTAATAATAACAAGAATGCCCATTACATGACATACTTCTACTCACAGTTCCTATACTGGATACACATTGGCATGCATAGGTGTGCATATGCAGGTTTTATTTCCATCTCTGCATAGCTGGATAATTGCAGCATATTCGTTTTCCTACAAATGGCCAGCAAAAAGAATGATCTGTGCAGCTGCGCCAGCCCCTGCAGTGTTTAGGAAACAAAACTATTTGGTTCGGTTTAGGAAAAGATTGTGGTTTGGGTTAAAATAACTATGGAAATGATGTTACTTATGTATGAAAGTTACTTAACAAATGAGTAAAAGTTGATGTCTGATCACAAACAGTGGCCTGGTGGGTTAAAGTCTGGTGGTTTTAGCCCCACCCATCCACTCTGACCTTCTCCATATGCAGATGTCACTATGTCTCCTGTCCTGGCTCACAGTTACTGGATTACATACAAATCGATTACGTGGGTTATATAGAAATTATAGTACATTACTTTTTGTAGGTATAGCTATGGACAGTGTATGAAAACAGCCTGCCAATTGCTGTGTAATGTGGCTGCGATCACCTGTTTAAAAAATTTCTGAAATTTTCCGACATTTTTGGGCAATTTGAGGACAAGTACCTTGTTTAGAGCATCCTGAGGTGAAGCTAGTGGGCTTACTTTCTTGCTATGTTGGCAATGATAAAACTTAAATTTTATTCTGGAATAGAATAGCTACAGTGATATAGAGATCTGATATGAATAATGACTCTTATCACTTTCAGCACAAAGTGAATGCAACACACTACATGTCAAGAATTCAGGGTTACACACACAAATTATTTTAAAGGGTTTTACAGGTCCTGAATAGTCATGGTTCATCTGACCAAAAGTTTCTTATGAAGTTAAATGCCATCAATTGAAATATTTAAACAAGCGATTTAAGAATCAAGACAAGGCGTGGAAAAAAAAATGGTTTGTTGCACTTCTGGTCAGGAGAAAAGCAGCTAAAGCCACATTTCTTAATTCTCCTCTTCCGGTCGCTCCTGGCAATGATGACAAATGTATCCGCTGAATCACCCATTTACAAAAGGCAAATGTCTTTGTCATGAAATTTCACAGCTGAGAAAAGAAATTGCGCCGTTGGCATGATCATTTTTTTGTTTTTATGTCATCCAGCAGTCAAAGAGCAGAAACTCAAACTATGAGTATTTCAAAGCCCTTTTCAAACACGAGGACACAAGCCACAAAAGGAGAGTGATGAAAAATGTTCACCCACATAGGTGACCGGGGATGTGTGACCTTCATGATGCTGCAGCTGCTTGTATCATAGCTTTCCCAGTCAGATGCTGTCTTTATCTCTTTCAGTCTCTCTGGGTGACTAATCAGAAATCCACCGGAAGCGAACATTTCACACACTTTTTTCATTTAGTGATTAGTCTTTCACATTTCTCCCAGCTCTGTTTGGAATTTCACACTTTTCAAATGCCACTTTCTTAAGATCCGGAGATTAGACCTATAAGGAGGAACATCTTATCATTTCTGGTTTCCTGTTGATCAACCCTTCCACAACTTTATCAAATTTTAGTCATGCCAGCAGCATGCGTATCTTTTAGTCAGTCCACCACTTTGGTCCAGACTGATGTCTCTTAACAACAATTGGATAGATTGCCATGAAATTTTGTACAGGCATTCATGGTTTCCAGAGAATGAAACCTATTGGCTAATAGTTAGCCCCTAACTTTTTCTCTAGCGCCACCATCAGCTCAATTTCTTTGACCAATACCTTGGTTCATGACCAAATACTTGCAAAGCAAATGACATTCCATTTGCCATTATATTAAAATAACCTAATGACATATTTTCAAATATTGTGTCCTCACACCAATTTCCCCAATTTTTTTTTAAATTTTATTTGTTTTAATTTATTATTTTATTATTTTATCATGTCTTAAACACAGGTAGGCATGATAAGGTTTGTGTTTTGCTAAACTGTCTTTTAAGCGTATCGACCAGGTTTTGGAATAAAGAGTTGAAATAAACACCACATTTAATGAAATGTGTTATATGGAGAAAAAAAAAAACATATTTCTAGATTTTTATTTGTATAACTTTTCCAGTGTAAAGGTCACAACCCTGTCTCTCACAAAATGACATCCCCATACAACTAAACTGCATTCTCAATTTCATTTCGAGGGAAATGTATTTTAAACATGCGATTAACATTGTAAATTGAAACAAAACAAAACAATCCACAACATTACTTGGTTAGGTTTAGGCAACAAAACAGGGCTGAACAGGGACAGCACACATCATCAATGTGAGCAAAGATGTCCATATTATCATCTGCAAAGTCTATGAAAACCTGTTTTGTTTGTTTAGCTTGAACTGGTAAGAAATGTTTTACCTCGTGACTTCCAAAAATATAATGTGGTTTCTTTTGACAGCATCAACTTTCCACTGTCACTCACAGAGTCCTGTCTGGGAGATTTATTGGGTACTAAATTTGGCGTTGAATCCCCTGCAACTATGTTCCAGCGTTTCCCCGTCTGATCCCTCATCTTCATTATTATGGCTTACACAACTAAACCATTGTGGCTTACACAAGGAAGAGGCTTACAGAGTTGTTCAAATAGGTTAAGATATATAATAATAACCCTGGTACACATTTGACAGTCCAAAATTATCGTCCCCATGTTTAAGTATCTTCACCCTGTTAGCCTTTGTTGTTTTTTCCCTTTACTCACACTGTGTTTCACACAGATGGCCTTCTTTTAAACCACATGTCTACAACATAATTTGAAGAAATTCAAAAGTTGAGATGTAAAATGATAACTGTTAATAATTTTGGGACAAAGAAGATATAATTGGCTTGGCCTGGCAAACATTTGCACTCAGGTATATGATGTGATAAACAGTTATCTCATCATAGAGGTAAATCATCTTGATATTTTCAAAATGCAGCCTGAATCTATTTTGGCTGGAGTTTACTCTTTTGGGTGTGGGGGACTAACAGGCTGCCACAGAAACTGTGGGTTTTGAGGGGGGATGTTGGCTTCACACACACAGTACATAATGAAACAGATGGGACAAACACCATCCGTGGCCTCCGCCAGAGAGTTTAGGCGGAGGTGACTTTAGAGAGCAAAGGGTATGCAAGAGGGAGAGATGGCTAAGTGTTGGAAATCCTGAAATATTTGCAACTAGGTTGGATGGCGGACTAGCCCAGATGGATCATAATGTATGTTTAGCAGAAACACCAGTGTCACAGATCCCTTCCTTCTGCTGTTCACATGTAGCCTACCAATGAATCATGTGCGTAAACCCACATGCCTGCCATGTGATATTGACAAATAACCTCCCCAATCAGTCTGGCCTGTCACGGAAGACTGTGAAACAGCAACCCCGATTAAGGGCATTCTGTGTTAGCAGGGCCTAGTGATGCACGTGACTGGATTTTTATTACCTGCAACCACCCGTGTGTGTGTGTGTGTCTGATTAAAAGAGAAGAAGGGATGATGGACTATTGTACACATGTTTCTGTAAGTTATTAATAACTTACTTTGCTTTGTCCAAACCTGTGATATTTTCTAGTAGCCTATAAACTTGGCCTGAATCCACCTGACCCATCACAAGTGGGGGTTTGATTGCTGTGATTACGAGGAATACCAAAATACATAGGGATACATTTGAAGGCAGGTAAGTGTAGGCTATTTATTTTACACAAAAAACTTTGTTTTCTAATATCACAGTTATAGTTCACTTTGTCGGTAAATGTGCCCACCTTGACTAAATGCTGCTTCTGTGTACGATACTGAAAACTGATTCAATAGTCATGAACTTTTTTAGACACAATTTACTACTATGGACCATTGACCATCAATTGACCAATTGAAATTGCCCATTAGTCTGTCTACATCTCTGTAGGAGTACTTTCCTCGTGTAAAAGTGAGATTCTCTTACAAACTGTATACCTGAATGGATGTTGTGCCCATTTACTATTTTATTATTATTATTATTCTGTGCAGATGAAACATTATCTATCATAGAATTGAATTATTTATGTTTGTGTATGCGATTTTACACTGTATGGAAATCTGCTGTATGTTTAAATGTAGAGTTGTGAAATGGGAGAGAGAAATCTGCCCCACCTCCCCCACATTCTGTTTAGGTGTGAATTGTTGTGTGTGTGTGTAGGATCTGGAGGAGGAGAAAGGGAGTGAGAAAATACAGCTTCTCTCCAGCAGCCACCACCTCCTTCTCTGCCTGACACCAGGTCAAGATCAAGACCAGCACAAGGGCCTCCACCACAACCATCACCACCAGTCTGGCTAGCAAAGAGGTCCCATGCCACCCGAGCACAAGTAGCTCCCCTGCAGCCACAGTCTGCATCATCTAGACTTTTCTCCATTTCAGTCAGCTTGAAAGTGATATGAATTTAATGTGGAATACATGCAGAGGTGGCCTCGACACTCCCTGCAAAGATGCACCAAAGCACAGCAGAGAATGGGAACTGACGATAATAAAAGCTGAGTGGGGATTTCTGTCCCAGCTTAATCTACTTAGAAAGATCAATGGAGAAGGGAAAAGTCTGAACACTTCTTCAGGATGACTCCTCAGGAGGTTGTCATCTAATTGCGTGTTTGACAGTTTGATCTCCACTTCCTGCTGTCCACATGTCAAAGTGTCCTTGAGCAAGATGCAGTATAACCCCAAATCTCTCCCGATGTTTTAACAGTCCCGTGCATAGCTTGCTGCCATCACTGTGTAAGCCAGCCATTAGGTGATTTTATGTGACATAGTTCTAATTAAAGACAAGACTGAAAAAAATATTATGCACTGATCAAGGACATGTTGGACCTAATATAAAGCCAGTTGAGTGGTTGATGTAATACTTTATCTTCACAGGGTGCTCAGCAGGAGTGATATGCAAACAATAAAATAATAAATAAGAACCACACCTGTAGAGTTACAGTAGTATTGACTCATAGCTACATCAGGGGAAATGCCCAGGTCATTACTGACTGACTGTAAATGAATTTAGATAGAAAGGGAAGTTGCTGAACAGCAATGAAGAAACTGGGGCAGACCTGCATGCCAGTTACACAAATGAAGAGTTGGGAAATAAAGTCTGTATCATATCACATATGAAATAGCTAAATAAAATGAAATACTCCTACTAGCATCTAGCAAGAGTGAAAAAGAGGCATTGTAGCAGCAAACATGTTGGCTGTGTAACAGGTTTGTGTGGGAGGTACAACAGAAAATTCTACAAACTGATTTCTCCTACATGACTATAACTAGACACCAGTGATCACACGGTTACCAAACTGAAACAGTTCTTCCAAAGTCAAAACATTTGGTAATTTCATTTGGTGATATCATTTATTAAAGTGAAGGCCATAAAGGAAAGGCTCTCAATACAGTGTCACAATGAGCCAACTCAAGTGTTTTTATGCATTAAAAAACCATATAAGGAAATCATTTTTCCTTCTAATTACTTTGATGAACTTAGGCTGCATTCACACCAAACTTTTTATGAATTTCTGCCGTGCATTACTCACACATATTTAACTGCAGGATCATTTGTGTTTGTTTACATTGCTTAGAGGAGCTGGACACCTCCATGTCGATACCAATAACGTTTAATCAAGCTGAAATAACCACTACTGCTACTTTGTACATGTTGTAGAAGAAGAAGAAGAAGAAGATATTCCTTTATTAGGATACATGCATTAATGGAGAGATGTCAGAGTGAGGGGGCTGCTCCTGACAGGCGCCTTGCTCAGGGGCACCTCGGCAGTGCCCAAGGGGTAACAAGTGGCACCTCTCTAGCTACCAGTTCACACTCAGTTCTTGGTCCATGTCGGGACTTAAACCGGTGACCCTCCGGTTCCCAAGCCAACTCCCTACAGACTGAGCTACAGTCGCCAGTCCTAGATACATTACAACACCATCGTACCTGGGTTCATAACATCATCTGGAGCTGTATTTACTGTATCTAGCAAGTCACACTCTAGTTTAATACAACTGCTTGAACCCAAAATAAACAGACTTGCTCTGATGATGCAATTGCAATAAACGGATCAAAAGGATGCCAAAATAAACATAATGATGCTAATTTGTAGTCTAAATTCATGCTTTGATAAGATAAGATAAGATATTCCTTTATTTGTCCCACAAGGAGAAATTTGTCAGGTCTGTCCACAAGATGACAAGCAAACTACATTCAAATGCTTGTTTTCTGAATGGAACTCTGGTTTGTCGGTGCCAGGCTAACATTGTAGCTGCTCCATCAACATTATATCATTTAAGGCATAAATATGACACCATGCACACACGGCACAATGCCAATTTCTTGCTCAAGTTGAAATATTTCAACTTGTGTGAATACACAAATGAGTTCACCTGTTGTAAACTTTGCATCTATTTACACCTTTGCATTGACTTCGTATGTATTTGTGCAATGCAAAATGTTTGCTTTGCGTTTGGTGTGAACACAGCATTACAATATACGCACCATCTGGTATTTTCTTCTTTTCTCTTTTTAGACAACATTAAAAAGGTAAATAAAGTAAAGTTTTCGATGCATGCAAACCAAATTAAACCAATGTGAACTGATGTACTATTTTAAGGCTATAAGATAAGATAAGATATTCCTTTATTAGTCCCCCAGTGGGGAAATTTACTTTAAATATGAAAGTTCTGATGACTCATTTTGAACTTTAAGATCTGAAGATTTGTGAACACATATTAACCATTATCACATATAAAATGTTATGTGGTCCATGAGGATTTTAACATGCAAGGGTATGTAAATTCATGTGTCAGCCAAAGTATTAAGAAGCTCATTAATTTTGTCTATCTCCAGTACTTCTCTTTTCATTCAATAAATCCACCCAACTGAGCTGCAGGTTGCTTTCTTTTCTGTCACAACTGAGGGCATTATGACTGTATGACCGAAGCAAACTGCAATAAATCGAGTAGCTCTTTATTTGCTGAGCAGCTGATAGTGTGATACTGCGCAGATGATTGTACGAATCCGCTTCCTTGTTTCCTCTTACAATATTGTATAGACAGTGTTTTCCTCTGATGGAAAGACTGATGATCACAAATAAATAAAGTAAATGTAGATTTATGTGAAAGCTTGAATTCATATGAATCTGCTCCTCCAAATAGCAACAGAAAGAAATCCCGTCTGACAAATTTTTCTTTTTTTTTTTTTTGCAAAAATCAGTTAACTTGACAAATCAGTTCCAAGAATTGATTTTGAGATGCATTATCCCAATAGGCCTTTTTCAGAGAAGACATTTTGACCTGTCACAGCAGGAAAGGCACAAGTGTGAATAATGTTAATGATGGCTAAATTTCATGAAGCTGCTTCAGTTTCAGAGTCTGGTGTCGGGCATGCTGGCGAAGTCAGTGTCACACTGGCTCACTGTGACATTTCTACATGTCAAATGTCTGCTGCTTCCCTAATGTCAAAAGTCTTAGAGGGTCAGTCCCCCCTAAAAAAAAATGTAGTGCTCATTAAAAAAAGATAGATAAAAACACAAGCCACATGTTTGCGTGTCCAAAAAATACACATGTAATACTAAATACATATAAAGCTACACCGGTAGTCAGTAAGTCAGTAGTCAGTAATAATTTTTGTGAATTGGTTGAAGCTGCCTTTTAAGATAAATATTTAAAATAATGTGCTTCCAGATTAAATAGGGTTTAACTTGATGGTTCATTAGGACTCGTAGCTATAGACTGGCAGAGTCACCCATAGGTTTGTGAGGAGCTGTTCAAGCTCAAAGTTGTCAGTCAGCTTCAACAGCTGTTTGTGTCTGAACTGATCAAATCAGAGCAGCAGGATTTTCTCTCTGTAGCCTGTAACCTGTTCAACACACACCTGCACATGAATAACAGCTGAAGTCTGTATTTGTACAATGGACTGCGTCCTACTTAGAGAACCATTTCTACTGGCACAATGCCTTAAAGCAAACAAGACTTAAGAGTTTACAACCATCCTCCCAGTAACAGGGTTAACCCACTGATGAAAATATTTACAATTCCCCCCATCTTTGTTAACATGCTACCATGTGCTGTTTAGCACTAAGCACAAAGTGCAGGTGAGTACTGAGTACAAACCAAAGTGTCTGATAAATTGGAATTGACTGACATTGGCATCCCGAGAGCCATGAAGACATTTCCAACCCCACTGCTACACAGCAGTGACTGATAAATTCAGTCAGTCTCACCTGAGCATGGAACCTACCATCTGCTCAGGTAAGCCCGGGGGTGACTTAAACAGACACTGTCATACAAAGAAAACAATACATTTTGAGAAACAACACAAAAAGTAAAATATAAAAAAATAAAATATAAAAATAGATACTATGGGATATTTAGATACTGTGCATGTTGTTGTTGATAGAAGAAGAAGAAGAAGAAGAAGAAGAAGAAGAAGAAGAAGATATTCCTTTATTAGTCCCACAGTGGGGAAATTCAGTTTTACACTGTGTTGTTCACACAGTACATATACATCTGTCAATGGAGAGATGTCAGAGTGAGGGGGCTGCTCCTGACAAGCGCCCAGAGCAGTTGGGGGTTTGGTGCCTTGCTCAGGGGCACCTCGGCAGTGCCCATGAGGTAAACTGGCACCTCTCCAGCAACCAGTTGGTTCATGGTCCATGGTCCATGGGGGACTTAAACCGGCGTCCTCCACGTCCTAACCCAAGTCCTTACGGACTGAGCTACTGCCGCCCCAAATACCAAAAATTTTGTACTGGGCACACATAAGTGGACACAAATGCCTCAACTAACATAGTGTCACCTGCTTTAGATCTAAATGAGCCTTCCTTCAACCAGATGCACACCTGTATTCACTTTCATTTAACAAGCAGATGAGCTGCAACAGCACAGCAGTAGAAGAAGAAGAAGAAGAAGATGAACCTTTATTAGTCCCACAGTGGGGAAATTCAATTTACACTCTGTTTAACTTATACATGGTACATGCACACAAACACACACACACATGCAGTAATGGAGAGCTGTCAGAGTGAGGGGGCTGCTCCAGACAAGCGCCCCGAGCAGTTGGGGGTTTGGTGCCTTGCTCAGGGGCACCTCGGCAGTGCCCAAGAGGTAAACTGGCACCTCTCCAGCAACCAGTTCACACTCAGTTTTTGGTCCATGTCGGGACTTGAACCGGTGACCCTCCGGTTCCCAAGCCAACTCCCTACAGACTGAGCTACTGCCGCCCCAGTAGAGAAATATCCATGCATTTGTTAACTGATATATTTCCTGACTACACCAAGCCAAACTAATTATTTAACCTGATAATACTGCAATTACATACTCTTAATTTTCCAGCTCTAGTTTTGAGTGGCGAAGATGCTCTGCACTATAGATTTAATAAGAATCTTAATGGCAGCACCAGACAAAACCAAGGGACATGTCATCATCAAGCTATGATCAATTAGCATGAGCAACGCATACAATATGCCAGCTCATTCTGGCTAATAGCTGCCCCCATCATCCATCTCAGAAACTTAATTATTTCACTCTTTTAATTATGAATTATAGGTCAGACGTGTCTACACATTCATCATCTGACCACTTGTGGAGGGTCATTTCCATTATGGTGTCCATGAATGAGGACAGAAGTTGCTTATAGACTAATATAAACATGCAGAACTAGAGCATCGGGTTTAAGCACCACCTGCTGAGAGTCACAGCTCTGCACCGATCATAACAAGGTCACTTTCCAAGGAGGGGGATGATTACGGCACATGTTTAGCCCTACTTCTTTAGCTTTACTTCTGGGAAATAAATATTTATGCAAAGCATGACCCTATAAACATATTCAATGCAAGTGGTTATACAAACACATTAGTAGCCACAGCAGATTGAATCAGATCTTTTGACACAGCTCTAAGCCTCAAAAACAATTGTGTTTGTTACCTGGCAATATCATGTTGCTTAAATATATGCTCCTTACTGCACCTAATATTGCCTCTAACACCAATTCTACTCCTAGTTTATTGTTGATTAAGTGTCTAAACATCAACAGCAATCTGACAAACATTTGGAGGGATCTGGGCTACGCTCCCAGAAAGTGCGCCGAGAGTGCGGTGACATAGTTTAAAGAGTGAAAGAGATGCATGGTTGGTGGAAGGGGAGGTAGATGGGTGCAACAAACACAGGGCTTTTATCCAGGAGACTGCTGTTTGTGTCCCGAGCATCATGTTACAATCAGCTGTTCATTCATGTCCTGTGCACAACATTCTGTGCCATTTTCGCTGTACAAATGTAGTAGTTTTAAGCCCAACCATGTAATTTTTTCCTTAATCTAACTATAGTGGTTTATTGCCTAATCCTAAAGTGACACCAAGGTTAACTGCAGTGGTTTTGATGCTGAAAATGAAGTGACACCATGTGCCATGTGTGATGCCATGGGGTGGGACGAGTTGGGGTGAGAACATGTTTGGATATAATGAGAGCTGTTTGTGCTGGGGAGGCTGTGCAATATTTGTAACAGAGTTTACATAAATTACAGACACTGCTGGACTGGCATACAGGGACATATCGTGATTTTGGGTCAGGCCTTTTTTTATGGTATGGTATTAGTCACTATACATATTGGTACACAAAACTGGTAGATTATCACAATCATGACTAATGGTAGACCATTAGTCATGATTGATTTTGGCTGGGGCTGGTGCAGTTAGCACTCTTGCCTCACAACAAGAGGGTCGCAGCTTCGAATCCAGCTTGGGGCTCTTCTGTGTGGAGTTTGCATTGTTCTCCCCATGTAAGCGTTCTAATTTCAGGATCCCATCATACGTTGTTTCAGGAGGTTAACTAGACCAAGCAGCCTTTTGGTTTCCACTAAGTACTGTATAAAATAATGACACTGGGAGGATGGTGTAGGTTTAAGTTTATTATACAAGTACATATACAACAACAGGACCATGTACAAGCACTGTCACAGGAAAGTTTGTTTTCATTCATAGGCTTCATTGTTTTTCCTTCAATACCTGGTGGGCTGGTCTCGGCTCAAAATGTCCATGTCCAAATTTTGTCCCAGTCCAGCCTTGATTACAGACCTACTGTCAGCGTGATAAGTAGTTTCAATCAGTTTAAAAATGTGTGTGACTTTAGTATTCTTCTTACATGCAAGAAGCAAACATCTCACTGGGGATCAGGCATATTTACACATAAGTGAACACACAACATATATATACACAGAAATTAGATTTCAACTTGTCAGCAATTTTGAAAGACTTCTAAGATGAATAGCTTTAAACAATTGCAACAATTGCTTTAAAACCAAATATTTCTGCATTCAGATTAAACCACCACAGAGCTGCTATGTGGGGTTTTTCGTGTTTTATATTGTGCAGGTAGTGTCCTCTAGTGGCCATATTTAGAGGTTACACTTTCACTATTTCAGTCACAGCAGGTCTGTAGAATTGATGAGTTAATTCCTGCTGATGACAGACTGATTATTCACTCAGTCACAATCACGTTTTGATTGATTGAATACCCTGATATACTTGCACATGTTGCTGCTGCTGCTCTAATAACTGATGACAGTTATGATAAGAAAAATCCTCTTTTTTTGAGGGTCTTCACAGGCGTTAGGCCTCTGGCAGGTTGGTGGCTCTCTCTGCCTCATTACCTCCAGCAGGTCGCTTCATGTGGAGCACAGTATACACACCTCTTACTGTGAACAGCAGGGAAATGGCAGCAAAGTATGAGGCGTAGATCAGGAACTGAAAAGACATGAGAGGATTACTTGCACTGTCGCTTACGACTTACAGTATAAATCAATTAATTAATTCATCCAATCTGTTCTCTTAATTGTCATTCACTTCAAGTACAGTTTCTTATCAATTGTAGTGATATTCTCCAATTTATGACTTACTGTAAAAGCTCCTGATAACCCCAGTTAAATTACTCAGGCTTCTCCTTACAATGCATTTACAATTAAAATATAAAACATATCTAATGTTAAGCTCAAAGCATCTCCTGAACTTAGTGTGTGACTTGTGAGTGCAGTACCTGCGAGGTGATGGTGAGCTGTAGAGACTTGGTGTTGATGACGATGGCAGTGAGGAGACTCTGGAGGATAGTGCCCACAAAACTGTTCATGCCGAATACCAATGCATAGCGCTCAGTTTTCAGTGTCTTGGCTATCTGAAAACTGGAATAGACATACATGCTACTAAAAATGCTAATACATTAACATAAATAAAATTACTACTTATATTAAAATGAAGGACCTAAAACAAAGGACAATCAATGATGAAAAACTAGATTTACCGTCTCACAGCTGCATGCCTCCGCCAACCAGTCAAGTTGCAGTTTACATCCATGTCTGCCCAAAACTTCATCATTTTGTCCTATTATATACTATATTTTTTGTGAAATTGTCATAATTAGCACAAATTCTTGAGTGAAAATGTGTTTTGTGAGGCCACAGTGACTTTTGACCACCAAATTCTAATCAATTCATCCTCAAGTCCAAGTGGATGTTTGTGCCATATGTTATACATCCAGGCGTTCCTGAGATATTGCTTTCACAAAAGTGGGATGGATGTGAGGTCACAGTGACCTCAACCTTTGACCACCAAGAGTCCTTGAGTCCAAGTGGACATTTGTGCCAAATTTCAAGAAATTTGCTCAATGCGTTCCCAAGATATCATGAGAATGGAACGGAAATGAGATAACAGTGACCTTTGACCACCAAATTCAAGATCTGTTCATTCTTCAGTCAAAGTCAGGGGTGTCAAACTAATTTTAGCTCAGGGGCCACGTGAAGGAAAATCTATTCCCAAGTGGGTCGGACCGGTAAAATCATGGCATAATAACTTAAAAATAACGACAACTTCAGATTGTTTTGTTTGTTTTAGTTTGGTCCAAAACAGTACAAGCACATTCGGAAAATGTATACATCACAAATAATCCTCTTGACAAAACTCTTCAAATTAGTTGAAAATTCTGATGAAAAAAAAAGTTCAATTTCAAGAACATGATTCTTCAGTGACTTAGACTTCATCTCAGAGTATCTACAAAGGTATACAACTATAAGCCACAGCCTACCAGGGAGTGAACAAAACACAAACAGCTCTTCTAGGTATCAAATATCTTTTTTATCATTTAAAAATAAAAGCTGTGCATGAACAATTTCAGAGCAGATCAGATGCAAAAAGACTTTGAAGTCTTTCTCCAGTTCACCAAAAATCTGAAAGCGTTGCGCCAACTCCCGTAATAGTCCCGTTATTTTATCTTTGAACCGCCTCATGTCTGCGGCATGTTGGGTTGCGCACACATCTTTCAGACAAGGAAAGACAGCAGTGTCATCACTCACAAATTGTATCTCCTACAATGACAGCTTCAATTTGGATGCACATATGCTGTTATAATAGTGCACCCTTGCAGCATTTTGTTGAAGTCATTCAAGTGCTCTGCTCTGCTCAAAGAAGAAGACGTAATAGGCAGAACGATGAGGCAGCTCCGGGCCAGCTGTCAGGTGTACTAGCTCAGCCCTGGTTAGTTTACTTGCTTAACAGAATTGCTATTGCGCCATTAGAACAGTAGTTTCTTTCACTGAAAAATTGCAGCTGATTCTTATACTTTGCAAAATCATCTCACCGGCTGGATTAAACCCATTTGTGGGCCTGATCTGGCCCACGGGCCGTACTTTTAACACCCCGGGTCAAAGTGGACATTTGTGCCAAATTTTAAAAAAAAATTGCCTCCAGGCATTCCTGAGATATTGCATTTACAAGGATGGGCCGGATGATCCACCCAAAAACATAATGCCTCAAGCAATGACTGTTGCCAGCAAGGAGGCATAAAAAGATAAATCAGAAAAGGATAGACTTTAAAAACTAATGCTGTACTACCTTAATTATAACAAAACTAAGAGTCTATAGCCATACGAGCAGCCCTATGATGATCAACTCAGCAGCAATCATTTTAGTTTAGCTGTATTTCAACTTCAGGGAGCTACCAGAGGAAAAGTTAAGGGATCACCCTAAAAGTCATAAGGATACATCATCTGGAACCATGAATGTCTGGGCTAAATTTGCTGCCAAATGTGGAGATATTTCACCAGATAAGTAAAAACTTTGACCTTTTGGTGACGGAAGATAAAAAGCCAATGGACAAAAGTCATTAGGATCCATCCTCTGCGGACATGGATATCTGTATTTAATTTCATGGCAATAAGTACAAAAATGCCGACATTTCACATAAAAGTGAAAATCAAAAGTCGGGGATCTCTACAGTCAGTAGGATTCATCCTCTGGGAGCCATGATGGCAATTTATCCGATAGTTATTGAAATATTTCTGTTTGGACCATTGTGGTGGGCATTTCAGTGACATTGCCATCCCTAGCTAAAATTGTTTCAAAAAAAGCTCTTCATTTAGTCCACACAGTGTGGATGAGATAGATGTGAGAGTCACAACAGTAAAATAACACAGGCTGGAAACAACCAGAGCAATTCTTTCAACTGTTGGTGTTAGCGGGGCATGTAATTGATTCATGTCATGCTCAGGGTGGAAATCTTTACACAATCCTCAGTATTCAGCATGGCGGGAACCCAAATTACACAAGAATGTGCCATTAAAAAGCTAGACTAACCTGCACGAAGGGTCAGTAAAGCAATTCTGTCGTTAACTGTGCTGGTTAGGATGTGTTTGAAGGTTATAATACTCTCACCACAGAACCATAACAGCCCATAATGGCGAACAAGGCACATTTAGACTTTTTAAAAGCACAAAACATCTTAGTGGCGTCATATATTTAAATTCTACACTCATGCTTGTGTTCACACTGATACACAGTGTTTGTGCTGTGCTTCTGACACATCCATATTGTATCCTTACGTGCAAATGGTGGTGAGCTGCATGTAAACTGTTTTGAAGAGGAAGAAGCATGCGTAGCTGACCCAGATGTTGTCAGTCAGATCCATTAGGAATATAGCCCCAGCGACCAGGAATGTGAATCCCCCCAGGACCACTTCCCCCCACACAGACCACTCCAGAGACACGTGTCCCACAGCAGCTGTGGCTGCAGCTCCTAAAGGAGGACACAATCACTCATTAGAGTCAGTGCATCACGATGGGGGGACGAAGGAGTTCCTGATATTATTGGTCATATTTTTATTTTTTTTTTTTACTCAAGCACATTGTGGGAAAAATAAACTAATACAAGCAGAGCCAATCCCTGCATGCTCCTTTTAATTCCATCAATTGTTAATTTCTTCTGTCAAAGAGCAATTGTGATAGAGATTCACCCCAATACTAAAAAAATAAACTTTCACACAAACACAGTCACCTGGGTGAGAACTTAATTAAAGAACAAAATTAAATAAATAAAATAGATACACAAAAAAACATAATTAAAGAAGATTGTGTAAGGTATAATATAATGGGGGCTTATCTATCACCAAATAGATAAAAAAGAAACATGCTGGCATGGAGGTTGATATTGTTTTACCCTGATGTCAAAAGGTTGTAAAACAGGCAACCTGAATGAACTGGAAAATACAGAAAACGACTGTAACATCATGAATAACGGGCTTATTATGGATTTGCAAGGGGGGACAAAAAGAGCTGAGGTATTGGACACAGACTGTATGGTTTGATTTATTTCAAAATATAAAAGACAAATGGCCCTCATATGAAATGGCTGTTATAGTATTTGTGTATATGTATTGTATGATGCATATTAATATACCATGTTATGTGGTACATGTCATGTTTTGTTTGCCTGGGAACCAAATGAATCTGTTTTATTTGCTCTATTTCTCACTTGTGATTTGGTCTGGCAATGTCAGGCTACTGTTTTGCTGCTTCCTGTCTATAATAAATAACAAAAAACTTCATTCATTCATCACTGATATTAACATATGAAATTTTGTTTCACAGTTCATTCCGCTCAGCAGTATACTTACTAACTGTACTGTACGAACTGTGTCACATAGTCTCTATCTCTACATGAGACTATGGTAATCTTTAGTAACAGGGAAACATATTATGGATGAAATTCCTCTCTGATACTGACGTCCAGCATTAACTAGTTAGACACTGAGCAGGTAACATTCGTTTCATGGTGTTTCTCATTTCAGCCACAGGGTGGCACAGTGCAGCCCTGACACTTCACAAGGTCCCTCTCACATGAGAAGGAGCTATGAGACCTTTATCCCTGTGGATGGATGTCAAGTTGGAGACTCCAGAGAGTGACTCTTTGAAGAAATGGTTAATTTAAGACACTCGTATCCCCCCTTTTCTTCCTCTTTTTATCCTTTGAAATTCCTGCTGGTTGCCATCTCTTTCTCTCACATTACTTGTCAAACCTTTCTTGTAATTGCTGAAGATTGACTAAAAAGTAAGCCTGAGTTAAGTTTAGCGAGGGGAGTGTAAATAGGGAAAGCCGTGATTTCCCAGAGATGTGGATCTATTCACCCAGAGCTCTTTATCCTCTCGAATATAAAGAGTATTTGGATATAATTGCTTCACTCATTTAAATGTGTACATTGCCTTTGAGTCCTTGTCCATTCGTGGTCAATCAGTGCTAACAGCCCAACATGGATACCACTCAGGCTTGTGTGTATTTAAGAAATACTTAATCAATTCCCTTGGCTCTGATTAGCAGAGGGGGGTCAAATGGAGACTAAATAATTAGACCAGTTTCCACCAGCAATGTCAATTGAAGGCTTAGCAAGGTCAGCAGGAGCCAGCTGGAGAGGGATCAATAATGCAGCTGGGCTCTACAGTATGTTCAAACAGCAATAGTTCACGCTTAAATACCAAATTGGTGCTCATATCTCACTTTAATTGGATACTTGGTACATATTCTAGAATTTAACCCATTGTATACGCGACAGCAAGCAGGCTGTTCTCATATAACATTTGTAGTGGTACGTACAAAGTAATGCCCTGTAATTTGTATATATCCCATAAATCAATTTGTATGTAAGCCATGTAATTGTGAACCAGAAAATATCAAGAGCTGCAACCGCTGCCCAGGGAGGATGTCGGGGTAGATGGTAGATCAAACACACCTGTCCAGGAGACCAGTGTTCATGTCCCATGTGAAACCAGAAATCAACGTTGCTTTATTAGTCACGAATTTGCATACTGTAAGTCACTTCCAGTGTTATTTTGACCCGAATCATGATTAACTTAACTAAGTGGTTTTTGTCACAGAACTTTTGTACTTAAGGCCCAGAAATACCAACCCAGCATTAATGAACCTTTGAGTTGCCTCCATTCATCTTGGCCAAAAAGTTGCAGTAGAACACACCACAAAGAAAACATATAACTTAAGATCATATGAACTGTTGTATGTGAAAATGTTGCAGGGAACTTATAGAGATATTGAAAGGTTCACCAAAGTGATTACGATTCATCCACTGGGAACCACACCTACACCATATACCACAGCAATCCATTCAGTAGTTGAATTATTAAAGTCCGGACTAAAGAAGTGGACAGACCAACCAACATCCATAGAGTCATACCGCTTGTGTGGTTAAAAGAAGAATGGTCAAAATCAATGGAGAATATATCCTGATTTTGGCAACAATTGAATCGAAGGCAACTGGACTTAAATTTGTCTCTGAAGAAAAAAGTGGGGACTAGTCAGACTAGTGGGGACTAGTCAGACTGTAGGGTTTGAACTGATGAAGCCACTTGGATAAGGGGCGAAACGTCTTCAGAGACAAATCTAAGTCCAGTTGCCTTCGATTCAATTGTTGCCAGAATGAATATGACCTGAATGAATGAGAACATTCACAGACTATCTGACTGTTATTCCTTAGTATGGTTCAAATTGCAAAAACACTGCATTTTATTTCCCATGATGCAACGCCAGATTTGCCCCTAAATGCCCATGTCTTTTGAACTCCATGACACCAGTTTGTAACATAGGCTTTCTGTTAAAAATGTGTAGTCTTCAGGCCCATATGAGTTAACCCTGATGACATGATTAGCTTCACTGTGACTGTAGTTTTGAAGGTTCAAACACAAGCTAACACTGTTTATGAACTATTTTATAATGTGTGTGGCACAGATAAGGAGAAATATGTGACAACATGCTGTGTTTGGCTTTTCATGCTGATTAGATAACATCATACTGTATGAGAGTTGTATGTGGGGGGAGTAACACTTGCATTTGCACGCTTTAAGCTCTGAGTGTGTGGCCTGAATCTAAATGGAAATATATTTAGCATGACCTTTCATGCCAAATTAAATGGAAAATCTTGGACATCCCTGACCTGGGTAGGGAAATGTCCTGACTGAAACTATGTTTTGCATATATTATCCATTGACTTAAAGGGGACATATCATGAAAACTCACTTTTCAGTACTTGTTACATTTGGATATGTGGATTGCCTACCAAACCACAATCTGTGAAATAAGACAACTCAGTCAGTTTTTTGTGGGCTGCCTGGATTAAAAAACGTGATTCAACTAGTGGACGACTTCCAGGTCTGAGAAGTGAAGCTAGTGCGGAAGTGGTGGTAAACTTGAATTCTTTCTTATGGCTCCTCAGGTTGCAAAAAGACATGTGATTTTTATAGAAGTCTGAGGAAATGACCCCAATTTTCACTTAATTACCTCAGTCAACATTTCAAGTCAACATTTCAAATCTGTGTTTTTTCTTAAATATTTGACCCTTTCACAGTGTGTTTTCAGTTCATGAAAGTTAATTATAGCCTCTTTGGTCACCTAAAAATGTCTTATTTAGCGTTCGATTGTACTTCACACACTCTTGTGTCACCTCTGGTTGCAAAAAAGCCAGCCAAAAACCAGCCAAAAAACAAGATGGCGACAGCCAAAATCCTGATTGCGAGGTTTCAAAAAGGTAGTCCAAACCAACAAACCAATAAGTGGTGTCACGGTGACTACCTCCACTTATATACAGTCTATGGATTCAACAAGCCATTCAGATTTGGCTCCCCTTCCTATGTCATATACAGGTGCATTACAAAATACTGTATATACTGTATGCTTATATATAGCTACATTCACCCTCTGTCTGAAATGTTTGTTTAAAGCCCTGTCTGCTCTGATTGGCTTGCGAGAAAAATATGGTGCAGGTAGTTTTCAAGCCCTGGGCAATACTGTATGACGATTGTATTAAAGTGGAAGTGGAAGTTTAAGCAATGCGATAATGTTTTTGTGATGGTGGCGGTAGGTGGGACAAGTGTTTCTACTATATGTGAGTGACAGAAATGTGATAGGTAATTGCTATTCTTGCCAGGTATGTTTCTTACATTATGACATATGAATGACAACTATACAAGCATCATATTCTATAAGGTGATATTAGTATATGTGAGGGATGGCCATACAATATTTAGATGTAAAGGGTAGCAATGTGATGTGTGTCCTACATGTCCTTACTATTGGATATGTGACTAGCATAAATGTACTATAATACTTGCCTTGGCTGCTGCTATCATTTTGATATATGTAGGAGTAATAATTATACTCAATGTGAACTGTTGTTACGGTGGTAAATGAGTGATAGCAATATGTTGATGTCAGTGCTTACCCTGTGAATGTTTAAAGTGTAAATGATAAGTAATTACTGCTAGAGACCAAGATAAATAGCAGAGTTGGAGTGTCCTATAAATCCTTCTCCTTGAAAATCATACTTTATAAACAATATAACTGAACATAACTCAGTTTGTTCTGCATACGCATTGTTTTATCTTAATCCTAATGAGGTACTAAAAAATGTTGCTTTCAAGCTCCAGGACATAGAGTACAGTTATTAATAAGCTGAATATGAAAATAGTAAATTATGTTGTGCTTTTCTGCCATATTTTATCATGCTGGTGATCCATATTCATATTCTCCCTATCGGTTTCCACCAGGTTTTTTCCTCAGGGATGTTTTCTAAGAGTGGAACAGAGGAGAATACAACAGGAATCTTTGGGGAAATATCAGACATTGGGCCCTACAGCTTGACTGCATGTTGGGCAGAACCATTTACAAGTGAAAAGCATACAGCTGGATGTGGTTTACACAGAGTAATTGCCTTTGGCTTCTGGGGAATACAGGAATGTATCAGTACTATAATCAATAAAAGTGTACTGGCTGGATGGCAGCAGCTGCTATACCCATCTGGGGACGAGAGCAGGCAATTAAATAGTCTAATTAATGCTGCTGGTATTGTCTGCTGTGCTTTGGAGGTTGTAAAATATTGATAATAGAAAGGGATTGTGTTTTCTTTCTGCCTATTTATTCAATTATTTTTTTGTAGCAGAATGTATACAACAGCCATAAGCTTTAATGAAAATGTCTGGAAAACAAAATCCTCCAACCAGCTCGAATGCTTAATAATTAATACATTATGTCTCATTTATTTAATCCGCACAAAAACCGAAGAATGAAAACATCGAGTTGCAGATTTACAGAGCGTTACGGGATGTGCCGGGCCAGCCCAGTCACCCGGTAGTTTGTAAAATAGTCATAAATTCAATGTATTGATTCGTGTACATAGACAAGAATTTCACTTTTTTCCATATGGTCAGCACAAAATCAGTTTGTATGTCATCAACATATTTGTGAACTAGGAAGTACAATGAGTGGTGAACACCACAAAGGGTTGATGTCAGGGTGGATGGGTGGGTCAAAAAAACAGCTCACATGTCAAAGTTGATGAGTCACGTACTTCCGTACTTAATTTAAAGCACTTCCGGGGTTTATTTTAACCCAAACCTTAGAATTTGTTGCCTAAGCCTAACCAAGTCAAACTATTCCTAAACCTATGTAGTTTTATTTTAAAAAGACTGCTACGGTAATTGACACGTCACGTGTTGCTTGACATTCGTAGGAAAACACAAAAAATGTTGTAGAAAAGGGAAAGTCACGTCTATGCACACAAATCAAATAGATTATATTTCGTGACTATTTCACGAACTGCCGTGAGACTGTTTTGGCTGGCTGTTTCTTTGCAAGGAGCAGAAACTTCCTGAAGTCTTGTCATCATTGTCAGATTGTCAGGCATCAGATGATGCATTACCATGTAAGCAGAATTTTAATGTTGAAGCAGGTTGAAGTGGTGCTAATAATGCTGCATTAGTTACCTGACAACGTGCTGAAGCCGTCCACCGCTCCATTGTAGGCTGTGAAGTTGTGGGGCTGAATATACACCCAGAGCAGCTGGACATACCCCACAACCTGGTAAAAGCCGCATTTCCCTGTAGCTGACCATATGCAGAAGAAGAGCACAGCCACAGAGGAATAACATCTCTTACAGTCTGACGCAAGCCTTCTGAACATCCTCCTAACATGCTTAGCAGCCGTCATGAAAATGTCTTGGCTTTCAGAGTAATGACTGTCTTCGCTTGAGCTTCCCTGTTGTGCAGAATGTGTGCCCTTAAAATATAAACTAGTTTTAGGCATGGGCAGGAAAAAGGTGGATATCAGAGCCACAGAGACAGAGATGAGAGTCACAAAAGCTAAGCAATACAAGGACACCCCAACCACAGACAAGAGCAGCTGGCCGAGCAGAGCGCCCACAGCGTAGCCCAGCAGTATAGCCCCTTTGACATAACTGGTCACTCTCTGATAGTAGCTAGGCTGCACCACGCTGTAAATGTAGGAGAAATAGGCCACATCCGCTGCCATGGCAATGCTGTAGCTGAAGAAGGCCAACTGAGCCGAGTGGACCCCCGAGCCAACTAGTACCAGCAGAAACGCTGTGACATAGCTGAGCCCCTGGAGGATGATTACAGGCTTGTACCTGAGGAAGTCTGTCACCAGGAGGACTGGGATGAGGAGAACCAAGCTGGAGTAAGTCCACACAGGATACACCTGTCTTGTCACCTGGATATGGAGGAAGCCAGAGACCTAATTACTTTTTTAGAAAATGAGTCTTAACTGCTAATTGCAAAAATCTCTGTGAAACACGATGTCAGCAGCACGCCAGATGCTGTTCCGCCTCTGTTCATTATCAATGAAAAGGGACCTCTGCATGTACATGATGTAACAGAAAGCAGCACAAATGAGGTTGATAATGTGATAAATTGATACATTCAGATATCCATCCATCCATCCACCCCTGTCAGGGGTCGGGGGGGGGGGGCAGTCCATCCCAGGGCTGACATATAGAGACAGACAACCGTTCACGTTCACATTCACACCTACGGGCAATTTTAGAGTCATCAATTAACCTAAACTGCATGTCTTTAGACTGTGGGAGGAAGCCGGAGAACCCGTAGAAAACCCACGCTGACATGGGGAAAACATGCAAACGCCACACAGAATAGCCCCAAGCCAGATTTGAACCTGTGACCTTCTTACTGTCTTGCAGCCCACATTCAGATATTATACAAATAAATACAATGACTGCTTGAGAGGCAAGTCCCTTAAATGGCTGTTCCCATTAAGGTTTTTTTGTGTTCCACTTAGGTCTTCATTGAAATAAGATTCAAAGATGGGTTTATGGCAGTAGCACAATTTCAGAACTGCAACCTACACCTCTATCAGCTCTGAAAAGTATTGAAATAAGATTCAAAGATGGGTTTATGGCAGTAGCACAATTTCAGAACTGCAACCTACACCTCTATCAGCTCTGAAAAGTAAAAGTAATGTATGTGGATGACAACAGCCAGATGTTGGTGTGCCAAATGTGAACTACCACTTGAAGGACTCTAAAATATTAAATATATTTAGTGGCACTTACTATATTAAGTTTTAAGTTATAATCCTTAAAGTGTACAGGATTTAGAGGGATTTATGTTGCAGATTGCAATCAACCCCATCACTCACTCATGTGTACCCCTTCACTCACTCATCCCTTTCCAAAGACTGCAGCAACGAGAGCTGCCAAATGCAAAAAAAAACAACAAAAAAAAAACGCCATCCTCCAGAGGCCATCCTCACCATAACTGCACTACTTAAAGAGCAACAGAAGTCACATTACCATGGTTTATTATTTATTTATTACCATGGGGGCGGCAGTAGCTCAGTCTGTAAGGACTTGGGTTAGGACGCGGACGTCACGGGTTCAAGACCCCCATGGACCAAGACCAACTGGTTGCTGGAGAGGTGCCAGTTTACCTCTTGGGCACTGCCGAGGTGCCCCTGAGCAAGGCACCAAACCCCCAACTGCTCTGGGCGCTTCTCAGGAGCAGCCCCCTCACTCTGACATCTCTCCATTGACGCATGTATATGTACTGTGTGAACAACAGAGTGTAAAACTGAATTTCCCCACTGTGGGACTAATAAAGGAATATCTTTCTTTCTTTCTTTTCTTTCTTTCTTTCACACTCTGCAGCTCACGTTACCAAAGTTCCACAAGTGTGTCGGAAAACTACGGTGGCCTACAGATAAGGTAAAAACAAGAAAGGGTTGTCCTTTATGGGCTACTGTGGAAACATGGTGGACTCCAAGAAGAGGACCTGCTCCCTATATAGATGTGAAGAGCTCATTGTACGCTAAAGAAAAGACCATGATTCATAGTTTGAGGTGATTATACACTAATAAAAACAATTATGAATATTATATTCCATCCATCCATCCATTGTCAACCGCTTATCCCGTTAGGGGGCGCGGGGGGGCTGGAGCCGATCCCAGCTGGCATAGGGCGAAGGCAGGGTACACCCTGGATAGGTCGCCAGTCCATCGCAGGGCACATAGAGACAGACAACATATAGACAGACAACCATTCACGCTCACATCCACACCTACGGGCAATTTAGAGTCATCAATTAACCTAAACAGCATGTCTTTGGATGGTGGGAGGAAGCCGGAGTACCCGGAGAAAACCCACGCTTACACGGGGAGAACATGCAAACTCCACACAGAAGAGCCGCAAGCTGGAATCGAACCTGCGACCCTCTTGCTGTGAGGCGACAGCGCTAACCACTACACCACCGTGTAGCCCAATATTATATTCCATTTTGGCTAAAAGATTCCAGAAATGTTACACTGACCTTTTCTGATTTTCACAAAACCAAACCCAGTTATGAAATATTATGGCTGAGATTTATTCTGCAATGGCCATTCAGTGTATTCAAATTAACAAATCACCCCTGTGTATAATACTTTATATTGGAAGTGTCAACCATTCCCACATAATTTTAAATTTTAATGTTAAATAAATCTCAAGGAATACAATTTCATATATCAGTTTGATTCATCGAATATCTTTTCTTAGTGCAACTATGAGGTCAGACTTTCGTCTGGACACTTTGGTGTGGGTGTTACCTTTATCAGTGTTGTCTGCCAATCAGCAGCTGGAAATTAAAACCTTTTCACAATGACAAAAACAATGCGCATTGAAATGGAGATGTGTGTGTCCGTGTGTCCGAAACTGGAGAAAAATAACAATAACTGACATAAATCTGGAGATCAGTGAGAACCTAGCTAGCTAACAGCTGCAGCTAAAGTCTATACAGTGAAGACATTTCCAGTTTGCGGTGACTACAAACACACTCCAGTAGAAAAAGCACAAATCTTTATTGGAAAATGTTCCTTTTAATGCACACTGAGAGCTCCTTAAGTGAAAAGAGCAACATATCAGGTTAGGAGTAATCTTTCCTGAATCAACTTCAATATACTTAAACATTGAACTGTTCACAAACTTACAAGTTCATGAGAAATCTCAAAAGCCACTCACAAGTTGAAAAGGTAATTTGCATCATACATGGTTGAGCATGAAATGAGTACACCTTGAGTGAACCTGCCATAATTTGTGTGAATAAAGTGGCTCCTGTCCTGCGTTGTGCATCGCAAAGTGATTGTCATTGCAGAGGTGTGAAGGACCCCATTTAGTTTTCTACTTAATGCCACCATGTGAGGCGTGATACTGCAGAGGCTCTCCTGTTCACCTCAGCCTGCGCCAAAAGCTCTGAATTAACTGCTGTAGATACAACAGCTCTGCTGGTCTAGTTTATGCTTACATCAGTTTGCATCGACTCTACATTATTCTTTCATGTATGGAGGGAAAATAACACGTTGGTGAATAATGAAAAGAAGCAATAAATATTACAATAATAATCGTTCCTCTAACATGAAATGTTAAATGATTAACACAAAATGTGACTGCTTTACTTCAAACGGGTAGTATAACAACCTCAAGTATTTTATACTACTTTTATTTTTGCCTTTTAACCAATAGTTTGTTGTTGTAATATGAAAAAAATGAAACATTAAAGCAGTTACTGTAGTTCTGAGTATGCATGGACAAATGTACCTTGAAACAAAACATCCATTACTGTGAGTCACACTTTATATTCATAACTCTGTTTACATGAATTTACATTATTCATCTTATGTATATATTATATATGTATGTTATGTATATTAAAACCGAGCAAATCTAATAACCTGTAAGGCTTCCATCATTGTACAGCATATCTCATTTCATAGCGCAGTGCCTCACCTGCTCTGTGGTGAGATTCTTGTATGTTCCTGTGAGAAACTCTGTCAGGAAGGGCTCTATAGGCCTCATCATGGAGCAGAAACCATAGATGCAGAGCGGCACAGTGGGGCCCACCCACCCAGCATGGCAGGGCATATAATGGCCTGCCCAGCAAGGCCCGCTGCCACACTCCCCTCTCCAGCAGAAACCCATCGTTCCTCTCCGGCTCCCCAGGGACGTCTCGCTGTGTCCGGCGAGAGCACAGTCTAATTTAGGCAGTTTAATCTGTTGAGATATGGCAGCCCCAGATAAGGCCAAGGTGAGACTGATTTTTAACACCGAGTCACCTGCTTTGCCATTGTTGTTTCTCTCCTCTGAAGTTTTCTACGGCGAGACAGGAAAAAAAAAAAAAGAATGTGAGGCTGTGACTGAAGATGCATTAAGATGAAATATGAGGTGGAGAGCCCCTGGGGCTCCAGCAGGTTATAATAAATACTGTCTCCTCCTCTGTCTTTATACAAAACATCCTCATTCCTGCAGATATTGAGGAAGGGGTGGAAGTCAAGCAGAAGAATATGTATGAGTGTGTCTCAGTGCAGCTGTACACACCACTATGCTGCCCCCCACTCGCACATTATGTACATGCTGTGTGCCTGTTTAGCATCTGCCACCATTAGTCAGTGGAGTCCAAAACAATGTGAGTGATGCAAACAGTGTTTCAGCACTGTTTTAATCAAATAAATAATATATATTAAAAACTATAATTTTACAAAGTACTTAATGTACCTTCTTCAGGCTGGTAAATACACACAGGAAAACAAGAATAATGTATACACTTGGACATGTCCACAAATATCACTCAGCTCTAAATTAAATTTGCCCAAATTTCAATTTTCCAGAGTAGCTCATCTGATCAAATGATCTCAACTTTCGGCGTTTTGTCTTTGTGACCGCAGTAAATAACAAGTTCATAACTTCAAAGTCAGTTTTGGAGCTGTCTCAGATACTTAGGGAAAGAAATAAGCAAGGCAATCATTCTACCAGATGAGAATTATTGTAGTCTGTAATTTAAAATATCCAACGGCGAATTATGACTCACCAGCGGGGTGTCAACAGAAAGCTCTGCCTCAGCTGAAGCTGTCAGACTGCCTCCATGACTTAATTCTCAACATCAAGGTCACTGGAAAGGAAAATATTATTCATATTCATATATTTGGCATTTCTGGTTTAACGTTGTCAGATTTATGGGGTGTGATGTTTAGTGACTGCGGCTGGAGGGAGCAGATACAGAGACACACGATTTGACCTTTACACCGTCAAAGTAAACCTGTAAAGTCAGTTTACTAACATTTTGTTCAGTCCGTGTTGTAGATGCAGCAACAGAAAAGATCAGACAGTAATCTCTTTCATCTACAAGTCATCAGCATACCTGTGTTTTCATTCATGTGCTACTATATCAATGTTGCTGAGGTATTTAACATCTCAATGTATCCTCATATAATGATTTGGATGATATGAAAAGTAATTTTTCATTTTTTGGTGTGTTATCCTACGTTCCAACTGCCGCCTGTGACATACACATGGTATTTTCAAAATAAATTTTGTGGTTTGGGTTAAAATAACTACACTTGAAATACTTGTTTAGGTTTAGGCAACAAACTACTAGTTAAGTTTAGAAAAAGGTTGACTTGGTTAGGTTTAGACAACAAAACTACTTTGTTAGGTTTAAGCAATAAAGCTGCTTAGGTTTTGGAAAATATTGACTTGATTCTGATTAGGTAACAAAACAACTTAGATTTAGGCAATAAAGCTACTTAGGCTTAGGAAATTGTGGTTTGGGTTAAAATAACTACAGAAGTGACATAACTTAAATACAGACGTTATGCGAATAAATCAGTGTGCATGAACACTGGTCTCCTGGACAAATGTCCAATGTCTTTTGACCCACCCATCCACCCCGACAATTACTTGGATTAGATACAAATGTATTTCTTTGGATATATACAATTTAGAGTATATTACTTTTGTATAGAAGGAAAAAAAAAATATTTTTTTTTTTCCCCCAAAATTTAAATTTATAATTTTTTTTTTTTATTTATTTTTTATTAAATATAAAAAAAAAAAAACAAATATATATTTTTTTATTAATATTTTAAAGGGGGGGGTCCCCCTCTCCACCCCCCCCCCCACCTTGGGGTTTTGTGTCTTCCTCCGGGCCCCCCCCCCGCCCCCCCAAAGAAAAACTCCCCCCCCCCCCCCTCCCCCTTCCCCCTCTTTTTTTTTTCCTTTTCGGGACTTGAACCGGTGCCCCCCCGGTTCCCAACCCAACTCCCTACAAACTAAGCTACTCCCCCCCCATAGCTATGAATGGTGAATGAAAACAGCCTGAACATCTTTATTTCAACACAAAGCTAATAAACATGACAACAGCTCACAGGATAGACAACCTCATGTCATTATACATCAAAAATTATAACAGTGGTAGTTTTAGTTAGTATCAGTAGCTGCACTGGCAGCGGTACCATCAGTAGTACAGTAATATCAGTACTAGCGCTACTACTGTTCTTTCACTTCCTCCTCTTGTTTCCTATATTGAACTACTGTAAGCTTATGCAATATAGCTAAATAACAAAAAAACTCCAGTCATAAATATAAGATTAACACACCACAACTGCAAGATGCTGTGCCAAGATCACAGGATCTTACATCCTCATCCTACTCTCTGGACTCATTACGCTCTTAATCATCTCTGACCTGTAGTCCTATTCTTATTAATCTACAGCAGACATAGATGGACCTCGTTCTCATTTTGAGAAACTCATTTTCTTTTTTCCTCTGTAATCTTCTCCAGTCTGTACTGGGACTAAAGTGATGATCAAAGGTATCTAACTTCCATTTCCTCTTCCCTTCCGCCTGTAAATTCATGGGTAAAGATAGTGTTCGACGGCCTCAAGATAGCTCGAACAGAGTGGAGACTGTGGGAGGCAATGGCAGGTAAATGTCTGAAATTTCCTGCTGTGCGCAGTAGGGCCAAATGGAGCTCAGCATGGTGAAGGACATCTAAAGGCTCATGGCATCATATTCCTGTGTCACCTGCACTGCCTCAAAAAAAAAAAAAAAAAAAAAAAAAAAAAATTTAAAAGAAACCATTTGGAAATAGATTTTGGGGTGAACATGGGCTGAGGTCGACACTTTGTTGCGTAAGCTCTGAAATGCCCTGGTTGACCCTGCTGTGAGCAAGGAGTTTATTCAGAGTTTAGCCCCACAAGTAACCCTTTCGAAAAGCCTGCACCAGCACAGCGAAGAGAAAGCCTGCTCTGCAAGAAATACTTTTTAAAATCTCACCTTTATTAAAGGGAAATCTTTTAGATTCTGCTCTCAGCAGCATTGCGCTTGGGTTATTTGATTTCCTGTTTATGCCCTCGCTTAATATTTCAATTAACCTTTTTATCCTTTTTTCGTCATCATCTTCTGAATCGCAGGATCTGACATAGCGAGTGTTCAAAGGCAGCGCGGATGCATTGATTCCTAACGCTTCACAGACCAAACCCATCTTCCCACAATCTCCTTTTTGCTTTTCCTTGCTGGCAAATCATATGAAGCTGCTGCAGTCAGGAGTCTGACTTTGAAACACACAGTGAGTGTGTGTTGGAGGTGGGGTGGGGTGGGGTGGGAAGAGGGGGTGTATATTTAGGTGTTTGTAAGGCTCAGATAAGCATATGTATGCAGTGGTTTGGCTGCAAAACAGAACTCCCACTGCGTCAAGCTGATAAAACAGGGAAGTTCAGCTTGTGTTTTTTATTCTACATTTTTCATCACCCTCCATTATGGCTCTTGTTGATTTCACTGGACAATGAGTTGGACTTATGATAAGGTGGCTGAAGCAAGTTACTGGTTTAGACAATGAAGACAAACAATATAACCCAACACCACATACACACTGTTTTTTCTTTAACATACTTGTAATTTACATAATGGTAACACCTAAAGGGACTGTATGTACGTTTTACGGAACATGAACCTTACTTAATCGTTTTTTTATTGCTAATATGTTGACAGGTTGTAATCTAACCTAAAATTGTGACTCTGACTTTCCTCTATCAGCCTGTAGACTACTTTTTAGGTGAAGAATATGGGTCATTAAATACAAAAACATCCAATGAATGATGTCACGCACTCGCAAGTGTCTTTATTTCAGCTCGTTTTCGGGCTAACAGTGTGCAACAATAGCTAACGTTCAGTTAGATATCGAGTTTGCTAATTGCAACAAACAACCAGCCCCAGTCACATCTCAAACTCCAACACAGACTACACGGAAGCACGAAAAAAAGACCAAGTGAAGCCTGTCTCGCATAACAGGAATGTGACTGATGTAGGGGGATAATTCCTGTTTTGTTTGGTAAGCTAACACAGCTGATAATATGGTTTTAGCTGGCAAATGTTGCTAACGTTATCAACATAGTGCCCGTCAATTACGTTCAATCTCTTGTGTGTTGCCTCACTGTTTTGACCGATGCTCGCTCATATGTACTGTGAGCACAAGCAATATGATGCTGCCTGTTGTTGACTTAATGGCCACAGGTGTCACTGTTAAGCAATTTCTGCTTCTTACATCTGGCCCCTTTAATATATGCAGTGCTATTTTGATAAAGTAACCAACAAGACCAATACATAATCCACAAAGTGTCATTCAGTTAGGAGCTTGTTGGTCCCTTACGACATCACAGCAATGTATTCATGAATATCTACCAAGTGAGAGTAAAATTAAGTAAAATACAGTCATAAATGTGTTGGATTAGAGTATGATTAGGTTCTAATACAGGTACCACCTTAGTTGATATTGTACTTATTTACACCAAAAGCCAAATGATCTGGTGTCAACCTTGGGTTTTTTGACCCTTGGACAGTTCCCTGTGTTGCCTATAACTGGTAAGTCTGCCTTTTTCCTACTACCTGCATATAGTCATGAACCCAAATCTAAACTGAATTTCACCATATTGCAAACTTGGGTCAAATACTGATACACAGATTACATTTCACTGTGCTCTACCAAATCAAACACATTATAACTGTGATATAGTAAGCTGTGTACCAGCACTCGACTGCCTTAATGAAGTGAGTCCTTATTTAAGAGTGCATTTCATTCCAATAAACTAGATTGAATTGGTAAACATCCAAATTTTTACTGCACTAACATATTTTTGTTGAGTGCAGTCTGGTGGTTAAGATTGAGTGTTAAAACATCATGCTGTAATCATCCATATGAAGTTTTTAAGGAAGCCTTTGAGCCAGAAGCACTAAAAGCATGATCATAATGAACAACACTCACAACACTAGATGGAGCTCTTGCTTCATCATGTACCTGCCCACAGCATCACTACTCATCTTCGTGATGCAGGGTGCTCATGACACAATCCTGACAATTTTGACAGTCTCAGCCTCAAACTTGTGAGGGCGTCGACAAGAGCAGCGCATGATTGACACGCTGATGGACAGACAAACAGAGAAAACCTCAAATCCAGCTGTCCTTGCCATGCGGCCATCTGCCGCTTCCTGTCTAATTGGATGATGAGTGCATCGATTGGAATGCAGGCTTGATTGCTTAATATTTTGTCTCAACATGTTTTCAATTATCGTTAGTCTTATCTATACACTGGCAATAGATGTAGCAGAATAAATAATAGCTCTTGCAGTGCAAGGAGTACAACAGTCAATTGATCATAGCAGTAGCTGACAGTAGCTATGATCTATTGATGTGCTGGTGGTGAAGATACAACTTGGTCCACAGACTAATATAAAGAGCTGCGTTGTTGGCTTACCGCTAAGCCCCTTTGACATTTTGTTCACTCAACCAAGGGGTAACCTTTCCTGACACTGAGAAACATTGTAAAGATCCAGGATTTCATAGTAGTATTCATCTACAGTAACATGGAAAAAAACATGCCTTATCCTTTCAACTCTGACCAGCATACTCAATATGATAGACACCTCTGGATGTCAAGACATTGCCATGATGATCAAAACCAGGAAACATATAAATCGTATAGTAAAACCAATTTGTCACAGGGGCAAGTTTGCATCATTTTGTCTGTCTGTCAGTCGGAGAAAAAAATAACCCTTTTCATCATGTAGTCTGGTGTAGTTGTGTCTTTGGCAGCCCTGCAGAATAACAGAGATATTTTCTTATGATGCGCATAAAGAGGTGCCTTGCAGTGCCTTTAGGAATCAACTCCAATGAATATGGGGAAAAAAAAAAAAAACAGAAAAGTAAAACTTGTGGAATTCAAATGTCACTGAATATCAATACATCCAAGGCTCTGAAAAGCTCACGAGGAGCTGCTTCCGATCAACACTTCACATTCGAGCCAAGTGGACCTATGGCTGTCAGCGCTGAAACCCAACCCTGTGACATTTAAAAGAGGAAACAGCAAGGGTTTTCACTGCCCCATCGCACAAAATGACAGTAGTATTTCCAGGTGTGTGTGACAGGAATGGTAGCCGTAGCTGGAATTTCTGGTATTCAGCAGAACTCTCTTGGCCATACTTGATGCCATACTGTTATTTTGATTTTAACTGAAGCTCTCTGCCCCTCCAGTCATTTTGTTTACCAGGTACTCATCATCGTGATGGGTAAAGCCTATGTTAGACAGCAGCGGTGGGGTGTTCCCAAGGCAAGGAAACACCTTGAACAGCACAGAAGTCCAAACTATCAAGAAAGGTGGGTGAGCGATCTTCACCACAACACTCGTCTTTTACATCAGCGATAGAGAATACAATGAAGAGGATTACTAAAGCAAATTTTCACTGAACAATAGTAGTAGTTCATTAGAATGCTAAGGACTACGCTGGTCTGTAAAAATAACTAAAGGCCTTTGCACACCAAGTCCATATATATCTGTAATTGTTGCATTTCTGAAAAATAAATACAGCCTCATGTTACCGTCAATCACATTTACACACTGTCGCCTAAACCTTTGTCTGTCATTAAAGTTTACAGAATAAGCTACATTTTTCTGTATTTTGCTCATCTTTCAAGAGACTTTAGAGAGTTGTCTGACCACTCAGAGCCACCGTACATGCAAACGCCATCATGCAAAATGGCATCTGATCCAAAGCACTTTATGACAATCAAATAAGATGTGGAGTTTAAAGATATTAATAATGTCATTCCTTCATTAGCCCCATCTTGGGACTAGTGCTCTCTATTACACCCATGTAATTTATGCAGTCTTGTCTTGCAAGACTTGATGTGCAAGATTTCTGTGCATTAATGATTTTTATCGAATGACAGACTAAAAAAACACACAAATAATACAGACTTGGTGTGCGAAGGCCTTAAGAGGCTACAGCCATGCTATTTTTCAGCACCAAGGTGATTTGTGCTTAGTGCTAACATCAGCATGCTACCATGCCCACAATAACAGTGCTAACATGCTGATTTTTAGCAGGTATAATGGTTATCATGTTCACCATCTTAGTTTAGTGTGTCAGCTTGCAAACATCTGAATTAGCACAAGCTCATGCTGAATGGAATGTTTTTCCATTATTTGTCCATAAAGTCAAGGAATCACCAAAGTTAGTAAAGGTGTCATCCTCTCTGGACCATGAATGTTCATATTCAACAGTTGTGGAGATATTTCGAAGTAGCCGAGCGACTGACCAACCTACTGACCCGCCAACTGCTATTGCCATCTATAAAAATACTTTTATTCTCAAACCAAGAATCCCCATTCTCTGTGATATGCTGTCATATGCTGTGTCATGCGAGTAACTGGTATCAAGTAAGACTGGACAGTTACTCCAGGAATTCAAAGAGGCATAAAATTTGCTTTCTTCATTCTTCTCTACAGTGAAATCGATATGTCATAACGTCAATGCCAGAATGTCACTGGGGTTCAGTGTATTTGGGAGTCAAAGCTCACTTTAGTTAAAGATGCTACTGATAACGTTCAGCCACTAAATGTCACATTCTCCCTCCTAAGGTCTATTGCAATTTCTTCACAACAAGTTATTGCCAGGCACTGATTGTCAGTCTGTTTTTTTTCCAACGTTGTTATACTGTTGGCTAAAAAGCCTTGTTAGAAGTGGGGACCAAACATCAGATATCTCCCACAGATTAAAAGAAAACCTTCACTTTGGAGCCGACAAAAAAATTAAAAGATAATTAATTCATAATCAGATTTGGGTTTTTTTGCAGGACAACTCATGCTTTTATTCAGCACCTTTCTAAGAGCTCATTGGAAGGATTATTATGTTTTTTTAATAATTATATATTTGTTACATATTATCAATAGGATGCTGAAGGCAAAAGTTTTTCTGCAATACCTGGTGGAAAAACCAGGGAAGAAAACTAAATTGTCCATCTATCTTACATGCTACCAAAGGTCCAGATGAAGAGAGTGGTATGATGGCTGGACACTGTGAGGGAAATTTTGGATTTCTAGGAGCTATTTCTGCGTGTCCTAGAGGTCATCAATGACTTAATACCACTTTAACAAGTCCTAAACAGATAAATGAATTGGAAAAATACGACTCAATATGGCAATATTCACGCCAGTTAGAACATATCTATTAGAAGCCATGCATTAAAACTCATTAGGGCTTGTTTGGAAGGGATGGGGGGTCGTTGGCACCAATCAATCAAGGTCATTGCGAAGATGATGCCATGCCATAGCTGAAGGGCTCTTAGGCTGATGAGTGTCAGCGGCTTCTGGTGAGCGCTGGAGGGCTAATGTCCCCTTCACTGGGCTCCCCTCCTTCCCCTCTTCGCAGATGAGCCCTGTTCTGACAGAGCGAGCTGCGGGAGGAGGAAGGATATAAAAGCCGACATATCAGCACCCTCTCCACATCTTGTCAGAGTTGTCCTCCTTTGCCCTGATCCAATACCCAGAACCTCTTGTTCTCTTTTTCTTTTCCTCTTTCTCTCTCTGCCTAGTTCTCATTCCTATAGGCTGCTCAGGCTAACTGTGAATAGACTGCCTACTCATTAGCTCCCTGTGTGGGGGTGTGCATGAGTGCAAGTGTGCGTGAATGTGTGTGCATGCAATATTTTTTACACTTTCAGTCCTGCTTTACCAGTAGCCCTTTCTCTTCACCACCGGTCTTCCTGTGTCTGTCTCTCCACTTATTATCATCTTAATTTCTCCCCTTTATTCTCTCTGCATCTTGCATAAAGTAATAGATTCAGATTGGTGGGGGTAATCGTGGCATAGGACAGGAGCAGGAGTATAAGAACAGTTATGTGGTGTAGTAGGATGGCTTATTTTCTGCTGCATTTTTTGGCTCTGAGCACCACTCTGCCTCCCGTTTGACAGCTCTTATCCAGATCTTTTAGGGAGCTTCCTTCCGTAATCAACAAATCATTTTCTTTACAGTGCTGTCTTTTGTAAGACTCTATTTCTGGCTTGCATCCAGACAGGAAACGGTACTTAGTGTGCGTCATTTGGGCAGAGATCTAAGAGCCGTAAAAACTCAGACAGGATTTGAATCACTGTAACAGATAGATAGATACATAGACAGATAGATAGATAGATAGATAGATAGATAGATAGATAGATAGATAAGGCAATCAGTTTGTCCTTTTCAAATATATAAAGACCAAATAAATCTTAACAACACTGGATGTCTCCAGATACACGGATTGTTAATTTTAACCTCTAAGCAGTGTTCCCAGTAAATGTGCCGCTTTGTGTATTCATCAGCAGTGCAATTTGCAGCCATTCCCATTAAGCCTTATATGTTAATGGGAAACATTAAAGAAGAAAGAGGAGGAAAAGTCCGGGGAAGATAATCAACTTTACATTTTAGTAGTTTCCCATTAATTATTCTAATGAACGCATGGAATTCACTTTAAGGTCAAGCTGTCATACTGTATGTTAATAATAATAATAATATGTTCATCTGAGAGAAGTGGTGTGCTAAATGCTACTTTCTAAATGACCTTGCCTATCAAGTAACCCTCATGTTGGTGCTCTCTCTTAATGACATTGCCTCATTATGAAGTAGTGCTGTGTTATTGGCCATTTGAAAGTAGCAAACAGTCAATTAATTATTGAACTGCAGTGACTAGTCAACACTTGACACAGATAAAGAAAATGTATTGTTGAATCATAGCACCCATTTGCTGTTGTAAGACTACATTAATAACCTCAAACTTGCAAAAACATGGTTTATTTATTAAAAGAAACATATAAAACTAGTAGATTATGGATCCTAGTGCCTGGTCATTACAATTTCATATTGCATATAAACACATGGTTCCAATTTACAAAGACTGTATTGGTAAGTTGATTGGTGCAAAATCTATATGTGAACAAAAAATATTCTATTAACATCACTTAAATACAGCCACACAGGCAGTTGGCAGGCACAGGCAACTGACCAACTCACCAATGTGTCTATCCCTATGTTGTTGCTGTTCCTATTGTTGCTACAGTGGAAAAACCAGTTGCCCCTCTGGGACAGATCTTGAAACCAATGTTAGCAAGCTCGGCTAAATAGCATTCACTTTCTGAATACAAACTAAACAGCTCAAAATGTCCTCCAAAATGTTGAATTCTGTTACGGGACAGACAGCTTAAATCACAGAACTGATAGCAAAGTAAGCCATAGGCGGCACTATTAAGAGGCTAGTGGAAGCATAGCACTTAGTGAAATTAAAATGAAAATTAATATATAATATAGATGTTTTTCTGTACAATTAATACAAATGAAGCATTCATCATGCATTGATTTGAAAAAAAAAGTAGCAAAATTATCATGTAAAATAAAATTCAAAAAGAAAGAAAAAAAAAAAAAAGCGCCGTCACAGGCTCTAAGATGGCTTGGAGAAGGGTGACAGTGGCTTGCAGCTCTGGCCATGAGCTTTCACCACCCCTCACCCGGACCTCGCCACATCCCGGCGCTGTGGACTTTCTCTCTCCCTGCAGGAAGGGATGGGGACCCTGTCACCATGTCTTTTTTTTGCTAAGTCATCACCATTCATATCTATGCAACCAATTTGTTTATGATTAAATTGCTTAATAGAGCAGAAAACTGTTTACAAGAGCACAAAGTTCTTCACAGATCTAGCCTCTTAATTTTGTGCTAAAAATGCACCAGACTGATGCATTTTACGTCAAAATATGCAACACTGAATAAAGCCAAAGTCAGACAGGCCATCAGGGGCACCAGTGTGCCGTGACTGTTATTGTGCACCATAATTTAGCTTCCCCATACCTGATGCCCTTAGCGCCACCTATAGCAAAAGTAATATGAGCTTGTTCAAAAAAGGGGAAAAAATGGCATATCAACATCCAAAGTAAATATTATGACATGCTCCAGTCAGAAGTGCACTACATAAGTTGACAGTGCATCTCCTGGCTTCACCTGTTCTAAAATGTCATCTTTATTCCAACTTTTCACCCAGCTATAAGTAACTTTCAAACTGAGAAGAGATACGAAGGCACCGTTTACTGTGAGTATGCCTTCACCGCTCCATTAAAGAGACTCACAACTCCACATTATGCCACGTCTCTGACTTGTGAACATGAGCATCTGCACTGCTGTCAACACAGAGGTGCTCCTTTGCCAAAGAGAGGAAGTAGGTATGAACTTTATGAACTTGTAAAATGTTGGTTTGAACTTGTGCACCACTTGCAGCTGCGCTAACAGCTCTGAACCAGAATACAGCCCCGTACCCTGTGCTCTTCCTCCGCCACCTTTTCCATCTTTTCTAATTAACTCTCTGTGGAGCCTCACACCTGCAGGGGCCGGACCAACTCTGCTCTCTTGTTTCTGGCTGCAGGAGACAGTAATAGATGTTCGCCTATACAAAAAGAACTGCCCCAGGTCGCAGAGATGGAGGTATGCGGGAGTCTGATGCACATACTGTAAGGCCATTTTCACAGTGGGTCATTTGTTACACTCCAGAGTTCAATTGTCAGCCCAGATTTTAACCCTGCTGGTCTGCTTTCTGACATCTTTACTGTTGTTCTTATCAAAAGTTCTGCTTAGGTCCTTTTGTCAATAAAGGCCAGCTGTGTACCACTGTTGCCAAATAATGAGTCTGGTGCCCATTTTGGCAGATGCAGCCACATGAGCACTATTGACAAGTGCACAACGACCTTGCGTAACCAAAGGTGAATAACCAGCTTATTCCATAAAATCACATCCCAGTTAAGGCCGGTAGGGTTGCCTTAATATTGCTTGAGGCCCAGGGGCAACAGATGCTTTGGAAGCCCTTTCTTCTTTTCAAAATATGCCACAGGAACTTTAATCAGTGTATTCTCATACAACGTTTCATATGATATGAAAAAGTTATTCCAATTTTTTAATTGTCCGAAGAATAAACCTCTGTATTCACAGGAAACAACCTCCTTAGGGTTAGGCAATAAGACCACTTAGACTTTGGAAAATATTGTGATCCAGAAGTGACATTATGTGATGAATAAATCAACACTGAGAGACAAGAACGCTAGTCTCATGGGCGACAGTCTGCTGTTTTCTGACCCACCCATCGACCCTGAACTCCTCCCTAAGCGACGTTCAACACTATTTTAATTTCCTGACTCACATTAACTGAACAACTGATTTTGTGGGATATAAATACTAATTACAGTTTATTACTTTTTGTAATTATAGCTACGAACAGTGTATGAGATGAGCCTAATTCAGAACCCCCGTCTATGGATGGCGACAAATATTAAATGGAGTGACCCCCTTATCAGTAAACAGAATATGAAACGCATTATTATACGATAATACATTAACTATAAGCCAAGACAAAGCAAGGTTATTGAGCCAAGTAGGCTTGTGTGCAGAGCAACAACACAAGAATTAAAAAATAAAATTAAAATTTTTGGACCATTATTATTATTACTATAGATAATAAAACTTAACAATAAAACTTGCTGTAGTTAAGCCTGAACATTAAGGTGCCATTGAAGGTTGTGGTATGTTTGAAAAGAACTACACTGCTCAAAAAATTAAGGGAACTCTTAACACTGTGTTCTGCTAGTGTCCTTGTCACTACTTCTAGCATGAGGTGGGACCTGCAGCCCAATCAGGATGCACAGGTAGTCCAGCTTCTCCAGGACGGTACATCCATACGTGTGGTCGCAAAAAGGTTAGCTGTGTCTCCCAGCACAGTCACAAGAATAAGGAGAAGATACCAGAGACCAGCTGTTACATGAGGAGGGCTGGACAGGGCCGTAGAAGGGCATCAACTCAGCAGCAGGACCGGTATCTGCTCCTTTGTGTGAGAAGGAACAGAAGGAGCACTACCAGAGCCCTACAAAATTACCTCTAGCAGGCTACTGGTGTGCATGTTTCTGACTAAACTGTCAGAAACAGACTCCATGACGGTGGCATGAGGGCCTGAGCATTGTCCAGCCACGTCTAAAGGTTTGTACACACAAAAAAACTGACAGAAGTAATTGTGTGGAGAATGAAAAAATGGTGCTTGAGACCAAAGCTAAATTCTGACCTCGGAAAGATGTGAGTTTTCAAAGCCTTGTCGAGACCATGAAGAAATAAACATGAATTGGGACCAGTATAGCAGCATTAGGGTACTTTGTTTTGCTTATGAAATGCAGACATACTTTCAACTTCTGCAGGAGGATAATTGGATTGTGCACATTTAGCATACCATGGCTTGGTGGGAAACAAACTTGTGCCGCCTTGTTCCAGAAAAAAGCATTGATATTAACCAGTGTTTTAGGCAAACCTCTCCCAAATTCGGATGAAACTGCCAGCATGAAAGCGCCCCAGATTTGATCCCCCTAAAACATTGGATAAGGATGCCACCTTGGCTGCTCTAACTTGGCACCCAGTGGTTTCTGATTGGAGGCCTTAAAGCTGAGCCAATGAAGCGGAGCATCTCGTTTGATCTGCCAGGGCTCTGTTCCCTCATCCAGACAAAAAAACAGTGTGAAGCATAAAAAGGCAAAGCCAAAAAAGACATCTATAATTAGTTAGTCAGTTAGGCTTCACCTCTCTCCGACGCTCTCAGCTGGCCAGGACCCCCAGTATAAACACACACAGCTCGCTCACACCCACTGTGCACACCCCCACTTTAAGATTCATCTAGACTCATGGCTCTGGTTTGTAATTGCCTCACAAGCCCTGGCTACTGAGAGCCGGCCTATTAGGAGAGCACCGGAGTGGAACATAACATTTTCAGTTTCAATTAGGTCTACGAGGGCATACATAATGCACAGGGGAGGTTTGGTCCCCTCAGAGTGGCTAACTGATGAACTCATGTGGGGAAATGACGCAGCAGTGGTCAAAAGAGCTGAGCAGAGCTGTCTGTTTGTGCTGCATATGGCTGTAAGATTTGTCAGCCTTAAGTGAATTAGTTTGCGCTCATTGGAATGTGGAGATAAGTTTGGAGTGAGCATGTGTGTGTGTGTGAGAGAGAGAAAGAGGCAGTAAGCGATAAAAGAGAGGAAATTGCACCAGACTGAACTAACTGAATTACATTCACACTCATGCGGCTACAATTACCTGGTGTGGTTTTTTTAGCTAAGTGAGGTGCAGCAGTCCCCGCAGATTGGGAACTTTTATCATATGGTGTGTCTCCCATTCTGTAATCTGCTGCTGCCTATTTAAGCATAGCGTTCATGAATTATAGGATTTGATGTCATTTGTATGTATATAATCATCCCAGAGACTTCCTGTGGATATTGCATTGAATTATTCTACACTGTATGGATTATATCCAAGTTCCGTCAAATATTCCTACAAATATAGGATACCTAAAAGCCCAGCCCAGTCTCACTGTACACATGACACGGTAAGTCACAGTCATTTTGTGTGCAATAAGAACCCTGTTCTTGCTTTTGGGGCACCATGTGTACGCCATGCAGTCTGTACTGACTAAAATAAGCTACTTCAATGTTGGCATTAGGGTGGGTGTCACTGTACCCCCTCAGCTGAATTCTCTTCTGACAAAAAAATCTAAACTAAAATACTTTTACAGCTATAAGTAAAATGAAGTCATTCAGCTTGGTAATACACGTAATTTCTTATTGTACTAGCCTATAAAACATCCCCCTCCCTAGCCAATTAAAAAACAACTACCATATCTGCATTGTAAGAACAGCCAATGGACATTATCTCACACGAAAATTGCGAAACAAATGGAGAGAGGTTGTGTTAAGGAGATTATGCACTCAGTCAGAGACTCCAGCTGTTTTAGTGGTGAGTTCATAAATCCTCTCATGCATCTTGATAAAATGTCTCTCCTGCTATGTAGTAGCTACACTGTGAGTGGTATTATTTTCCCATTTGTAACTGTACGTTTCTGGATGAGCGTGCATGTTGTTAAAATTGCATGCCAGTTCTTGATGTGGCTTAAAGATGTTGTTTATTCTTCCATTAGTTGTGTAACTGGTGAAAGTGGCCCAGTGTTTGTTAATGCAAAACATCTGACAGATTTCTTGCTGTGTATCTGAGTTTATAACCTCTGGATTTGTACGTATAATATGTGTGTGGCTGCTTGTGGACATAACAAGTTACACTACGTAGATGAGCACCCATGCCTCTCTGTCACAGTTTATTTCTTTCATGACACATGATTATGTGAAGGTGGCTAAATGTATAGGTTTATTAAATGGAAAAAAACATTTAACGCGCATGCCATAAGTAACTTGTCATAGTTTAATTCTTTGATGCGACATGATAATGTTAATGATACACTTAATAAAGGCTATGTGGCATGAAAAAAATGTCCACACGCAGTGGCTGCAATAGTGCTTGCAAACTGAACCAAAAAGAAATCAGCAATAACCTGAACTTACAGAAGAATCCAAGATAATTAGAAGTAGTGCCTCTAAGTCACGGTGGTTTGATTCATCCTTCAATCATTCATTCACTGATGTGCATCTGAATGGTGCCATATCAGCTTAAAGAAATTGACATTACATAGTCAGTGATAGTCAGTGCACAAGTCTTTGTACTGAACTGCATTACATTTCTTCCCCAATCTTGAAGTTTATTTGTTTAACATTCTTAAGTTTGCCATTAACTAGTTTTAGTTGCCTATACAGTATGTGCCCATGCCTGACCATACATAGAGCAGCACAACCGTAGCATTGTTAAATGTTGCAGTTCAATATCAGTGCTATCTTCCTCATCCAGCTCCTTGGGCAGCCATTTTATCTTTCCTCTACAGAGTGCACCCTCTTTGGTTCCTGTATTAATGAATGCATTCCTGAAATTAGAAGAGCTTGCATAAAGTTTTATGGACTTGCAAGACAGATGCTCTGATTAAATCGGAGTGTCTAACGGCCCCTGGTGCACAGTAGGTTTCTGCTTCCCCCTTTTGACATTGTGTACCCTCAGGCTTCCAGCCTTCATATCTGTGCCATCTCTCCGTCTGCCAGTTAACTAACTTTGCAGTCTCTGAACTCCTTGCATGGCTTTCCTTCACCTGTCAGTCCCTCGTAGCCAAATGTCCTGCAGCAGAGCATATCATTGACTGTCTGCCTCACTGCCACATTCATTCTCCCTTCTTACAAACATGATGTGTACGCCTGCAGCGGTGTTGTAAACCTGTATGAAACTTAGCACTGAAGTTGATTAGTTCAATGGTTTATTTGTTACCGATATTGTATGCATTTCTAATAAGTCCTGATATGGAAATTGGTCAAAAACCATGAAATAGGGACCGCTATGATGTGCAAAGCAAGGATCATTTGACTGAAACAGGTTGCTGAGCAAGCAAACATAAACAGCGCTTACAGTTACAAAACTGGCTGCATGAACTATACACTGTTATCTTTTAGATGACTATTGAGACAGAGATTGTCCATGATGGTAAAATGGTTTCATGTTGGCATGAAATTAAAATAAAAATGACATTTAGTTTTAATTGTGTTTAGAATGTATATTCATGAATCATTTTGAACAGAGCTTTGCTTGACCAGCAGCTAAATGAAATTCAGAGCTTAGCTTTTTTTCAGTAGAGATGTAATGGGATCATTTTGTGGTTAGCATCCAGTCTTTATTCCCTTTACACTCCGGGTCACTATTCTTTCACTCGGCTTTCAAGCTGGAGTGAAGATACTGGCATCATATGAACCTTAAGGAATCCATTGATACCGACCATGTCGTGCTATCTTGCTGGAAGAATGAAAGTCATCGCAATGAAGTTGGGTTGAGAATGGTATCTATGGGAAACCACAAGTCTCCCCTTTACAGACATGGCTGATTTATGATAATTACATGCGGTTTGAGGCAAAAATCATGCAGTTATGCGAATGCAGTATAAATGTGCTATTTTGCCTATTTTGAAAATGGTTTATTTGAATATTTCTGCATACATGGGTCCCTAAAGAGTCTTGCAATTGCACAATTTGGGCATGACTGTATAGCTGAGTCTCTTGTGGAGCTCATGAGCCCAACTATATTCATGTAATGATGTTAATCATGATAGTGTTCATTTCATTATAGTGAGACCATTTTTTGAAAATTTACCTCAATGTATTAAATGACCTGTTGTGACCTCTAGGATAAACACAGCCTCATGAAACATACAACTACAAACTAGAGACCTAGGGCATCTAGAGGATGGATGGCTTTCCTAGGTAGACTGTCAATAAGGGGGTTTCTCTTGCAGTTAACAGAAGTGCTCACCATCCAAACACTGAAAAAAGCAATTTTTGCAGAAATCTCCAAAAACTGTAATGTTTTGAAACCAAATCACCGCATGGCTTTTTCTGTGGTGTCCCTCAAGGTCTTGGTGTCTTGATGTGGTATTTTGGAGGGATTTGTGATATTTTTAGCAATTCTTGTGTGGTGAAAAATGGTAAAATTTAGCACTGAATCTGTGTAACAAATGGTATCAACCAAAAATGCAAAAAAATACAACAATTTATGATACATAAGTGAGCATGGAAATGACCATCACAAACTTACTGTATAATCATCATATTCTACACTTATACAGACTTAAACAATTTATTTAAATTAGTGAATTAATGTATTATTATCTTTTTTATTTCTTATTCCTGACTATAAGAACTTAACACACAGTGCTGAGCTGCATCTCAAATTAATCTGCAGGTTCCCAGCTTTCAGATGATACACCACTTCACTTCTATGTGACATCTACTGTTGACATTTTATCTACCTCTGGACATCCAGCCCTCTAAAACAAGAGGTCAGTTATTTAACCCTAGTTTTACAAATCAAAATCACTGTTAATTAAGTATTTCAACTCAAATAAATAGGCCAGTAAACCCTAAATAGAGGTAACACACCAGACAAAGCACAGTCTAATTTTCTCTTTCCTTCAAAAAGTGGTATTTGTTTTTACTATTTTCTGGTGTTGTCAAGTGGTGCTTTAAAGATGATAAAATTCAGTTTTCCAGTTAAGTGTCTGATTTTGGTGACTAATATTTTGTGTGTGTGTCCTAACATCATTTTGTAGATATTATGTAGCTTTATTCAGGTTGATGGACTTCACCTCCTGCAGGGCCTCACTCTCTCAAATGTGCACTGGGCTG